>OZ010790.1:252391305-252978805 GCA_963932465.1 Maratus speciosus
ATAAAATTAATTGGATTTGATATCTAGAGAATTGACGAAGTTATGAATTTTGTCTCCCCAAAACACTATTTTTTGCGCCCTTTGAGCCCATTTTAATTTTATCAAAAGTCTGTGATATATAAATATTTGGTATAATTTTTAGAAGTAATAAAAAGTTTAAACTGATTTGATATGTACAAAAATTAAGAAGTTATGAGGGTTTTCGGTTTTGCAAAAAATTTTGAGAAATTCCAACAGAGGAGAGAATGTAATAGGTAGTCTTTCATACGAAATCTACCTAATAAAACGTGTCCGTCAGTAATAGTGAAGTCATAATAATGTGACAACAACTAGTTCAGAGTTGCAACAATGGAGTTAATATTTCTGTGCATATATTCGCTTCTAAAGATGCATAATCCAGAGTTCTAAAATGATCTATATTTTGAACATCAGTATTTTGCAAGATACATTTTTGTTGTATGTTTGTATAATATTTGGTTATGATAAAATTACTAACTCTGTTAGAAACCTCCCTCCTAATTGCATTATTTATATTACTGACCTTACTAACGCTATCTTAAAATTCAACTATCTTCCAAAACCCTGGAAAATTTCAATAATCTCTCCTATTCCTAAACCTGGAACTAACTTATCTGACCCCACTAATTACAGATCTATCTCCCTTCTACTTTCTATCAGTAAAGTAGTGGAACGTGTCATTCGTACCCAGTTGCAGGACTTCATACAGCGTAATAACATTCTTATGCCTGAACAGTTCGTCTTTCGCCAAAAACACTCGACCCAGCACCAGCTACTTAGGATCATTGAGTTTCTCAGTGAGAAACTTAACGTAAATGTCGCAAAGACATTCGATAAAGTCTGGCATCAGAACCTCATTTACAAACTCATTCATTTCGAATTTCATCCCAGACATATACATTTAATATACTCGTACCTTTGCGACCGCTCTTTTCAAGTCCGCATAAACAACATTCTCTCTATTATCCTTCTCATCCTAGCGGGCATCCTTCAGGGGAGCGTGTTGGGCCCATTTTTGTTTAACGTCTTCTTTAATGATATCCCACGCTCCTTGCACACATATCTCGCACTTTATGCAGACGACACCTGTATTTACGCTTTAGCTCACCACCCGTACACTCTTTACAGGTACTTGCAGACACACATCGAAGATTTCATGAACTGGTGTACGCAATGGCGCGTCTTAATAAATGAAAACAAAACCACTGCAGTATACTTCTCTCGTAAATTATCCTTTCCTAGTAGAATAATAATCAATAACACTGTCATCCCTTGTTCTGCCCATGCTAAATATCTT
The DNA here is from genome assembly GCA_963932465.1 of Maratus speciosus. NCBI lineage: Eukaryota > Metazoa > Arthropoda > Arachnida > Araneae > Salticidae > Maratus > Maratus speciosus. The sequence continues at coordinate 252,392,621 of OZ010790.1, forward strand.
GGGGTCACTCTTGATCGTCGTTTAAATTGGAGTAAGCGTATACTTTCTATTAGAGGAAAAGTCGCTGGTGCCTTTAACTCTATTAAACCTCTCCTCAATAGTAAAACACTTTCAGTTCATAACAAACTTCTTTACAACTCATGCATCCTCCCAATAATTACCTATGCTAGTCCGGTCTGGGGCTTCACCTGTAGGACTTCTATGAACAACTTAAGTCGCCTACATAATAGACATCTGCGTATTGTTCGTAACGCTTCCCGTTACTTACGTAACTCTACGGTCCGTAGAGATCTAAAAACAACCTCCCTGCGTAAGCGTATCAACGACTTAGTAAAGAAATTCTACGGTAAAATCTTTGATCCTCCTAATGAAATCGTAGCGGAGCTACCGGATTATGACGCCTCTGAGCCCAACCACCGGAAACGCTCCCGGTTATCCAGGATTATGGACACCCAGCAACATCTGGGTACACCACGATAAGTTTGCCTATGTCTATATTTTTCTCTTTTCATTTACTATTTAATTTCTTATATATATATTATGATTCAGAATAGAATTGTTAGATTATTCTAACACTGGAAGGCTTTACTAGTAAACGAAATAAGTGGTTGTTATGTTACCAGTAGTGCAATATTGAAAATGCAGTGCTAGCTGTCTCGATAGTAGTTGTGGATCACATACAGCAATAATAGAAGTGGTCTGAACAGGTAATTCGAACCTGTTTTATTAGTATAACAATTTGTTAATTGCAGTAGTCGAGTGAAGACTATGGAATACATCGTTCCGTGAAGTTTCCCCAGAATGAGTTGAAACGACACATAAGATCAGCTCAGCACTTTATTAGAACATCTTTCAAATGGCGCAGTTTCCACCAAGATTATTTATTAGCCATCTCTCCGTAGTATTAATTAGGTCTAAACAAAGTTCCAGATAATTGAATAAAAGGACGGTGACCAGGGGATGGATGTAAACTGGAAAATCGACACAAATCTTTCAAAATCTGCTGAAATACCGCGATTATCAACTTTTTGTTACTCACGTGTAAGAATACAAATATGACGTAGGTCGCGCTCTCAACCAATGAATAATTAAGAATGTCACGTCATATAAAGAATGCGGACAGATCAAGCGGATGAATTTGAAGGGAAAAAGGATAACCTCAGAAATGCGCGGTAAAGTAAAAATGGAAGCTAAAAGAATATTCTCGAAAGGAAAAAGCGCGGAAATGGAACATTTAATTTAAGAATACTAAAAGCGTTAGGTTTAAGCGATTAAGACAAGTGAGACATTAAATTAAAGGGAATTAAACAGAGTTAACGATAGAAATTACTTAAGGATAAGGATTTAGTGAAAATAAAGTAGTAATTTAGAATAAGATAAGGAAATCGCGGAATTAGATCTAATAATGTAACAAAATCCCTCCTCTCATAAAATGAATGAACTAGTAGGTCCCGATGACCTGCGAGTTCATTGAGAGAAAGCAGATACTCGTTTTACAATTTTTGTATCTTTGTTTTACAATCATCATTAAAATGATACCGTCGTTTGGTCACCAAATCGCGTTGCTCAAAGCTATAATTATATTTTTTTTTCTTTCAAAATGAAATTAAAGTTTTGTTTAGCTTTGTTTTAGCTTCAAGCATGTTTTCCACAAGTCGAACTGTATGAAGTCTTGCATTATCATGCATGGAAAAAGAAATCACTAATTTCTGCAGCATAAAATACGACATGAGGTCTCAGTATCTCGTGTGTATAACTTCGGATCGTCAAATTGCCATTCCGAATGATATGGAAGCCCGTACGTCCACTTATGCTGATTCCATCCAATAGCATCAACCCACCTCGTCTGTAATCTGATCTTTCACGAACGAATGTGAGATCATTTTGAGTGCCTCTTTCTCTCCATGACAAAACACATCAGATGTCACATCCACGCTGAATCGGGACTCGTCTGTAAACAGAATTTGACTCCAACAACTCCAACGGTGTCTCCAAACTCGATGTTCAGTTCCCCAACTTCTTTGGGCCGCACAGTGGCTTGAGGTCAACGGAATACAGACCATTGGCTTACGTGCATAGAGACCACCCTGATGAAGCCTATTTTGGACTGTTTGGCTGGACACCCTTCGTCCTGTGGCCAAGAAAACTGTGTTTGCAGCTGAGTAGCATTGTCCGTTCCGTCTCGACGAGCAGTTAACAGGATATATCGGTCATCAGTTTCTGTGTTAGCACATTTTCCACCTTGCACTTGTCGATGACTACCATTCCATGTGTCTTGGAGTCGATTCCACAGCCTTTCATGCACACTTCTTGCAACTCCAACAGCGTCCACTACACTTCGTTGTGTTTCACCAAATTCAACTGTCCCGATAACACGCCAAGTCATGGATTGCGGTAAATCATGTTGTTGTGATATTTTCAAGCCACCTGTTCTCAAAACACAAGCTGAGCAATTGGATTTTACAACCTAGGCAGTGAAACAGACATTTCTGCAAAATCCTGATTTCTGCACTTACCTCCTTTTTCTAGTTTTTGATGTCATGAACTTTAATTTACATGTGAAGTTTTCTTTATCTGTTTTATACAACACTTTAAATTATGGATGTTTTATTTTACGTTACTTATCGGTGTAAATATTTGCGTAATTTCGTTAAAACCATGTGCTCCCCTAATTGTTTTGAGCAGTGTACATTACATCTATGTATTGTCAACTTTTAAGATTTCAATATTTAGACAACTACTTGATACTTTAATAGAAATTAAAGTAATCTTACAGAAATAAATAAAAAAATATATATAATAATAAAGTTTTTAAATAACATAAAATTTCTGATTAAACACCTTAGCCTTTCAAAGTTTTAATGAGCCTAATGATCTGAATAGCATGGCTGTAAGTAACTGCGCATATTATAAAAAATTGCAAAATAATATTAATGAAACATAACAATAACGTGAATGTGCACATATTTCAATGTGAAATAACAGACGTAGAAATTATTGGAACTTTTTTTTTTTGGTCATTTAATAATTTTTAATTGAAGGGGAAAAATACACCATAATCTAAACACAGGTTCATAGATATGTGTATTTATTTTTTAATTCCACAATTTTGGTAATATAATCCTCGTCTAATTTAATAGAAAAATCTTGAGATTAAGTATGGCAGCGATTACTATACATAAGTCGTGCCGTGGTATACAAATCACAGCGCTATATTTTTTACTTTTTTGGCTGTTGTGAAAATCTTTTTTTTTTTTTTCCCTTAAATAGCAGAAAGAACAAATATCTCGCGTAAAGGCAATTTTTTAACACATTTGAAACTATTTGAAACCTAACTATTTGAAATTTTATCAATATTGTAAAAATTCCGTGGGGTGTAAAAAGCAATTAATTAATTTGATTTACTATTACAATTATTTTTATTATTATTATTAAAATTTGTTAAACCTCATTAATATATAAATTATTTACTATGCTATTATACATTTTTTTTAATGCTAAAGTTCTGGAAATGTTTGGAGTATTGATAGTTATTTTAAAAAATCACAGCAAATATTCATTTGCATTCAAGTGTCACTGCAATTTTATTCAATGGAAAAAATAATTTATATATATTTTCAAAATGCATTCTAAAGTATAAAAACGTCGGTTTCCTTCAATTGAAAAGATTGAAATATATTAGTTGAAAATATTACTGGCAAACACAACGTAAATTAAAATTGTGATTTTGCATTTGCAAAATATGTTTCATTAAAACCTCATTCTATAAATTTAAAAATGTTTTTTTTTAATTTTTTGGGGATATATATAGATATTTTTTCTTACTTCCTGAAATATTTTATACAAAAATATTACATGTTTTCTGTATATTCTATTCGTTTCTTTGGTAAGTTTGGAAGCAAATACACCCAATACATAAATTGCTGAAATGTTTTATTAGTTCTCCTCATTAATCTATAGCAACTTTTTATTTTTAAAAACCTAATACAATACCTTTCAAACTGTTTGTCGTTTCCTTGTGTCTTTAAAATAGAATACTTGTTATTTTTAAATTGAACATAAGTTGTAGTTTCAGTCATGCTAAAATAAATTGGAAAATTGCATGCAACTGAATTTTCTAAGTTGTAAAAAATTTACATAGACACTTATATTTAATTAAATTCGACGAACGATATTAGAAATACGAATGGTCATACACTAGAAGCTTCTATGAACAATATACGTGCTAAACAAGATTACCTAAATAATACGCACAGTTAAACAATATTCACTGTTTTAAAAATTCATCTTCATAAATTTCTTGTGAAATGTTTGCTAAATAAACGCTTCAAATGTTCTAAATTACTAAATTCTGTAGATGAAACTTTAGAAAAATTATGCAAAAGTTTAAGCATATTAAACGATATAATTCGTACACGCAAAGGTGCTTACAGCAGTTTTCTAGCATTAAAATAAATTAAACGAACTAAGAAATATAAAAATGTAATGTTAATGAATATTGAATAATAGTATTACCTTATTAAAAAGTAAACTGCGACAAGTAAAAATTAAATTAAAAAAATCAAAAAACCCAACTGCGAAAAAGCGAACTAATTAATCATTTCTCACCAATGTGAACTATTTGTTATATTACTTACCTTTTTTTTTTATTATTATTATTATTTACTTGTATTAATGCCTTTTAAGCTGTGTTTAATTGGTAGTTCCTATCTATAAACACTGTTTTGATGAGACCTATAGATGTCTATGATGGTTAGAGATACTACATACACAGCTTCCAGGTTGTGTAATATTTAAACGGAGCTTCTGACTGTAAATTAGTCAATGAAACATCGTCTTCATTTTGAAAGACCTACCCAATGATATGCCACTCAATATGGTGCGTAATTCTTTTCTGTCTCTACCGCCATTTTGTATTCTACGGGAGCCATTTTGAATTTGTAAAAACAAAACCTAGCCTATAGCCATTGGACGGTTAAGACGAATCGATAAACACCCCATTCATTAAATTTCATCCCGTCGTTGGGATGTTTCGAGGGTATAGAGAAATCCACATACCCAGATACGCGTCAAACACATAACCCTTCTTGGCGGTTGGGAAATAACAGACTCTATTATAATTCATTTCACTAGGCGTGCTCGCTTTTGAAAAATAAAGCGGAATTTCTGTATTCATACAAAAATTTAAACTAATTACTGAATTAAACATTTATTGATCAATGGTATCCATCATTAACAAAAGAAAACGTACTATGATGTCATCTAAAATAATAAATAAATCATGTGCTATAAAATATGATATGCTAGTAAATTTCTATAATTAAATACATGGTGACCATAATTAAACAGACACTACTCAGAGTGTTATTTAGCGCGATCTAATTAAAAGAACGACGTCAATTTTTTTAAAAAAGATTATACAAGACGGGGGACGAAAGATCCCGCGGGAAAAATTAGTTTCAAAAGTCACCGCTAGGGGAATATGTTGCGCTGTGTAACAGAAAAAGAGAGTTTTAAAACATGCAGAATCAATACTAAAACCGTTAAATGTACTAAATAAAAGGTAATTTTATTTCAGTATTGGTTCTTTATTTAGTTACACAGCGCCACATATTCCCCTAGCGGTGACTTTGGAACTATTTTTGTTTTTCGCGGAATCCTTCGTCCCCGGTCTTGTTTAATTTCTTTAGAAAATTTGGAGTCTTTCTCACAATTAGATCGCGCTACAGAACACTCTGAGTAATGTCAGTTTAATTATGGCCACCTTGTATATTGTAATCCATTGCAAACAAAAACATTCGCTTTTTCCAAAAAAAAAAAAAAAAAAAAAAAAAAAAAAAAAAAAAAAAAAAAAAAAAAAAAAAAATTAAATCATTTAAAACTTCTTCTGTGAAACAAAAGTTATTTTTCGGAATTTCATTTACTAAGTAATACAGTAAAAGCGAATTTTTTTTTTTTTTTTTTTTTTTTTTTTCCAGTAATAAATAAAACATCTGGTAAAATACATTAGGTCTTATATTTCTATCAAATTCCATTTCGCTTACTATGAACGATTCATCTTTCTTTTGCAAACTCACTTGAGATATGAAAATAGAAAAAAAAAGTTTATGTTTATTAAAGAACTATATTCTTTCCCAAAGAATGTCGCTAGAAATGTGAAAAAATGGGGAAATTAAGAACTTTCTGATTAAAAGTTTCTGAGAGAAATGTAAACAAAGGTAATGCAAAATTAAAATTTTACAACATGGTGCAAATTTTGATTTACATACTACTTCAAATATTTACATATTAACTGTATTGCTTTTCAAAAGTTCACTGTTTAAGAAGAAATTTTCTCCTATTTTTTTATATTTTGATGAATTAGTTTTCCGTGTTTTTTTTTAAAGATTTATTTGATTTTCATTTATCTTATCGTAAGATAACATTTCAAAATCTTTATCTTCGTTTATTATTACCAATTTCCGATTTTATTAATATTACATACTAATCATAACTGTATAGGGGAGACATGGGAGAGTTGATTCGTTTTTTATAAAATGTTTTTTTTATTTTTTGAATATAGAACCTGAAATAAGGTTTCCTTTTATTATTATTATTATTCGTTACACAGTGAGTTATCAAAATAAAATTGAGACATAGAGTACTATATTAGACACTTGAAAAATTATTGATTTTAAACATGAGAATGCAATGGATCAAAGCTGCCCACATATGGGAGGGAAGCTTGACCCACTTTAATTTATAATGAAATATTTGTTAAGGGAAATAAAACAACTTTAAAAAAAAGCAAAATCTTAATGCTACAAGGTTTAATTATTATTAAAAGACATTTGTGAAAATGTGATGTGTTAACAAACCTGCTTAGACGGAATTGAAGGCACAGGAGAAACAGGAGAAAAATTTCTTTTTAAGCACTAACTTTTTTTGACACTAGATCTGGCAATACTAGTTGCCACATAGTTTGATTTAATCTCATTGTGTTACCTTGGGGAAATTCGTCTACATACCTTCATAAAGTGTTTTGATCAATGTTTTTATTTTTTTTTATTTTTTTTTTTATTTTTTTCAATAGGAATGCATTAGGAATTAATGCTTAACATTTGTTAAGGACGCTGCTTTCATCCTTTTTAGTATTTCCCTTCTTTCTATTTACTTACTATGGATACTATTTAAATGAAATAAAAGTTCCTGTCAACTTTCCAATTTATGTTTCATTAAATATTTCCTTCCTTCTTATAGCGATTTTTCTCATCTTCATTTAATTAGTTTTAAACGTTTCCTTTTCTTTCACCTCATCTTACTGTAGCTTTATAAAATAAATTTAGATTAATTATTTTAGGAATACAACCATTAGCCCTTCATTATTTACAGTGTGTAATAAAAAGATTTCCAAAACACTTAATTAAGGAGCTTTGATCATCTGGTCAACCCTTCCCACATTGATTGAGTCAAGACTTCCCACTTAGCCACTTCTTAAAGTATAGTGCATTGCTATCCTTAGCCTAATTTACTGTACAATCTTTGTGCCTGGAATGAAAGCTCAATATTTCTACATTACGTAAAGCATACTTATTTAAATCGCTATGATATATTTTAGCTGAGAAAATTTTACAAAATATTTCTAAAAAATACACATTAATTGAAAACTCTTCAAAATTTAATTGTTATCTTCATGAAAAAAAGACTGTTATTTGATATTTGAGTAGTTTTGGTTGCCACCTATTGAGAAAACTCAGAAATCCTTTTAATTATGAAAACTGAAGGGTGGGCCAGCCCTCCCTAGTATCCTCTATATTATTTGAAATTTTAAAGGATTTTAATTATTTTATTTTCTTATGAACCTTTTATTACCCATTTAATTGAATGCTTTTTATGCCGCATAAAATAATTTAAAAAATAAAGCACAACAAACTGCGTTTTAATAACGTCATCAGCGTATAAAAAATGGAAAATAAAACTTTTTCGTGAATTATAATTTAATTCACAAAAGTTTGTCAATAACAATAAATGCATGTACATTTCTAGTAATAAAAATATTAAAACTCATTACACCATATATTTTTGTGAAATTTCATTTTGAGTTTTATGATCCAGTCTATTTTTTTGGAGCAAATTCATTTTAAATTTCTAATAGAAAAAATATATATTATGTTTATTATACAAATTCTATGGACTGGCCGCAAAAAACTCATCGATTGCGAAACCCTATGATAACCCCCAGGAAAAATTTAAATACGCGCTTAATCATTAGCTAATATAATTATTAAAATACAATATTCAGTACCAGAAAGTAGGTCTGATGCCGACAAGGGGTATTTCAAAGAATTTCTTCTTAAATTTTAAATATTTTTAAAGAAATTGAAAAAACCAAATAAAAATTCTAAATGATTTTTTTAAATATATGAAATTTAAAGTCATTTTTTAAAAACGCACCTCGTCGCCATCTGACATCTACTTGCAGATTGTACAAATCGAAATTTTCATTATATTAGGTAACGAATTAAGTTTTCACGTATGTTTACATGAGATTTCATGATCGGGGAGTTTCAGTGAAATGCCTCTAAAATTTCTAAATAGAGAATTTCGAAATGATGAATTAAATAAGCGGAAATTGTTTGGTAAAAACATATATATCAAATAAAACTCTGGGTCAAAATCGAAAAAGATCAATAATATATATATATATATATATATATATAATAGCTTTACGTTTTCCAAAACTTTATACTTTATTTTCCCTTATATTACCTTTGAAAATTTGTCCCAGGGCAAGGCTATTTCATTATATTTTTATAGTTTTCTCAAATCAGTCTTCTTACTAAATTTTCTGAAATTAATTGATTTTTGTCGATCTTATTGAAGTATTACAATTAGAACTATCTCATTGGAATAATTTTACGATTTTGTTTTTTAATTCTAAATTTATATAGCAATTGGAAGTTATTCGGAAGCAAGAATTTAATTTAGAAATGTTCTCTGAAACGTATACATTTTGAAGAATAATAATAGTAAAATCTTGAAAAATGTATTAATCCATGTATTTCTATAAAATATTTTTCATTTTCTTTGTTTTTCAAACTCATTTTCGATTTGGAAATAGAAAACGGATTCAGCTTATTAAAGAAAGAAAATCTTTCGACCTACCAAATTGTATTTTTGGGGAAATTGCGAGTGGAAGAATTTGAACATTTGGAATTCCTAATTGAAAGCATATATATCCAACGGATTTCTTGTCAAAGGTGAAAAGGATAATGCAAATGTAAAATTTAGAAGACGGAACAAATTTCAAATAATTTTTTTATTTATTTTTACTAATACTACTTTTCTACTATTCGTTATTTGACAAAATCTGAACTTCATACTTCTAAAGTTTTTCATCCATTAAATTTTTCGGTTAGATTTACTGAATTTAAACGATTTACATAAATTGTATCCAAGTATTAGAAATTTAAATCTTAATTACTATTTTTATTTAATTTTCCACCGTTTCTTTAATTTTATCTATTAATCCTTACCTGGGTTCGTACGGTTACGGTTATTTTCAAGGCCAAATAACAGTAATTTTTTTTTTCTTTATAGAAAAATAATTTTACTTTAAACGCGCGAAATTTTGTCATATTTAAGGAGAGATTTTCTATAAGAAAATACTGGTACCAAAGAATTTCTTATTCTGGAAATTCAAGGACCCGTACGAACCCTGTTTACTAAATCTAGTAATAATTTGACACTTCTGAGAATTTTTATTATTTCTTATCTTATCAAATTTTAATATGTATTTTAATGAATACTATTATTAAATTATACCGCATAAAACTTTTACTTTAAAAAATAAAGCACGTTAGTAGTCTGTGTTATAATTATGTCACTAAGCGTATATAGTTTTTTTTTATGGTAAAATTTGTTTGAAATTCATATAGCGGATTAAAGTATTGTGAAGATTTTTTTTTTATGAAAAGTCTTCCAGTAATAATAAAAACAATCATTTTCCTATAAATTATAAAATAAAATCTTGTATAATATGTCATGTCAAATGTTTCTATGAAAATTCAATTTTTTTTCCATGATTGAAATTTTTAGTGGGTGGAGAAACTTATATTCTATTTTAAATTAAAAAAATATATATATTATGTTTAAGAAAGAAACTCTATTCAACTCCCAAACATTGCCTCTGGGGAAAGTTCAAAATAAAACACAATTTCGTGATTCCAAAATGTGTACTTCGAGTCAGTTTTTTGCCATATGTTAAAAAGATCATTTAGCATTAAAGTTTTAATAGATGCAACAAATTTAAAGCAGTTTTTCAAAACATATTTCTTATCAACAATACTTTTTGCACGTTATAAATATGAAACAGAATTTCTATCAAATTTATATAGTTTTCAAAAATCGTTTTTTCTTTCTAATTCTGAAGTTAATTGATCTTCAAAGATATTATTGAAGGAGAGTAACTAGAAAGAGGTTTCTTTATTTAGTTCTGGAGCATTATTTTTTATTACTGATTAATGTGTTTTAAAAAAAGTTTCTTTATTTACTCTCTATATCATATTATTTTTTGTAGATATAAAACTTTTGATTGATGTTTTCAGCATATCATTTTAATATGTATTTTAAAGCATTGTATGTTCAGTTGTATCACGTAATGTTATTACTTTTGAAAGTAAAGCTAACGCATGTAAACTAGCCTTTTTGTGTTTTGAAAACCAAAAAATATTTTTAATTAATTTATCAATTAAAAAAAATTGTAAGCGAGTATTTGCATTTCGAAAAATTATCCAGTAACAATAATTTTTATTAAAAAACACAATCGTTGCTTGCAATTTTAAAAAAAAAAATGGAGAAACAAATTGTATCACATATTTCTTGCAAATTCCATTTTAATTTTTGTATCGCAGCGTCTTCTTTTTCTTAAAACTCATTGTGGAGATAGAAGTACAAAACATATTCTGCTTATTAAAGTAGGAAATTATATTAGAATAATTTTCCCTTAAGAAAGCGTAAAATGAAGAATTTAGGAATTCTTGATTGAAAGCGTATAGATGAAATGAGTTCTGTAGTAAAACTTCTTAGATTAGTTAGAAAGATTTTCCCTTAAGAAAGCATAAAATAAGAATTTGAGAATTCGGAATTCTTGATTGAAAGCGTATAGATGAAATGAGCAAAACGTAGAAAAGTTCATTTAAAAATTAAAAAAAAAAAAAAAAAAATGTATCACATAATTCTTGCAAATACTATTTAAATTTTGTATCTCAGAGTCTTCTTTCTTCTAAAAACTCATTATAGAGTTAGAAATAGAAAACTGATTTTGTTTATTAACGAAATTAATTCCGTTATACTTAGAAAAAAATTCCCTTAAGAAAGCGTAAAATGAGAAATATGAAAATTTAAGAATTCTTAAATGAAAGCGTATAGATGAAATGAGTTCCGTCATAAAACGTAAAAAATTTCATTTAAAATTGAAATTTTAGAAGTTCGAACAAATGTCAAGCGGGTTACCACATTTTCTGGCGTAAATTTTCCAAAATTTCTCGATTTTACAAGAAAATTTCGTCAGTTATTTAAAGTTTTCAATCACGCTATTCTTAGAAAATTGGTCCAAGGTAGTTATTTTCATTAATTTTACGGAAGTATACTATATATTAGAAATGTTAATATAAATTCGTATTTAAATTTCTAGCTGTTTCCCTAGCTTATTAATATTCCATACTAACCCCTACCCCATCTTTCAGTTATTTGAAGTTTCTGAGAATTCCGATTACTTTTTTTTTTTTTTTTTTTTTTTTTTACAGTTTCAATACACGTGCTATAAAATACTTTTAGTAAATTATGCATAAAATATAATTCTTTTTAAAATTAGAATGCAATAGAAACATATTGAAATAATGTTATCAAGCGCATACCATTTTAAATAGAAACAAGTCGGAAAATGTACGCTAACATGGCAAAGTACGTTCTATAACTAGTTTTATAAATATTCAGATCTTGGTGCAATAGATGTTGAACTCTTAAGTAAAAATTCATGTTTACAAAATTTATTACGATTATGTATATAAAATTCACTAATACGGAAATAATATGACTCCTTCTTAAATAGGACGTAATTACCATGACATCCTAGAATCATTACCTATCCTGGGATACCATCGAATGAATTAATTATATATGATAGAATTTAACAGATTGAAGAAAACTTTTATTAATATCTTTTTATGTTTTGATTCGATTTTCATAAAATTTGAAATGACTCGACAAAATTCTAGAACGATTATATATATTAAGTTTCAAACTATTCGGTTGGCCATTTTTTGTGTTGTTATATGCGGACAGACGGACGGACGACACGTATTTATATAATTACAAACGGACCTAAAAAATTTCATATATGTATAGGACTTCAAGTTATTTTCATCCAAGAATTCCTACAGTAATAATAAAAACATGCCTTTTCTAGTAATAATAAAAAACATGTCTATTCTAGTAACAAAAAATATTGTAAAATACATATCGTACATTTCTTTCTACTTTCATTTCGATTTCAATGACAGGGTCATCTTTCTTTTTCAAAATCATTTTATATTAGAAAATAGAAAAAGATTCTGTTTATTAAAGAACGAAACTTTTTTAAACTCCCCAAATGGTCTCCCTGGGGAAAGTGCAAAATGAGAAATTTGAGAAGCTTGAAGTCTTGATTGAAAGCGTATCTATCAATTGAGTTTCTGCGTCAAACGCAAAAAGAATTGTTGAAAATGAAAATTTTAGAGATAGGAGCACATGTGAAGCAGGTTTTTAAAGCTAATATTTTACTAATATTCCTTTTCATAAGTTCTCAATTTGACAAGAAATTTTTATCATATCTTTATTATTTTCATGTTTCCGTGCTAACACCATAAATTGATCTGATTTCCGTCTATCTAATGAAATCATTATTATTATTATTATTATTATTATTATTTAATAGGGCTCTATTATCCCTTTGCTACTATGTTATTATTACATACTAATACTTACTTTATCTATTAATAGATTCTGTAGATTTTGATAAAAATTTTATTTATGAAAACTTTAAAGAACGACTACAGTGAATGGAATTTTTTATGCATTTCTAATGGTTTTAAAGGAAGCAGATAATGTTTTTAATGAACTTTGAAGAGATTAAAAAAAAAAATAAACTTTTTTTTTTTTTTTTTTTTTTTTTTTTTTTTTTTTACAACGATGTATATACGGGTAGTGTTTTTTGAAAATATACTGGATTTTTGTTTAACACAAAATTACTGTTTTTACTATTACAATGTGAAATAACATTTTTATTCTATAAAAGAATATGGAATGTATTTTTCTTTTTTAATATTGAATTAAAATATATCTAAGTATCCAATAGGGTGGGCCAAAAGTCTTGCCCTGATTATAAATATTTATTATTCTCCAGCTATTATAATTATACATATGTTTCTTTGGATGCATTGTAAGTACTGGTATAAATGTTTTTATAAGACCATGAACCTCAGTAAATTACAACGTGTGCCCCCTTGGCAGCTTGGAGAATGTCTAAGTGTTTTTCTAGTTCCACCCAATTGTTCTTTAACATGTCTTCTGTAACAGTACACACAGCAGCTTGTATCCCAGTCTTCAGTTCTTCGACGTCAGCAATTGGTGTGGCAAAAAGTGTGGTTTTTGACATAGTTCCCAAAGACAAAATCCAGAAGATTAATATCTGGAGGCCGCGGAGGCCGGGGTGTTAGTCCATCCCTTCCAATCCGGGAATGTTTTGTTCTGTTGCACAAAAAACTACTAAAACTGACCTATCCAATGATACTACAAGTTACATTATTATACAAACGGTTAATATGTAATGAATTATAATAATCAGGGAAAGACTTTTGGTTCACCCTGCATATTATGGAACTGTTTAACGAGCATAGCACAAACAAGCATGATACCCCTTTTTTGGTAGAACTACAGTAAAACCTCCCTAAAGCGACCACATTCCGTTCCAATAAAAATCGGTCGTTCCGAGAGGTGGTCTCTTAATGGAGGTCATGTTTAAATCTAAATTTTAATTGTTGAAAAAAGGTAGCAAACAATGCTACTAAAATTTATTGTTCACATTAAAAAAAAAAAATATGAAAATTTAATTATCAAAACAGAAATTAAATAGTGCAGAGTTTAAAAAATGAATACACTGACATTTGCTTTGATTTTACGGTTTTATCTTCTATAACTTTTATTTCCAAGTAATTTCGAAGTTTAGTATATATATATATATATATATATATATATATATATTTTTTTTTGGTACGGGAACAAATTATGGCGATTTCATTAATTTATCTATTTCTTTGACAGTTTCCTAACTGAACAGGGCAGGGGAGTTTATTGACCGTCATCCTTACTTTGCCATCAGAGTTAAATTCATTGTCTAAAAATCACAAAGGGGTTTAAACACTTGAAAGTTAACGGAATAAATAAAAATTCTAAACTTAGTTTAGAAGTTTGATGAATAATGCGCTCTCCGGAATTATTATTCTAATAAAACCTTCTTCAAGCGACCAGAAAAAAAGGAATTAGTTTCATTTTCTTTAAAAAATTGGTCGCTCATGGAGGGAGTTTAACTGGGATGGTCTCTGAATAGAGGTAAAATTAGTATTGAGCCTATGGGAATAAATTTCGTTCCATGAAAAAATTGTCGTTCAGAGAGGTGTTCGCTTAATGGAGATGGTAGCAAAGGGAGGTTTCACTGTAATAAAATCGGAATAGATGTAAACGTATAATTTTAAAGAACATTTAAAGCAAATTTTTTTTAAACTACTGTATTGTTGTTATTAAAAATAAACTACTGTAATAAATTGATTTGTAACTCTGCCATGTCGCGTATATATGGCTTTAAAAGTGAAACTCTTCTTTAAAATTTATAGAGCAATTTACGTTTATTCGTAGCAGAAACTTTATATTAGTTTACAAGTAATAACGAATACAATTACTTTTCTAGTTTTAAATGTTCCGTATATACATTATGTCAAACATTTCTATGAAATTCCTATTCGCTTTCTATAACCAAGCCGTCTTTCATTTACGAACTCATTTTTGATTTAAAAATGTAAAAAGGATTATATTTATTAAGGATTGAAACTCCATTAAACTCCTAAAGATTGCCTTCGGTCAAACTTCAAGATGAGTAATTTAAGAAGTTCGATTTCTAAATAAAACTTCATATATCAATAGAAATTCTATGTTAACTGTGCATAAAATAATACAAAATTAAAATTTTACAAGATGGAAAAGCAAGCTTTAAAACCTCTATTTTTCATAACTTTAAAAAAATTCTTAATAAAGCACTTTTCGTAAATCGAGTTGCCGTACCTCATCTTTAAATTTAATCTATTTCCAATGATGTTATCGTAGGATTACAATTACAATTTTTTTTTATCTTTTTTTTTTTTTTTTTTTTTAAATATTTCTCACCACCTTCGTATCTATTAATATTACATAGCAATGCTTACTTTATCTATTGATAGTGTGAGCTCTCTACCAGGTTTGTAATATTTCTTTTGTTTATCAAAGTATTAATATACATAAAAAAATGCTTTACCACATTATTAATTTTACCGCATAATATAGTTGTTGTTAATCTATTCTCCGCAACAAAACTTTTCATTAAAATTTTTGCTTCATTAGTATTTTATGGAAATTGGGCCATATTAGTTAAAAGGCTGCAAATAAACAAGGATTAGTTTTATTACTCTGAAAATTATAAAAGGTGCAAAAACACATTATGAGAAAGAAAAGTTTTTTTTTTTTTTTTTTTTTTTTTTTTAATAGGTGAAATCAGATCTTGGTGGAATAGAAAACGATAATATGACTTACTTTATATTTTTCTAAAATGAAGGTAAAGTAGGGATATTTAAATTTTATGAAAAATATCAAAGGAAGTTGCATACGAAATATTTCAAAGTACATAAAAGTCAAGTTGCATTTTTTTTCGAAATATCAAAAAGTTAAATTACTATTTTTTTTATTACAATAAAAAGCGAAATGCAAACAAAAAAGAAAAAATTTGTTAAAATGAACATATTAATTTGCAATAAATTTCGTCTTGTTAATTTAAAGATTTATACACAAAAGTTCTCCAGTAATAATAATAATTACTTTGCTAGTAATGAAAAACGTACAATGCAGTATATTACATCAAATATGTTTCTCAAATTCCATTTCAATTTAAATGACCGAGTCTTTTATGTTTTGTGGAAACTCATTTTCGATTTGAAAATAGAAAAGTGTATGCTCTATTGAAGAAAAAATCTGTAAAACTCACAAAGAATGTCCATTGAGAAAATTAAGAATTTAAGAAGTTGGAAATCCTGATTGAACGCATATATTTCAAAAGAATTTCCCCATCGAATATGAAAGATAATATAAAATTATAATTTTGTAAAATATACCAAGACAATTTCATAAGAAATATTTCAATGCCCTTGAAACTAACGTCGCCTTTTTTGTAAAATATAAAGCTTTATTTTTTCAATTTTTATCTGCATTCGTAGTTATATAAATACGTTGTTGTACACTTATACGTTGCTGTACGCCTATAGTTTTTGTATGTTCCGTCCATATGTCCGCATATGACAGCAAAAAAAAAATTACCCAACCGAAAGGTTTGAAATTTAACATGTATAATCGTTGCAGAATTGTGTTGCGTCATTTCAAATTTTATGAAAATCGGATCAAAACTGAAAAAGGCATTAATAAAAGTTTTCTTCATTCTATTAACCACTTCACCGGTAATAAGGATAAGCTAACAGTGATTTTACCCCCGACTTATCTCGGGACAAACGTTGAAAAGCTTTTAAATCCTATCATACATAATTAATTCAAAGATATCGCATGACCGGTAATGATTGTATATTGTCATTGTGATTACGTCATATTAAGATGGAAATATTATTTCCGTATGACATAATTTAACAGATGTAATCGTAACAAATTTTGTGTTCATGCATTTTTGCACAAGAGTGCAACAGCTATTGCACCAAGATATGTATGTATATAAAACTAGCTATAATACAAATGCACTTAATTTGCCACGTTTGACGTACAATTTCTAGCTTGTTTTTTTTTTTTTTTTTTTTTTTAATATAAAAATGTGAAAGGAAAAAGAAACAAGTAAAAATTAAATTTAAAAAATCAGAAAACCTGACTGTGTAAAAAGCGAACTAATTAATTATTTCTCATCAATATGAAGCTACTTTTTATATTACTTACCTATTTTTTTATTTACTTGTATTGATGACTTTTAAGTTGTGTTTAATTGTTTGTTCCAATCTATAAACACTATTTTGTTGAGGCCTATAGATGTCTATGAAGGTTAGAGTTGCAGTAAAGCTAGAGATCCTACCTATACAACTTCCAGGTTGTGTTATATTTAAACGGAGCTTCTGACTGTAAAATAGTCAATGAAACATCATCTTCATTTTGAAAGACATATCCAGTGATTTGCCACTCAATAGGGTGCGTAATATTTTTGTCTTTACCGCCATTTTGTATTTTTCGGCCGCCATTTTCAATTTATAAAAATAAAACCTAGCCCTACAGCCGGACGATTAAGACGAATCTATAGAGACCTCATTCATTAAAATCCATCCAGCCGTTGGGATGTTTCAAGGGTATAAAGAAATCCACATACCCAGATACGCGTGAAACACATAACCCTTCTTGGCAGTCGGGTAAAAATATAGCTACAATAATCATTCTAATTTGTGATAAAAATCTTTTTGTTAATCTACACATTTATTTTCATAACACTTCACATAACTCTTCTTCGCAGTCGAGTAAAAATATCGTTACAATAATCATTCTAATTTGCAATACAATTTTTTTGTTAATCTACACATTTATTTGCATAAGAAAAAAAACCCCATAAAATTCGCAGGTACTGAGTTAAAAGTAAAGTACGATAATGAAATATATATTATAAGGATGTATTCAGTGTTTAAAAAGCAAAATGTATTTTTTAATGTATATAGCAATTTGACGTTGTTCGTAAGCAAACATTTTATATACAAAAGCTCTCTAGTAATAATAAAAACAATTACTTTTCTATTAATGAAAAAGATCTTTTACAATATATTACGGCAATTATTCTTCACAAATTCCATTTCGATTTAAATGACCGAGTACTTCATATTTTGAGAAAACTCATTTTCGATTTGAAAATAGAAAAATGATATATTTTATTGAAAAAAAAATCTCTATTAAACTCTCAAAGAATGCCCCTTGTAAAAGTGTAAAATGACAAATTTAAGAAGTTTGAATTCCTGATTGAACGGGTATATATCAATTAAGTTTCACATCAAATATGACAGATAATTAAAATTATAGAAAATGGAAAAAAAAAACTAAGGATGGTTTACATAAAACTTCATTTCTACTCTTATTACTTTTCAACTTAATTTTACTTTTTAAGTTCTTCTTTGACTTTTATTAATTATACATTGTAAGTTTTTCATTTTGCGAGAATTTTTATCATATTTTAATAAATCGATTTTTCGTACCAATTCTAGTACATTCAGTTGATTTTTATCATCTTATCAAAATATTACAATTAAAATTTTTAACCTTTTTTTTTTTTAGTTTAATTTAATCAGGTCCCTAAGGGAAGTGCCAAATGAAGAACTCATGAAGTTGGAATTCTTGAGTGAAAGCGTATACGTCAAATTAATTACCACTTCAAACATGAAAGTGAGCATTAGAAATAAAAGTTTTCTAAGATAGAGCAACTTTAAGAAGGTTTCCAAAACTATATTTTGACTAATATTATTCTTCATAAGAACTCGTTTAGAGCATTAATTCTTATGAGATGTTTTAAAGCTTTCATAAAATAATTTATTAAGTTATTTAATTTTTATTGATCTTATGGAATCATTAAAACTAATTTTCCTTTTCGCTATGTTATTTTAAAACTGTTTTTTAATCATAAAAAATTTCTTTTGGCATTAGTAAATATTTTAATTTAATTAATTTAATTAATTTGTTAGATTAATTTTAATTTTATTTAATAATTATTTAGTAATTTTATTAAATTAACTAATTAAATTAATTAATTAATTAATTAATTAATTAATTTAAATTATTAAATCCTTTTAATTATTTAATTTAGTTAATGCTTTTCTGCTCATCATTTTCATATACATTTTGAAGCATGCCATTGTTTATTTATACCAGAAAATATTACTACTTTTAAAAGTAAAATAGCTAATAAATTAATATAACGCATATTATAAATGTATTGTCTTTTATTGAATGGGTACGTACTTGAAATTCACATAACAATTTAAAGATCTTCGCAGACCAGTATTTCATTTGACTAAGCTAACCAATAAAAACAAGAACATATACTTTCCTATTAGTAAAAGAAAATATCTTGTAAAATATTACATCTTATATTTCTCTTAAATTCCATTTTCTTTTGTATGATAGAGACATCTTTCTTTTACAAATTCGTTTTATATTTGAAAAGGGAAAAAAAGTTTCTCTTTATTAAAGAAAATCTATTAAAGTCCCAAATAGTGTCCCTAAAGAAAATGCAAAATATGGAATTTAAGAAGTTGGAAGTCTTGATTGAAAGCGTATACATGGACTACGTTTCTTCATAAAAAGTAACAAAAGATATTACAAAAAGAAAAGTGTAGAAAATTGAACAATATTTAAAATATATATATAGATACTTTTTTTTACTTATATTACTTTTTCAAACTTCTTTACTTATAAAAAAAATATATCCTCATATTTTTATATTTTTCACATAAGCGTTTCTCTTACCAAATCTGCAAAAGTTAATTGATTTTCATCGATCTTACGAACGTATGAAAAGTAGAAAACTTTAACATCTTTTATGTTATTTTCAAACTTTTTAGCTTTTCTTTTTTGTTGTTTACTTCTCACTTCTCTTTTTCTTAAAAGCTTTTAACTTGTCTTTTGCGTCCGCCAGGCTTCAATCTTGCAGTCCAATTATAACACACTTCCTATGCTACAATCGAGCTAATTTTTGTTAGTGTGAAGCATTTCCGGGGGCAATACAATATTATACAATATATATATTTTTTTTTAATTTGCCCTCGCTAACCCTCAGAGGGTAAAAATATTTGCCCAATAAGGATAAATGAATGTCATCACTTATGAAACATTGTCATTGATTGCTTCAGAAATAAGCATATGATCTTGGATTGAACCGTAGAATGGTTGGTAAATGAGCCATCTTTCAGTGTTTCAATCAGATAAGGATGTGAATGGATGTTTGTTCGATCTTACCAAGTACGTTGACCGATTTTTTTCGCGCTTGAAAACTGGATTTAAAATATTATATCCACTTTGCTTTAAAAAAAAAAAAAAAAAAAAAAAAAAAAAAAAAAAGATAAATAGCACTCGCAATTTAATTCATATCTATTGCAAACGGTACTTATTTCAATGAATTGTCCTTCAACATTTTTTTTTTCGTTTTAGTACAAAAAATAATAATGCAGGTTTGTCTTTAAAATGTCTTTTTAATTATAATTTAGCCTATTGGAAAGTAAAAATATTTTTGACTAAGAATTTGCTTTACTGTTTGCTCAATTTCAAGAATTAATTATTTTTATCTAATGATGTACCATCGCTATGTAATTATATATATATATATATGTATATATAGATACTCATATATTTCTTTAGCTTTCTTGTATGGGTTATATGACGCTAAACCTGAACTTATTATCCACCAGGAAAGCAATGCATGTCTGTTGCAATATACTATATACCTATAATTCAATAAAAAGAGCCCAATTAATAAATACATTCTTTTAATAAAGCAATTTTAAAAATACTCGTATATGCCAAATTTGCTGCTGGGTAAATAATTTGTACCACGTACAACAATCGTCAGCACACGTAGTTCTACAGAGCAACAAAGATGGATAAGTTGTAAACCTAATTTTTAAAGCAAGAATATTGGACAATAAGAATAATTATTTTACTGATATATTTTATTATTTTACTGTACCATGTCACCATCTGTGTCAGTATTCAACGGATAATGTGTAAAGTCATACAGCATTTTGTCAGTGCATTATGGATAAATTTTAAATGAAAATGGCAAATATGAATATTTAACCGTATGCAAAACTTATATATCTCACTTATTATGCATGCAGTAAAACATCATATGAAAGAGAAACTTTCACTCAGGTCTTCATTATACGATGAATTTCTTTATTACAGTTACCTTAAATTTGTAACCCGTATGAGTTAAAATTTAATTTAATATCATAAGTGATTTTCATACGTGATCATAAGAGATGAAAGTTTTTCTTTTGCCATATTAACTCCATCGAGACAAGCGTACCGGATATATGCTCAGATCCTGTGATGATTTCTACCGGCAATTTTAAATTAAAAATTTTATCTTATTTAATTAGAGCATACCTGTGAATTAAAAAAAAAATACAACAGCATGACGTTTAACAACATTATTCTCAGCTTCGATGGCATTTTCTTATTGTTCACTGCCTTATATTAAAAATACAAGTTCTAAATCTAACGTTCTTTTCCTATTTTGCCAACTGAAACACTCTATATTGAAATGTATCGCCCTTTTTATATTTCTGGTAACTATTTATGGCGAAAATTAATTTAGTTTTACTTTTTTTTTTCACTTGTTTTCCTAATTATGCTAAGTGACACGAAATACGTTAGACAAGATATAAAAGAAATTACTGCTAAAATACACATTTAATCTCATTAAGAGCAAGTGACCTTATGCGAATTCATAAATTACATCACCTGGGAGGTTTATGGAGTTATCTGCTCTATTTAGGTGCAGTATCTTCTCTTGTGTTGCAAATTAGATATTGTGTCTATCATAAAAACCAACACAGCAAAGCGCTGAAAGAATTTTTCTTTCTTCTAATAGTTAATAGTTGTATGCTTAACGATGTCATAAAGTAAAATGATCTTTTAAGTAACTTTTTTACGATTTTCTTTATGTTAATATTTTTAGGAAAAATGCCATAGCAGTGAGTGTTTTCATATAAACTAAGATATTACTTTCACCTGAAGTAAATTTATATTTTATTTATTGTTATATTTTTAAAAATAAAGTTTTTTTTTTTTTTTTTTTTTTTTTTTTTTTTTTTTTTTTTTTTAGTTAAGCTTAAGTTGAGTTTGTTAATTCAGATATGTTATTAGTTGTTATCATATTTTATGATATTATGAAGTTATTATAAATAATAATAACCAGAAATTTTTCTGAAAGACGAATCTTATATATTTTTCGAACTATTCTATCTTATATCATAACTAAAAATAAAACTTAAAAGTGACAAGTAAGTCACAAAAAGAGTGCTATGTGTATGATACATTTTTTGACTGCAATTAAATACACTGCTCAAAAAAATTAGTGCAGAAAGCAAAAAAGTGAAGAGAACAGTGCAAGACAGCCCTGTATGGGCATAAAATGGATAGTACACGTGTAGCAATGCGCAATACATAAAAAAAAAAAAGACGCAAAAAATGGTAAGGGAGCTTTTATTTTTTGAAAAAGGTGAAAAGAACATGAAAAGATGGTTTAGAGCAATAATTTGGTTTCATGTAAATCATAAAAAAGTATTGTTTAGAAATGATTCAAGATTTTTAATATGGCATGTGGTCTCCTCGAACAGCTAAGACTGCTGCACACCGGTTTTCCATGGATGCGATGAGGATATCGATAAGACTTGGGGAATACTGTTCCAGTGCTCAAGAATTGCAATCTCTATGTCCCGGACAGTAAAAGGAAGCCTTGGTTTCGCAGCAATACGTCGTCTGAGTATGTCCCAAACATTCTCGATCGGATTTAGGTCAGGAGAGCATGCTGGTCATTCCATACGCTGTATTGTTTTAGCTTCAAGCATGCTTTCCACAAGACGAACTGTATGAAGTCTGGCATTATCATAGATGGAAATAAAGAAATCACTAATTACTGCAACATAAAATACGACATGAGGTCTCGGTATCTCATCTGTATTACTCCAGACCGTCAAAGTGCCATTCCGAATGATATGCAGGCACGTACGTCCACCTGTGCTGATTCCAGTCAAGAGCATCAACACACCTCGTCTGTAATGTGATCTTTCACGAACGAATGTGGGATTATTTTGAGTGTCTCTTTCTCTTCATGCCAAAACACATCAGATGTCACATCCATACTGAATCGGGACTCGTCTGTAAACAGAATTTCACTCCAGCAACGTTGCCTCCAAACTCGATGTTCAGTTCGCCACCTTCTTTGGGCCGCACAGTGGCTTGAGGTCAGCGGAATACAGTCCATTTGCTTACGTGCATACAGACCACCCTGATGAAGCCTGTTTCGGACTGTTTGGCTGGACACCCTTCGTCCTTTGGACAAGAACAACTGTGTTTGCAGCTGAGTAGCATTGCCCATTTCGCCTCGACGGGCTGTTAACAGGATATATCGGTCATCAGTTTCTGTGTTAGCACATTTTCGACCTTGCACTTGTCGATGACTACCATTCCATATGTCTTGGAATAGATTCCATAGCTTTTCATGGACACCTCTTGCAACTCCAACAGCGTCCACTACACTTCGTTGTGTTTTCCCAAATTCAACTGTCCCGATAACACACCAAGCCATGGATTGCGGTAAATCATGTTGTTGTGACACTTTCAAGCCACCTTTTCTCAAAACAAAGGAAATCACCCTTTTAAAAATATTTTTGCTTTGTGTAGCCAATAAAGATTTTGGAACAAGATAATGTAATGTGTCTATAACTCATTCTAAACTGTATTACAACTAATCGATGTATTAAATGAATTTTATAACAAGTTATTTTAATGGTACTTATAAGTATCGTCAGTAGATAAAGGCTTAATTGAGTTCCTTTATTTGCGCTTTATCCTGTTGATTTGTTTTTCTTATAACAGGTCATATGTTGTTCGAAAAATATTGTTTCAGGGAGTTATGTCGGCTAGGTGTCATCCAAGTACCTCAATCGTTAAAACACCGGTAATTGAAGCCAATGGTGTTGGATTCGATTTGATGCACTGAAAATTTTTACTTAATTAGAAATATAACAACTCTTCTAAAACACAATATTCAATATCAAAACGTATTATAAAAGCTCGTGAGCACTTAATTTACATTACTGTAGTCTTACTTTTTATTATTTATTAAGGGGTCTCAGGCTTAGGAGTACCTGGCAGTGCAATTTAGCAACATGTCACATTTAATTTTTTTTCTCAGTCTCTATAAAAGATAAATGCATAAAATTTTTAATATAGACAACCTAATATTTCTTCTGTTTTAAATATATTTTTTAATATTATATATTAAAATTTTATCTTATTTTTTATGTTTAATTTTGATTTAAAAAAATGTAATTTGATTTTTGACTTGCATGCACTGCGCGCAAGACTGTAGCAACACTATTGGTTCAAGAGCCCCTAGAAATATCGATAATGATGTAAAACTTATGTATCTTGAACGTATACTTCATTTTTAAGCAATTTATTTATTTATTTTATTTGAAATTTTAATTTTAATTATAAAATTTTGTAAGAATCCATTCTTTTATTGAAAAATTGTCATTTTAAATAATCAATGCAATTATAATTCTAAATTTGAAGTATAAGTTATTCTTTACCTTAAAATGAAGATATTTACCAAGTTTCATGCAAATTACTTTATTAGTTTGCAAAAAATGCTGGGCACAATGCATGCAAGTCGAAAAACGATTTCAATTTTTTTTTTTTTTTTAATCAAAATTAAACATATTAAATAAAATAAAATTTCAAAGTAGAATATTTAAAAAGATATTTTAAATAGAACAGATATCAGGTTGTCTATACTAAAAATTTTATGCATTTATGTTTCATACAGACTGAGAAAAAAAATTAAAAGTGACATGTTGCTAAATTGCACCGCCACGTAAAAAGTCTCCTGAGACCCCTTAACAAAAAACTAGAACAAGGCATTTAATTCAACGTTACAATAGTCATGCTAAATTCAACTTTACTTCTGTAATACACATTTTACGAATTCAAAAGCGTGCTGATGTTTTTAAATTTTTAGGCGAATTCTATAACTGTGTGCTTTTAATCACAGATGTCAACACCTCTTAATTATTCCGGAGTCTTCGCGAAGGCAAGCATTTTTTCAACCGGAAATTTTATCCAATCAATAATTTTTAAATCAAATTAAATAATTACCATACACAATGGAGACACATTTCTATTGTATAGAATTTCCGGTTTTAATTTTTTTGTTTTGGATCAGACTGCGGAATAATTAAGAGATGTTGTCATCTATGTTTTAATTCTTACTAATTTTGCTCTTCCATATTATTAGGTTTACCGGAATGTTCTGTCAGATAATGATATTTCACGCCTACTTTTTTGCAATTCATATTTCTTCATTGTCACCACTTTTTTTAAACGGTAAAACTCCTGTTGTTTTCACACTGATGTGAAAAGTGAAAACAATAGGAATTTTACCATTTCGAAAAAGTGGTGCAAATGAAGAAATCTGAATTTAAAAGAAGTAGGCGTGAAATAACATTATTGGACAGAATTTTCCGGGAGACCTAATATTTTCATGGAAGTTTCCCTAAGTTGCAAAAGGAAAAAAAACGATAATTTTTAAAATACAGGCAATAGCACAATACTGTTTTCTTAGAAATGCATGGAAATACATGGGATTTTTGTAAGCAAAAACAAATGGCAAAATAACAGCATTTAGCACTAGCACGTAGCACTATAGTGGTCCCAAGGCTGCTGCCTCTTTAAGGCCAACGTGTGATAAGAATTATAGCAGAAATCCTTTTCGCTGTTCTGCAGAATTTCTTATCAAATCTGACAGCTATTTTCATTAATGGTGTCGGTCAATTTTAACCCTTTGCCTGTGGAATATATTTGAAAAAAAACGTGCCAAAAATGGATTTTTCTTCTCTCTGAATGGAATTTGGGAAGAACTGCAAAATTACAAAAATCCCACAAATGGCGCGCAACTGGCAAACTTTTCGCGGGAAAATATCGCCATCTAATGGGAAATGGTAAATTACATATTATGCATTGGACGAACTGGGTTCGGGCTTCACGGAATTGAAATACCGAGTTTTCTCTTGCCTGAACGCAGGTCGGACATTCCAAAATTCGCCCATTGGCACAGCCCGAACTGAGTTCGGGCATCACAGGCAAGGGGTTAAAGCTTGTAATGCTAATGGCGTTGTAAACTTTTCTGTACTGCTGTGCAAAGTTCTGTCACAACCAAGGTCCCACTTTTTATAGAAAATGTATTTCTTCTGAAATTAAATGTCGGCTATTAAAATAAAATCCCTTGTATTTCTGTATAATTCAACGAATACCACATTGTGCTACATTCTGTATGTTTCCAATGATTATTATTATTTTCTTCTATAAATTTTGGATCAGGTGGTATTATAGTCTTATTGCAAAATTCATATTCACATTTAATAATTTTTATTTCTTTATGTGATGTCTTAAAGTTTTCTCAGTATAGATGTCAACAATCGTAAGCTACATCTTTACCAAGTATCCAATTCTTTGTTCCAGTTACGCAATTCATTTAAAGAAGTGTCGTAAGTTAAGAGTACAAGAAGCACAATTTGTTTGTTTTGCTCACGCGATTAAATTAGAGTAACATAGCAGGATAAAATTATGCGAAACAAGCCTATAAAGATAAGAGTATACAATCTAAGAGGAACTTAAGCGCATAAAGTAAGAGTTTTTTATCAGAAAGAAATGCACGATATATTACGAGCGCTTTTTATAAATGTACGTTTTAATAGTCACCCTTGTTTTCTGTACCCTGAATTTTAATCGTTTTTTAACCGCTTCCTTGATCATCCCGAGTTGTAAAAATTACAATTAATTATCACCCCGAGAAAACTCGGGCGTAGCAAAATTTGTCACGGCGATTTGTTTTATGATGTGCTTGAAAAGAAAAAAAATATATTCTTATATTATAATAATTAATTTTATATAATATAATATTTATTTGGCAGTTTTCTAAGTTTGTGACACGAAATGCAAATGATGAAATGTAATAACATAATTGCAAAAAATGTGATTATTTTTTGCATATAATTTTTTTAATGGTAAGGGAAGCTTTAATAATAAATTAAAAATATATATAGAGTTTATAATTTTGAATTTCATATTGATTTAAAAATTTTCATCTTTTCATCAACTTTACTAACTCAAAAGTGATCTATAGTCCATTCAAAATTCCCAGAGACTGAAAACAACTAAGGACCTTTGCAGTTGGCATTGATTGCCTTTGCTACAGTAATCGCCAGCCAAAGACAGAATCGCTAGTTTCCTTTGCAAAAAAATATTTTTTTTTTTTTTTATCTTTTTAAAATGAATGAAGCAAAGAAAAAAATAGTTCAAGCATTTCCAAAATCATTTATATTTATTTTTTCTCATGAGATTTCCTTTGAAAAGAAATTATTAAAATATAACCAAATGAGTCATAAAAGCCTGAAAGTGGAACTCGTTGGCGTAAATTAGCAACCCTCTTGCTGACATTCCTCTGTCTTGAACGAATAAAATATGTCTCTTTGTTGTTGTTGTTATATAGCTCCATAAATCTGAAATACTATCTTCAAGGTTGGGAGAAGGGATGCTGATATATAACTCCTTTGAATTAAGATAATGTGTGTAGATTTATGGGAAACAAATCGACAATTTATTTTCAAATTGAAATCACCCTTAGATTATACAGTGGTTAAACAGTAAATTACATAAAACATAGATCTCCTAACCATAAAAGTATTCGTATTCTCTACCTCATGACCCTTAAAATATGTTAGCTGTGCTGCTCGATAATGGTGGTACTGAAACATATAAACTTTCAAAATTTTGAATGGCGAAATCGGGTAAAACATTCCCTTTGAAACCACCCATTTTCTATCTAAAAAAGTTATTATTATTATTTATTATTATTATTATTATTATTATTATTATTATTATTATTATTATTATTTAATTTTGAGATTAAATTTTGCAGAGGAAATGTTTAAGATTTTCGTTGAATTCACATTTATCAATTAACAGACATAAAAAAACAAATTATAAAGATTCACCAGATAACTTCATGACTCACGAAGCTTCACAACAGGTTGAAGTCTATAGTCTTATTTATAACTAAGCACTTCAACAAGTATATCCATGGAAAAAGTTATGGAAGATATTTTGACGTTCTGGCAGATGATGTAAATAAAAGCATGCAAAAGTAAGTTTTTTTTTTCTTCGAATACTGAACAAGGCGAATTTGTAAGCGGAAAGAAACGCACTATTTTTAGGCGAAATAAAAGATGAATTTAGAAGATTTTACCTCTGAAATTTCGTTAATTTCTTTGAAATTACATTGTTCTGTACTATTATCTTTCAACTGTATTGTATAATCATATTTCTTATACTTTTTGAAGATGGTTTTAAAAAATACATTTTCGTTTTTTTTTTTTTTTTTTTTTTTTTTTTTTTTTTTTTTTTTTTTTTTTTCCGAACGTTGAGCATGGCGAATTGGGAAAAGAAAAGAAACTCACATTTTTTTATTTGTGATAAAGGATGAATTTTGACGATTTTACACCGGTAATTTCGTTAATTTATTGGAACTTAGACTATTTTATACTACTTTCTTTCAAATATATTGTATAATCATAAATCATAATCCTTTACCTCTTTTGAAGATAGCTTTAGCTTCTAATTTCATATGAAAACTAGTATTCGTGGAGCTATTAATAAAGAGGAATTGACATATCCTTAAAATAGTGAGGCTTCAACTGTAACCGCTTTTGCAGGGTTTGATTACTGCCTGGTCAAACTTCCACCAGTAAATTTAAATAGAAATTATCATCTTATTTAAACAACTTTTTAACTCAAAATTATAGTCATAAATAATGGCAAAAAGAGATATTCATTTTTTGTAGTCTAAGTTGAATTCGGCGGTAGTCAGGCCCTGTGTTCCCGCGATATTGTAAAAACCAAGGCAACCTCTCGTTAGTGTCAGTGAAAATGATTATAATACCTGATCAAACTGCTACCAGTAAAAACAAATAGAAAATGTATGCATATTTATGAGAGAAAGTCTTCATGTAAAAAACCGCTAAAATAAGGTACAATTTTCTATTCAAAATTTACTGGTGGAAGATTGCTTCGGCGGTTATTAGAAACTTTTTATTCTGTGTAAAACAGTCAGCCGCCAAATTGTGATAACCTTCTTTGTTATTTCACTTGCAACTGATAGACAATACATTACATGTGTCGTCCTCTTTGTTCATAACTCCATTCTAGTATTAATACAGTTTACAACAAGTCTTTCTCTTTCAAAAATGCAATGGGTTTAGAAGAGACTGCTATGGTTACAATTTTAAATTTTCAAAAATTGTCTCTTGTTTTAGATTCTTAAGAGAAAGATAAAATAAAGAATGGAAAAAACAGAATTCCACAAAAATATAAAATACTAAAGACATTTTTTTTTATAAAACAATTTCACTTTTGCTGTGAACAGAATAGACCAAGAATTCTATTTCTCTAAAACAGAACGTCTCTCGGGATACACCGAATTCCAAATACCGTTTATAAAAATAATCACTCGCTTTCGTATTGCTGAACAGAAAGACAAAATATACTCGGCCAAACGAAAAGTATTTCTGTCTTCCAACTACGTCGGGCAAAATTCAAATTTTTCTTTAAAAATTTCATCTATATTTTAAAAAAAAATCTTCTTTTTGGAGGCTTGAAATTTTTGCTGTTCAATCCTGCTATTTTTTCATACCCGCAGAAATATAGAGAGAAAAAAATTACATACAGAACGCTGTATTACTATTTCTTTTGCTAAAGTTTTGAATATAGAATACGTTTACACAAGAAAAATAAGAACTGGATTTCCTAAGTAGAATATATAGTTCAGAGTTTCTTTTTTATAAAAAAATCGCTTTAAAATCATATGTACAAAATTCTATTTTAATAAATTTCAATTAACAGAAATTTTCAATTTAAAGTTTTAAGATTAACATATAATAAACGAACGTTTAAGTTACTGTCGATGCGAATTTAGTGCAGTTTTTTAAATTCAAGCTTTTTACTAGTATTTTTTAATAATAGACTTTGCTTTTCCTTTAATTAGGGATAGTGTGTCGTTAAATAACGTAAAAGTGTCGCCAATTTAGGCCGTTCTGTTATTCCAAAACATTGAGAAGACTTTCCGAATCACAATCTTTAATTTATTTAAACCCATAAGATCCGTTATTAAATAAATCGAAGCTTACTTGTGAAAATGATGGTAAGTATTTTTAAATAAAACAAACTTGGCAAGACTTGACAATCTTGCAGCTTACTGGATTAAAAATCCTACTTCTACTGCTGCAAACAAGACAAAATTTAAACTACAAATGTTTCATATGATGGACACATCGTATCTTAACCAAAACGTTTGTGGTGCAAATTTCGCAAGTAAATGTATCTGACGCAGTTATTAACAATTAAACAAATCATGCATGAAGAATAGATTATGAAACAATTCTTCAATACATTCAGAATATTGTAACGAAACCTCATATTCCAAGAGCCGACAGCACAAAAACTTATGGTATAAAGCACAAGAAAAAAAAACCTTTATTTTATGGGAGTGTAGAAGTAGGAGAATCTAATGATCCTTGTCTGCCGGAAGTGGAGAGGAGCATAAGCCAAACCACCAGTGGTTGACTCGTAGGTTTATCATTGGGTTTGTCCTACAAACAAAGGTATGAAAACATGGAGGATAGTTGGACTATCACCATTTAATAACACTCTAAAAAGTTGTGATTTTCCTGCAATTTCTGTTGTAATTTTTCCAAGCACCGAAGCTGTGAAATCGAAATCAAGCAACAAGTGAGATAAAAATCGAATTATATCTGTCACGTGCACCACGCAGCCAGTAGCAACGTGACTTTACTGAGACTTGAGAAATTTTACACAATTCTTAAAGACAGAAGCATGAAAATTTTACAGCAACAGTGTTGGCATCTGGGATGCCAGCACATTTTGTTTTGAAATGCAGACGATTTTCTACATTGAAGGTGAAAACTGATATCTAAGTTAACAATTTGAAAACGTTTTCAGAAATTACTATGTAGATTCTGAAAAATTTAAATTATTTGTATAGCTCTGTCATCTGTTTTAATAAAATTCCATTAGCATAAATTCTCATTTTAAAGTGTTAAGATAAACATATAATAAACAAATTTTTAAGTTACTGAGGCTGCGAATTTATTGCAGTTTTTTTTTTTTTATTATTCAAACGAATTACCAGTATTTTTGAATAGTATTTTTTTTTCAATCGTGGAAAGTGTCATCTATAGATCTATATAAATCTGTGATCTATCGATCTGTACGCATACTAATTCTTCTAATATGTTAAAATTTACTTGCGGTAGAAAACGCATAACAAAGTTCAAAATCCCACTTCATGAAATTCCGTCAATGAGCGGTAATGTCCTAGAATTCTTTTGTACGGCTCTGTATATGAGCTATAAAATTTATACATACCAAGTAATTTGCTAAAAATTTTAAATATTATGCTGACCCTATTCTATAGTAAGCACCTCGTAGTGCAGCTAAGTGATGTTATATTGATTTCAATATGTTTGAAATAGTGTAATTTTAGTAAAATACATACAGCATAATGTAACGCAATTCTTTTATGTGTCCCCGTAAACGAACTATAAATTCCACACACTTCATTTTCGATACCGAATATGTTTTGGTAAAGTTCAATAAAGGACGGATTGACAAATGGAATTCATAAACACATTTCAACTATGCTGGACAATAATAATAAAATAAAAATCGTAGTCATATTGTTTGAATATTTGGTCTAATTAACCCCGTCAAATTAACCACTTAACCCGTGAATTTCACAATAGCATTCTCACCGACCAAAATTTCAAATGTCGGCCTATTTTTTAAAACAAGCTTTTATTAATTTACTTTTTTCATTGACAATCTGAAAATTTTAACAACTGGTAAGAAAAAAATAATGCGTCAAATATAGATTATGAAACACTTTCCAACACTTTCAGAATAACGTAACAAAACTTCATAGTTTCATAAGTTGAAATATGATGTGTAATTGAACCATTTCGAAAAGCATAACACATTTGAAAAAACAATTTTACCAATTCTCATTTACAGTCAAAAAATAATCCGACTTCTTTGAGAAGCCCTGTATATGATATAAAGATTTGTTCCGATAACATCCATGCATACAAAAATAATTCAGTTAGGAAATACATACCACAGTAGAAAATTCCGCTTCAGCAATACCCGATAATAAGGAGAATAGTACGTGAATACTTTTGTGCAGATCTGTATACGATGTGTAGAATTTATGCACAATGAGTAACATGCAAAAAATTAGTTAAATTTAAAAGTACATACCGAAATTGAAAACGCACTACCGCGATTATTGCTTCAAGAGAGTACTGTAAACAATTTATTTTGTGTGTCCCTGTAAATGAACCATAAGTGTGGAAATGCCGTATTCTATAGTAATCACCTTATAGTGGAATTCAGTGATTTATATCAACTTTAAAACATTTGAAATAACATAATGTCATTAAAATACGACTTTACGTCGTTAACCATAATGTAACGGAATTCTTTTGAGTCCCCCTGTAAATGAACTATTAATGCTACATACATCCTATCCAATACCAAACATGCCATGGTGAATATCATTAACGTATATCAATTGCATGAAAATCCGAGTATATTTAAGCGAGTTAGGCCGTGGTAAGACAGACAGACAGACAAATGGACGGAGTTGCAAGCTAATTTTAAACCAACGGGAGCTGTCTTTTCACACATATCGTTCGCATTTCAATATGTTTAAATATTATTTATCTATTTATTCTTACATTTATTTGGATTACATTTAAATTTATTTTTATTTGTTTTAGAATAAGATAAATATGGTAGATGTCTTATCGGGTATTCTTTTTTTTTTCTTTTTTTTCGGGGACACTGTAACCTGTATCGGAAATAAAAGTTCCTTCAAGGAAAAAACTGAGCCAAAATTTAAAACTTAGTGGGTGAGACATCAACATCAAATATCCTATAGAAAAAAAAAATCATTTAAAACTATAAAAAATCTATCGAAAATTTTCAAATGAATCTTTCTTAACCTTAGTTTACGAGTGTCTTCGTGTTACTTTAACACGTTCACGCAGGCGTGCATCACCGGTGGGTCACGCTTGACTGTAGCATTAGGCGGCGTGCATCACCGGTGAATCACACTCCACTGTTCCATAGAAGGCGTGTACTACGAATGGGTCACGCTCGACTATGCTGTAGACGGCGTGCACTACAGGTCACACTTGAATATTCGAAAATTCAGTAGTAAAAATAATTCATTATTATAAACTTAATACATTCACGACGGGAAACGAGAATTCTCCTTTTCATTGAAAAAATATTATTGACAAAGAACATGGCTTCTACCGTACAGAAATACATTTATATCATGTTTTCCATATTTCTTTAGATTGTAAGACCTTTTTATATTAAATTCGTATATATTTAGTTAATAAAATCATGTCTCTAAGTAATTTGCTTACTCCTTACGA
Source organism: Maratus speciosus (assembly GCA_963932465.1). Lineage (NCBI taxonomy): Eukaryota > Metazoa > Arthropoda > Arachnida > Araneae > Salticidae > Maratus > Maratus speciosus. The sequence continues at coordinate 252,426,268 of OZ010790.1, forward strand.
ACTTTCAGACATTCACAATCAACTCTACTTGTTATATTCGAGTTCACATCAATAAATATTAGAAAGGCGGTTTATTATATACAGTGTCTGAATAAGCGACAGTACCGCGCCGCCAGATGAAGCGAAATATGAATTCGAGTGCCGTCTCACAGCGAAAAACATGAATATCGGCACCAGTGTGAACGTGTTAATATGCTCTTAATCCCTTGGGGACAAGGGACCGATATACTGCCGCGTAAGGTGAACAGAATCCATGATTATTCTCACCAGTAAATTTTTATTGTAAATTTATCCTTATTTAATCCCAGAATTTTCCCGATTCAATTAGGCAAAAATTTCTGTTTTGAAAAACCGGTGATACAAGATTAAAAATTCTGTAAAATATGCTCGTCCCAAAGGTGTTAAGAATAAGAAATGTGATTTTGCTGAACATCACGTCGTACAATAAATGCAGACATACTTAGTGTATGTTGTAAGGATATTAAACATTCATGTGAAAATGTTTTTGGCCTTAAAATATGTAAAGCCTACTCGAGACTTATTTCTACCCTAATGCGTCATCTTTCGCCTAATTTTTGTAAAGAATATTTTCACTTAACAAATGAAAAACGCATCATTTGGGTCACTTGTAGGTAAAACGAATTCTTCTAAAGTAGATAACCTATTTTTCGTTAGCACTGTATTTTATTAAAATTCATTTACTTTTTGTGTTTACAATCTCCTAAATAATATTTATGCATAAAAAATATTGATATTTTTCATGTGTGCAACATAAATATGCATACAATACATAAAAAATTATTATATGAGAAATACTGATATTTTTAATATAGACAGTGCGTACATTGGGATTATATTTAAGAAAAAAAATAATGAAAAATATTAAGTATGTCACCAAAGGTTTCAAATATGTATATTTCTTTTTTATTTTCGAATACCAAAACTAGAAAATCTGAAGGAGGAAAATGGAAATTCTGCTGAAATTTAAAAAAATACATACACCAAGCGGCAAGTCAGAATTACATTTTAATATATACTCGTATTTAAAATTTTTTGAAATGCATTATACCAAAACAACAGCAATTTCCATCTTATTTGAATAAAATATACCTTCTCCACTTAAGCACACAATACACAATACTGTTATGCAAAACTTTAATGTTGTCTGACTTCATAAGAAAACACAATTATTTTAAGTGCTTTTCTTTTTATGGCAGAGATTTGATCGTGAGAGCGTTCTGAACAAGCCACCGTACTATCCAAATCATGTAAATGTTTTCATTTAACTGAGTCCTTATGAATAAAAACATAAAACTTTTTAAAAAGCATTGAAGTAAACAATAGGGTAAATCATTCGTAAACTGTTTCTTGTTTCTAGAAGCTTTAAAGGACTGCCAAAGTTTTCTGATTAGATTCTTTCAGGGAACATTTTTATTTTATTTATCTGAGTACAGTCAACACAATAAATTTTTCAGAATATGGGACTTTAGCATTGTTTACAGGATTTTTACAGATACATTAAATAATATTCAAATTGAGAACATGAATTCATCTAAATAGATTATTTTTGTTCTTTTTCAAATATATATTTTTAAATTCAACTGCTCTAATTTATATTTTTTGAGGCCAAAATGAAATACAAGTGAATAACACGCTTTTATACAGGCTGCATCAAAACTCCTGATCCAAAATTTTAAGGAAGGCTGGATACAACTAGTCGATCTCTAATTAATATACAACACATGATCGTATCTCACACAGTACAATGGTAGATGGCGCTTTTTTATTATATATAGAAAGATGTTTAGTGTACAATATCAAATAAATCACTTTTGAATTTATTTGTGCATTATATTATTCACAATAAAATGTCTAATATAATTGAAATTATGAAAGAAATCTAGAAAAAAGCAGTTATTTCACAAACCACTGTGTTCAAAAGATTAAATCTTATATATGTTAGTATTCAGCAGCAGTAAATATGTTGTTTTAAAACCCCTATTTATGAGAAATCTTTAAAAATTAAAACACTACTAATTATCAATTATGTTTCATATTTCTTCAAACAATGACACTATCGTATTCTCTCTTAAAAGAGACATATTTGTTTATTTGTTTTTATCAGTTATTATTTATTTTTGTTAATAATTATTTTGTCTATAACTGAATATAATTATATAATAACTGAATAATATTTCTGTAAATAAATGAATAACGCATTAGTAACCAGTTATTTCCAGTTCATCGGTTGTCACCTTTTATCATATATTAAATAATAATAATATATTTAACAGGATGAAAAAAATTATCAGTAATAGTAATTAACAGTATTTGTTAATTTTTTAATGATGCATATAGCTTATTACGCAATATTTCTTTAACTTGTTTTTTTTTTTTTTTTTTTAAGATTTTTTTATGTTAACCATATATTTTTACAATCGAAAGCATGTAATAAACTCTAGTTTAATATATACATATTTAATTCATTTATATTTTTTATGATTCATTTTCATTAAAAAAAAAAAAAAAAACATTCAACTGTCATTTCAACTGTTATTTTGAGAACAAAAAAATGGTAAATTTCAGTTGATAATTACAAAACTAATGTATGTTTTAACTATTTCATCTATTCTACGTAAATATTTACTGCTTATCAACTTTTATTTCAAAACTTAATTTTATATGCAAAATGAAATTATACTTCACATTATTTTTTACTGTTTACTCATTCTAGTTTATAGTGAAAGCATTTTCAACACTATTTGGTCCAACAAATACAATTGACATTACGAAATTGATTGGCAGTTCTAAAATGCTTAATGCTTGCGACCAATAACGCTGCTTTCCGATTTTGTACTTCTGATTTTTTTTTTTTTTTTTTCATTATTCGTTTCACAGAAAACAAGGATTGTAATAGTTTGTCACGCAAAATTCGCGTTATTAGAAATATTTATGTTTATATAATCACCATTACAATTCAAAACACATATTTTTCTTGAATACAAATATATCGATTTTTCAAATGAATGCTTTTAGAGTATAATCTGACAAACTTCGTGTAGTGGAAAAATTGCGGTGCGTGTTTATAAAATAAGCTAAAAATGAAACAAAATTTCGTTAATATGAAATAGTAATATTTTATAGTTAATCAAAATGAATATATTGTTAATGTAAGAAACATTCAAAAGAAAGCATGTATGATAAATTGAATTTGCATTAGGTATTTAAAAATTGTAATCATGTATAGAAATTGTGCAATAAATATGCAAATTAAGGAGTCTCAAGAGTCTTAAAGCTTCAAAACTTTCGAAATTTTAATTTTTCAGATGTTAAAATGCTATTTTTTTCTGAACATTTTGATATATGTTTCCTTGAAATTCCCATTAGAACAGAAGTTATGGCTTTTAGAATTATACTCTTTGGATAACTGAAGCGGCGTTTCCGAAACTTTGAAGTCATTTTTCTTCAAATGCGTTTTTGGACATAACGCGCACGATATCTCAAAAACTTCCGAATATTTTTTCACGATATTTCTAAAACATATGTTTCATTTTAGTCTGTATAAACTGAACCAAATTTTCATTGTTATACAAACATATATATATATTATATTATATTTTAGTGGATTATACTGTTGAAAATTTTAAAAATTTTGCATTAGCTAAATACAACTTTGAATTAAAAATATAAAAATGATTTAAATACAAATTTTTTTAGGTTCAGAGTAATTATTAGAATCTGAGGTAGTATAAGTAGGAACCTAAATTTCCATTCTAGTAGCAAAATTTATTTTGTAATCCTACGCGTATCTTTTACATTCAATAAAATTTTGTTTTGAAATCATATACATTTTACGATATTAAATGTTTAAAATGGTCATTTTTTTCCAATTTTAAAATTTCTGAGACCCCTTAAAAATAATTATCTGCATTCTTCCAAAATTTTTTATGAATGCATACAGCTTATTACGCAGTATTTCGTTAAAATATGGTTCTGACATCTTGAATCTAAATTGTGGCCCTAGAAAAAATATTCCCATGTCATCCCTATAAATTATAACACATCTATGTTATTTACAACCAGTCTTTATGGTTCCGTTCATTTTAGCGGTTTAAACAAGAAATTCGATTACATGCATTAAATTTGTGTTCTATTTATATTTATTGTTTTACTTATTGATTAATGAATTCTTCAATTTCATTGTAGAATATAAGCTGGAAATAAACTATAAGCTACCGTAACCCTACTTTGGGCCACCTTTTCCTGGTTCCACTCACATTTCCATTATTAAAAAATATTATATGTGATTATTCAACGTCGAATTAAAGTTCTAAACAATTAACATGAAACAATGAAGCAAACTGTATGGTTTTAAAGAGGACATTTAAAGTAGCCTCTGCTGGGGGCTTCTTTGGTCCATTCACTTAGTTTTATATGAAATGAATATGTACATTTCATATGTAAATGAATACATTTTTATTGAAACTCCCTTGCAATAGCATTTACTAATAAATTCACTGCAAAGTCGGTAATTTTTTTTTTATTTTAAACACAATAAAACAACTGTTAATATTAAAGAAACGAGAAACAGTTTCAGTCATGTTATCCTCAGCAACTAGAAACAATTAATATAACATTTTGCTACAGTAACATTTGAAAAAATGTTACTTGAAACATGTTTTAACAGATTTGGTTGTATAAAAGGCTATTCTAAGTAACTGGGACTATTTTCGGACCAAAAAAAGCCTGGCACCCCGAAATACTAGTTTTCATGTTAGCTTTATGGAAACGCGAACATTTCCTCAAAAAATAAAAAGTTAAAGGAAAAACTATGATCACACATGGGTTACAGGTTACTAAAGATAATATTTTGACACTAACCTTATTTGTAGATCTTATCCGGATTGTTTCAGCATAGAAAGTTTGGAGAGTTAAAATTTGCACAGGAAAACAGTTGTTTACAAACACATCCAGTGTTCCACCAAAAAAAATTAAATTACCCCAAACTATTCAAATACCATATAGTAGGGTATAAAATATTTTCCAAGGGCAAAAACTCCAAATTATCTGCTATTGTTTGTTCAATACAAATATTAAAAACTTTTTTAATGGGATGGACCAAAGTAATCCAGCAAGGACCAAAATATTTATATTGACGGTATTTATAATAACTTACGTGCAAGTGATTTATATTTCACAATACTGCACGTGACAGAGATTAAATAAATAAATGGGAAATTAAATAAGTGGCAATACAGTTTTCCAACAAATAATAAAAATTTGTGATATAGTTTTTAAACCAATTGTATTTGAAAGTGCATTTTTCCCTTATTCTACGGTGTAAAAACTGGAAATTTGCAATACTTAGAAGTTCCTTTGAAAAACTGCAGTAAAAGCTAAATTTGATCACCTGCTGTTGCAAGAAATGTTCGATTAACATAAAAGTATACATTTTTACATAAAACTTCCTGAGTATTAGCCTGGATCCTTTTTTATTATAGAAATTAACGTTACTGTAATAAAATAAAAGACGAATAAAATAATACTTAATATTAAATTTTTAAAGAAAATTTCAGAATCACAACCATAAACTTACATCGAATTTGAGAAATAATGTAATGAGATTTTTTTCTTACTTCTCCTCGCATTTGAATCCGACATGCGCTTTTCTAAATTCATATCTTGCATATTAATATATATATATTTTAATTTGATTAATATTATTTTGTAAAGTGGTCAATTTCAAATCAGTCAGATGTAAGTTTATACAAATAAAAATTTATAGAATAAATATAAAATAAAAATTATAAGTAAAAAGTGTTTTAAAAACAAGCTTTTATTAAAAGGCACTAAAAATAGATAAAAAATGTTAAAGGATAATTGATAGGGAAAAAAAAATGCCTTTTTTAATATAAATAAATAAAATTGCGAGTGACTCCTTTTATAATGTTGCTAAATAATAAAAAAAAATAAAAATAATAAAAAGATATATAATTTTATTCAGCTTTCTGGCATGAAAAAATTCGGTAAACGTCCTCGTGGTGTTTGAACTGACATCCATTCATAGCTGCGCGGAACGGAAGGACGTGGCATTTACTAACTCTGCCACGGTTCAATGGAAGAACATGATGTTATTTCTGAGGCAATCGATGACATTTACTTATTCATATTGAACAAATGTTTTTGCTCCTTCAGGTGTGTAGGAAGGAAATTTCTAATATATATATATATATTTTTTTACATAGTACTATGTTATCACCTGCAATCCTTCATACTATCAAAAATTTGGTTAATTGTAGCAAGGTTTGTTGGTTGTGTTTATGACGGCCAATTATCAGCACGAGGAATATAGGCCCTAAGGGGGGAGTGTCCTCCGTGGGGGTCTTTCTAAGGGAACTTAACCCGCATTTACGCTTGGAAAACCAAGGTTCGAAGAAAACCACAATTGTAGCACGGAAACTGTGTTAAAATTAGACTGCAATATTTCAGCGGAACGGACACGAAAGGCAAGTTAAATAAAAACTCGTAATAAGTTGATACCAAAGTTTTATTAAATTATTGTTCTTTGAGATTCACTAGTTTCAAATCTACTACTATTTTATCATTTTGACATATTTCGCTTTTTTTAACACTCTGTAACAAAGTTGAAAAGTGTTCATGAATTGAGTTTGTGTAACCGTCTGTCTGTGATCTGGCTCGCGTAAATACAGTGCGTTTACCCTGAAATTGGTATATGTTAATGGTATGTTCGGAATTGAAAATGAAGTGTGTAAGCTTTACAGCTCATTTACAGGGACACTCAAAAGAATTTCATTATGTTGCGGCTAATAGGGGGAAATCGTTTGCGGTGTATTTTAAAGATATTACACTGTTTTAAACATATTGAAAATTATGTATAACACGGAGGTGTACTACAAGCTCTTAATGTAGAATCTGGCGCCCATATAACATATCTTTCATTTACAGGAACACACAAAATATTTTCGTACAGTTCTGCCTGTGAAGAATAATTGCTGTCAATGCTTTTCAGTTGTGGTACATTTTTTAAATTTAACCATTAGTTTGCATATTACTTGTGCATACATTTTACGAATCATATACAGGTACACACAAAGGCTAAAGTTTATATTTCCGTTTATTGATGGAAATTGCTAAAAGGGAATTTTACATTGTGTTATGTGATTAATTGAACTAACTTTTAGCATACGATGTGGTGTAAATACCAATCTATGCAGGGATGAATAAAAAATTCTGATGTTTTTCGAACTATTGATATACAGTATTCTGGATGTGTTGGAAAGTGTTTATTTCTATACTGGATGCATGATTTTTCCTTCTTGTTAAATAAATTAAAATTTCTTTTAGGCTAAACATTATTTAATGAGGTTTTGGGTTCGCCAACGGACCTGCTCAGTTTCTCACTTAGCTGACAAAATATTATTTAAAAAAAATACCAATCAGTATGATTGATGTAAAAAAATAAAATAAAGTGTATCTATATCAATTATCCACAGTTTAATAGAGTTCCAATACTTGTGGTGTATTCTGTTGAGCTGTTTCAGATAACATACCAGATGTTTTTGCCTTAAGGTTGTCTGAGTGAATTGTATCAGCCGGTTGCCTGTCCACATAGCTCCAGTGGGCTGGGTATTTAAGCCAGAGGTCTTCTGTTCCACAACCAGCAAATACATGTTTTTACTACATTGTTAAAATAACATCTCAAGTAAAATAATGTCCACATTTTTCCGTAATTTGTGTTGTTGTAAGTTATTTTTGAAGTAAACTTTTAAAAAACTAAATAAATGATTTATTGAAAAAAAGAATACTAACTTTTTTAAATAACTCATAATTTCAAAATCTTAAAAATAAGACTCTAAAGTTGGTTGGTTGGTTGTGTTTATGACGGCCAATTATCAACACGAGGGATATAGGCCCTAAGGGGAGGAGTGCCCTTCGTGGGGGTCTTTCTAGGGGAACCTAACCCGTATTAACGCTTGGAAATCCAAGGTTCGAAGAAAACCACGAAAACTTCGAACGATTAGGCCGACGGGCGCGATTGGGTTCGAACCCAGCACCTCCCGTCTACCAGCTTCGAGAGCAGAACCTCTCGGCCACTGGTGGGGCCTAAGACTCTAAAGAGTTGGAATAAAATTAAGGTAAGGTCTCTATGGAACAATGCATGGCATTATTAATGAATTCAAACGTTTAATCCTTTGATTGTGTGTGAGGACATACACTTGCCAATAGTCATTTAGTTTAATTTCATGCGTACCACTTTTTGAATAGAATATTTCCAAGAAAAATCAACCACAAAGAAAAAATTTTGTAAATTGAGCGATTGAATATAAAAGTAGTCGCCAGTACTGGCCTATAATTAAAGAACTAATCCTGAGGAAAAATTATCCTTCATTGATAAGTCTTCTTACTATTACGAAAACCCCTTAATAATGAAAGTATATGATATTTTTCTAAATATGGAAGAAAATATGTTTTTATAAGCATAAAATTCTTCATCTGAACGAAATTATTAAGAAGCTTTGAAGTTTCTTTGAAGAGTTATTTTGCTAATTAAAATCTTTTTACAATTTAAATATAATTAGAAATTTATTAGATTTCTTAATAAATTTGTATTAACGTATTAAGCTTCAAAATAATTCTCCATAGTTTTTATGCAAGCATCATTTGCAAAAATTTTAATTTAGCCACTAAAACACAAAAAAGTCATTCGAGTTGAATGGGAAATACATTTACAAATGCAGTTTAAAAAGTTTTGATATAAAACAAACTTCTATACAACTTTTTCAGTGGTATATTTTTTATAAGGTTACTTATAATGTTTTTTATAAATGTTACTTAAAATGCTATTAATATTCAAAGGATTCAATTTTAAATTTCTAAATATATGCCTCTATTAAAAACAAGATTTAAATTTTTAATATACTCTATTCTGCTTAAATAGACTTTAAATTAAAAGTAGAAAAGAAAATAATAGTTTAAATAGATAAGATAAGTTACCGTTCTTATTGAAAAAGACTTATTAATAATAATTTTTTTGTTTAATCCTGGATGATAGTAGTATTTAATATAAATCTTCTTGTTATTTAAAATAAAATAATCCTTTAATAATAATAGATGTAGCTAATTTTGTTTTAATGCGGGGTAACTTATGTTTTCAAAAGCTTAAGATTTTTTTCTATGCAAGAAATACTAAAGAAGCTTCTAGTTTTTATTTTTTTTTTTCTGTAAAATCATTTTGTTAATTAATTATTTTTTGGAATAGATTTTTTAAAACTTTTATTTCAGTTTTCAGCTTCATTAAGAAAATGTTTGTGAAATATATTCTAATTGTAATGTAATTGAAGGAACTTTTTATTGAATTCCTGAATGATAAAAATTTAATTCATAAACTAAGAATTAGAAAGACACTTAGAAATATCATTTAATTATTTTCAAATAAAAAATATTTTGAATTTAGTATCTTTAACTGGGCCCTAGTTTTCCATTTAAAACCTATTTGTTAATTATTTTCATATTTGTCATATTTGAAATCTATAGTGTATGCACATTTCAGCGATTAATTTATGTGGAATATCATATAATTAGAAGATGGATTTCGTACAGAATGGAAGCAGCTTCATAAAAATTCAATAAATATAGATACGGTCAAAAATAATTGATTAATTATTAAGAGACATTTCCTCATATTATATGTTTTACTGCCATCTTTAGAGTTATTTTAAAACATGTGGAGGGGGCGGAATCAGTGTTGCCAGGTAATTTTGTATTAAAAATACCCGCAACTTTTTCTGACAAACCGTCGCCTTACTTAATCACAGAATACCTGTCAGTAAATAGAGCTAAGATTTATATTGAGAAATAGTGGTAGATATTTCAATAAAAGCAATCCCCGAATTGATAATACTGGATTGGGACATTTTGAGGAAGGAAGTTCAGAGAACCTCACACAGCTGCAATAACGTTTCCGAGTTGTTTTCATAGTGTATTTGCGTTTTCTGAAACCTGAATATCTCTTCTTAGGATGCTATTTAGCTGCGTAGCTGAATTTATACATGCAATAGTTACAAAATAATATTAATTGTATTATTAATGTTAATGCTGTTAATTTATTATGTTCGTATATGAAACATGCTTGATGAATAAGAAAATGTACACTGGTAAATTGATAGCATCGGATAAACTTACATTCCGGTTTTAGAAATCTGATTAATATATTACAAAACTACTGGAAAACGCTTCCGAAAATCAGTTTCAGAAAAAGAAACTTTTCTTTTCTGTATGCTGCTTCATATATCGAAAATATATTGGTCTCTGACGTTCTAGCGACAAATAACACTATTCGGAATCGTTGCTAACTCGAAAGTGGTTACTTTGCATTTTCGTTTCTGGATATATTTTCTAAGATAAGAAACTTTTGCTTTTTTACGGTGTATATTTTATTTCTTTGCAAACTTGTTTACATGAATGCTTAACTATTGTATGCATTTTATTTTACTTATTGCATAACGATCTATTTATAGTTTAGTACTAACAACCCTCTAAAAGTATTTTTTGAATTCCCTTGGGAGTTCTCAAGAAAAACATACATCAATGTCATATATTTTTAATACTTTTAGTAATTTGATTTTTCAACTGTTGTCGCGTGTATAATTCTTTATAAGAAATTTCAATCTAAATATTAGAATATTAAAATTTTTAGCGTTCCATACTTAAACAGTAAAAACGGAACCATTATTAGATCACTCCTGTGTCTGTCTGTTCGTCTGTCACAGCCATTTTACTCTTAAACTATAGAATGTGGAAAGTTCAAATTAGTTGAAGTAATAAAAGCTATTGACCGACATATTTATAGATTATTAAGCATTTCCATATATATTTAGAAAAAATATAGAGGGTCTTAGTTGAAAAAAATCTTTTCTTTGTGTATCGTGTAAGGTTTCGTGTGAAAGCTTTCGTAATGCCGAACTCAAAAATACATTTCTTTTAATTTTAGTTACAGCGTAACCTCTGAATAACGATTACCTGTGGGACCGGTGAAAAATGACCGCTCTTCAGAGGTGACTGTAATTCGAGGTTTCGTTTAAAAATCAGAATAAAAATTTCATAATTTTAAATAGAAATACAGTCATTTTAATTAATCCTCATTGTTTTAATAGATTAAAAATATCAGTGATTTTCAGTTGCTTTTTTTCCCCTCTAAATATTTGTTTTCCCCCCAAAAAACAAATCATATTCTCTCCTTCAAAGAAGTAACAATATGATTTGTTTTTCTATACAACCCACCATCATTATGATTTAATGCAAAATTTTTGATTTCATGAAGGTTTGTCTAATCTTCGGTATATGTGTTAATCATGGATGTAGTGGAGAGTATATACGGGGGTATACGCCGTCTACCTCTGGGGTTTTTTTGAGGAACACCGTGTACCCATGTGTTTCTCAAGAAAGCTATAGTATATGTACTCTAGGGTATACTCTCCGCTTTGAGCGTATAACCTCTGCTTAGAACGTATACCCTCTGTTTTTCTCCTACGACTACATCACTGGTGTAAATTTTGGGTGATTATATAATATCTTTCATTTCCTCTCCCTCTCTCCTATTTTCCACCATTTGCTGTATGGAATCAAATGTGGCATCAATTGCCAAATCTTTGTCCAGAGAGTAAATGTCCAGACATACAAACTCACTGGCACTTGCATGTTTGTTATGCCTGCTATTCTAGAATATTATCTAAATTTTTCAAATCATTATTAATGTCTTCATTTTCTGTTTATTGCCATATCAAGTAAATTTTGTTTCACCTGCTTCACACTTCGACTTGCAAATAAATATGAAATTGTACGAGGAGCTGTGTAAATTTTTTTCTTGTGACTTTTGAGCGGGCGTTATTCAGAATTCCCTTTTTAGAGGTTCGTGCTAATGTTAATGCTATGGAACGTTTTTGGTTCCACCAACATGTGCCGGTATTCAGAGGTTGTCGTTGTTTAGAGGTGACCGTTCAAGGAGGTTTCATTGTATTATATTTTCAAAAATATCGTCGAAAAGTTAGTGCAAAAATATATCACCCCATCTATTTCCGAATCTACTGAAACTAAAATTATGAAAAAAAATAGAGGTAGTGGAAGTTAATTTAAACCTTGCAGGGAAATATCGCGATTACTCTAGGTCACACAAATTTCGATTTGCGGTCGTTCAGCAAATGAGTTGAGGAACGCTGGAGGTACCTATCTTCGAAGAAGTATAAAAGGATTGTTGATACTGATTTTCGAAAAAAAAAAATATCGGTAATTAGTTGAGATATTAACCCTTAAATACATGGGCGGTTTGGACATACGTAAAAACACGGTCGGCGTACTCTATGTGCCATCGGCTTTTAAAGCCTAAATAACAACATTTAATGATATGTTTGTGTAGTGCAATGTCCAGTATTAGTATAAAAGGAATAAACGTCAAACTGTTAAAAACAGACTAATTTAATTAGAATTGACCATATAATTACTATTGGATTCGCTACTAATTTGTATCGATAAGCCACCTGTGTTTCTAAAGCTTAATTAAAAACCTATCTGGGAAAACGCGTCATGGACCAAGGTGACGTTGTAACTTTGTGACCACCTTTCGAAGCGCGCTTAGCACAATGCCAAGTTTTGAACAAGAGTTTTGTTTTAGGTACACTGTAAAAAGAAAAGTTTATCATCACGCTGAATTTGTGTTTATGAAATGTCCAATGAGGTTTAAATATGCAGTGCTTTTATTCTCAGCCCCAAATTAAGTTCGCCATAAACAGATTAGGAAAATATTAAAAAAACAGTTATACAGGACAGCAGTATTCGATACTGTTTAGGCTTCATATCTCTCTGAACTTTCATGGTATATACATTTATTCGTTTTTAGCTATACACAACACTATGTTGTATAGTTTTTTACAAAGTCTTGTTATTCTTTTAGAACCTATTTTCCGTATAATACAGTTACTTATTAATATATTTATTGTACGGAACCCTCTGTACGCGAGTAATACTTGCACTTGAGCGTTTATTTTTTGTTTTATAGAAAGAAATATTCTTCATATATTTTCACCGCTATTATTGAAAATTACCATAGGAATTATTAAGAAATAGGCTACGAAATATTCTGCAAGTTTTTACAATTACTTAATCGTGTAAATAGTTATTGTCTTCATTTAGAAAATTTCCATTTATTAATGAAGAATTTTTTTCTGTAGTAACCATCTCAATTTTAAAGAAGATGGTATTCTAACTGTCTAACGGTCTAACGATTAAGTTTAGTATTAACAAAACTATAAAAGAAATTTTTGAAATATCTTAGTAGTTCCCAACAAAAACATATATTAGTGTCAGATATTTTCACTCGTATTTCGCAACTGATGTCGCGCTCATAAATCTTTAGTATAAATTTAAATCTAAATGCTAGAATATTACACATTTTTGATTATTTGATAGAAAAATATAGTCCACATAAATTTTCAACGCTTTTAGTGAAAATTACAACAAGAATTCACGAGAAATATGGTACGAAATATTCTGTAAGTTTTTTTCAATTACTTGTTCCAGTAAGTAGAAAATATCTTCATTTAGAAAAGTTCCATTTATTAATGAAGAAAATGTTTTTTGTTGTTAAAATAATGCACCATAATTTTAAAAAAGTTAACACTTTATCCTCTCTCTTATATTTTTCTAACGTTACATTTACAATTTTAATACCACTTTCCTTTTGAAATCCTTCTACGTTCCAAATCTGCTGAGGACTTAATAATTTTTTAAGTTTTATATTAAATATCATTTTCAAAGTATATAACGTAATTCTTCAATTTAATCCTCTATTTTTAATAAGATGTCTTTTATCCACTCGTCTTTAGTTTTCTTAAGTGGCATTTTTCTTTCCTTTTCTTTAATTTTTTTTTTCTTTGTAATTAAATTTCAAGATCTTTGTCTGTTTGAGAATTCCTAAATTTTATGTCTTATATTACAGTTTATTTTAAAATCCATTATTTAATTCTTTAATTTAATTTCATCCCGGAGGACTGTTTTATAAAAGAATAATATATAACTAGTGTTTTTGTGTGTAAAATAATAAATAATAAAATGCATATATTATATAACATTTTTCACCTGCCTTTCAGCCTGCGCGCTATCATTTAAATAAAGGGGAGGCTTGGGACGCATGTTTTATTCATATTAGTTATTGAACTAAAAACCAAAGATATTCTGTAATAGTTATAAGAGAAATTTTAGAAAAACAACTATAATACCAGGTTTCCACAATTAAAAACACCCCTGCTCTGATCTTCCTATATATCGAACTACTCGGTGTAAAGGATTCAAATTTTGTGCACATACTATTCAAAACATGGGAAAACGGATTACACTAGAAAATTAGTTCCAGGGACAACGGTAGAATGCGCTGTACAACAGAAAATAGGAAAAAGGACAACAACAACAACAACAACAACAACAACAATAATAATAATAATAATAATAATAATAATAACATATTGGAAATAAACTTTTTCAGTTTTAATTTCTATTGCCCTAATGTAATAAAAACAGTAAATGAGCTTAAACTGCCCTTTGTAACTTCAATTTCATTTTGTAAGTACAAAACTTCCCACAAACTCATGGTTTTCAGCCATGTTCTGGGTATAAAAGAGGATAAAAACTGGTGAGAATGTTATTTGTTCTGGAATATTTCAATAATGACAAAGAAAACAGTCATGCCTTCTAACAATCTGACCATTTTGTTCTCCTGATCTTAATCTGTGTGATTTTTTGCTGTGGGAAGACTTAAAAAATCTTGTTTATCAAACACTTCTATTAAAGTTGGCATACCTGAAAGAAGGTATTACTCTACTTGTAAGAAGCATCTCATTTAGTTAAGTCGACTAGTTCAGATTTGCAGTTGAACTAACTGTCTACAGACTGCAGATTTTACATCTCCATGAATGAAACCTTATTAAGCAGCATTCCTTGCGCAGATAAGGCCATTGTAACGTTCAAATAAAAATCGTAGAGAGCAGCATTTTAACGTATGACTAGTTGTAAAGTGTCATCTGTCAGTAGTTTCTGAAACTTTTTGTTTTCGTTAATTCATTTCTCCATGTCTTGAATAACATACCCACAAAATTTGAAGCTCATACATACACTGAGTAGTCCAATACATAGAGAACTAGAAAAATGTGGGGTTTAGTTATGGCCACCGTAGGCATATCATAGGGAAAATTTAATTTTAGTTTCACCGACATATGTGAGAATAAAGTGTAACAAATAACCCGCTTATCGAAAAATAAAACATAAAATTACTTCATCGTAAGTGCTGAAAGATTAGATCTTTTACATTTTATTTTCATGCCTTAGATTTTAAATTTTTATTAAAAACTAACATTTTTCAATATTTTAATTTGACAAAGTTACAAAAATTGAAATATTTAATTTTCAAAACCTATTATTTATATCCATTTCAAAAGAAAAATATTACATTATTCCGAAACATTTTTCAAAGTATTTCGTATCAGATACTGAAGTGAATTCACTTATTTTTTGAAATTATATCTGAAAACTAATACTCAAAGTTTTTTAGCAATTTATAAGAATGAGGAGGAAAATACAACATTTGGCATAACCATTTCAGTGAGCTCTTCTTTACCTCCAACAGCATTGTTCCTCTCCCTTTCATTCCCTGGTAAACTCCTTCACTTTTCTTTCAACCCTAGCTCTCTATTGACAATCAAATGAAGTTAAAGCAACTATGATGAAAATTATGCACTTTGCTCTAGATGACAACAAATTTTTCGAAACAAGCAGTAAGTTTAAGCTAAGCATTTTCATCATGTATTAAAGCTTTCATAAAAGCTTCTTAAAATTGATTCTGTTGGTTTACCCTGCAGCTAATGCACAGGGGAGAACCCATCAAATGTATAATAGGTCGCAGTAAAAATGAATGTCTTTATAGATGCAATATTTTTGTTTTTTGTATGTTTTTTTATGGAATTTTTTTCTATCTATTTTAAATCACTTAAATTCTAAGCATTAAATATTCCCTTTAATGATTTTATAACGGATTACAAAATAAAACCTTATGAAATTCAAATCAGGATTTAATTTTGCAATGCAGAGGGTGTTATCACAATTTTGTAAAAATTTCTTTCATTAAATTTCAAGACCTTCGTCAATTAGAGAATTAATAAATTTAGGTCTGATATTAATATTTATTTTTAAATCCCTTATTTAATTCTTTAAAATAATTATATACCTGAGTACTGTTTAAAAAAAGAATAATATATAACTTGTTAGTAATTTTTGTTTACAAAATAATAAATAATAAAATGAAATATTATATAACAGTTTTTTGGATTAGTCCTTCCAGCTTGCGCGCTGTCATTTACAGAACGCATAACGGATTTTTTTTTCACATTAGATACACGTTACAAAAATTACAAACCAGAACAGAATTAAAATTAATAGTTATAAGAGACATGTTAGAGATAATACTATAGATGTATATCATTAGTCAAAATTTAAAATTAGTTTCCCCGACATGAGAATAAAGTGTAAAACATATCATGCTTATCATAAAAAAAAAAAAAAAAAAAAAAAAAAAAAAAAAAAACACTCTTGCGCGCTTGCTGAAAGACTAGATCTTTTACGTTTAATTTTCAGGCCTTAGATTTTAAATTTTTATTAAAAATTAACATTTGTTTCAATTTAAATTCCACCAAGTTACAAAAACAAATCTTTTATTCCCAAAACCTTTTATTTGCATCCATTAAAAAAAAAATATATTACATTATTCCGAAAGTTTTTCAAAGTATTTCGTATCAGATACTGAAGTGAATTCACTTATTTTTTGTAATTATATCTGAAAACGAATACTCAAAGTTGTTTAGCAATTTATAAGAATGAGGGGGGGGGGGAATACAACATTTGGCATAACCATTTCAGTGAGCTCTTCTTTATCTCCATAAAGCATTGTTCCTCTCCCTTTCATTCATTGGTAAACTCCTTCACTTTTCTTTCAACCCTAGCTCTCTATTGACAATCAAATGAAGTTGAAGCATATATGATGAAAATGATGCACTTTCTCTAGATGACATCAAAATTTTCGAAACGAAGCAGTAAGTTTAAGCTAAGCGTTTTCATCATGTTTTAAAGCTTTCATAAAAGCCTCTTAAAAATCGTTCGGTTGGCTTGCCCTGCAGCTAATGCACAGGGGAGAGCCTATCAAAAGTATAATAGGTCGCAGTAAAAATGAATGTCTTTATAAATGCGATATTTTTGTTTTTTGTATGTTTTCTTATGGTGTTTTTTTTTCTATCTATTTTAAATCACTTAAATTCTAAGTATTAAATATTCCCTTCAATGATTTTTTAACGGATTACAAAGTAAAATCTTATGAAATTCAAATCAGGATTTAATTGTGCAATGCAGAGGGTGTTATAACAATTTTTTTTTAATTTCTTTCATTAAATTTTAAGACCTTTGTCAATTAGAGAATTAATAAATTTTACCTCTGATATTAATATTAATTTTAAAATCTCATGTTTAATTCTTTAATTTAATTATATCCCTGAGTACTGTTTAAAAAAAGAATAATACATAACTTGTTAGTAATTTTTGTTTACAAAATAATAAATAATAAAATGCAAATATTATATTACAGGTTTTGCATTTATTATTTCAGCTTGCGCGCTGTCATTTACAGAACGCGTAACGGATTTTTTATTCCCATTAGATACACGTTACAGAATTACAAACCAGAACAGAATTAAAATTAATAGTTATAAGAGACATGTTAGAGATAATACTATACATGTATATCATTAGTCAAAATTTAAAATTAGTTTCACCGACATGAGAATAAAGTGTAAGAAATATCATGCTTATTAATAATAATAAAAAAAAAACACTCTTGCGCGATTGCTGAAATATCAGATCGTTTACGTTTTATTTTCATGCCTTAGATTTTAATTTTTTATTAAAAACTAACATTTGTTTAAATTTAAATTCCACAAAGTTGCAAAAACAAATCTTTTATTCTCAAAACCTTTTATCTGCCTCCATTTCAAAAGAAAAATATTACATTATTCCGAAAGTTTTTCAAAGTATTTCGCATCAGATACTGAAGTGAATTCACTTATTTTTTGTAATTATATCTGAAAACGAATACTCAAAATTGTTTAGCAATTTTTAAGAATGAGGGGGAAAATACAACATTTGGCATAACCATTTCAGTGAGCTCTTCTTTATCTCCATAAAGCATTGTTCCTCTCCCTTTCATTCACTGGTCTCCTTCACTTTTATTTCAACCCTAGCTCTCTATTGACAATCAAATGAAGTTAAAGCATCTATGATGAAAATGATGCACTTTCTCTAGATGACATCAAAATTTTCGAAACGAAGCAGTAAGTTTAAGCTAAGCGTTTTCATCATGTTTTAAAGCTTTCATAAAAGCCTCTTAAAATTCGTTCGGTTGGTTTGCCCTGCAGCTAATGCACAGGGGAAAGCCCATCAAAAGTATAATAGGTGGCAGTAAAAATGAAAGATGCGATATTTTTGTTTTTTGTGTGTTTTTTTATGGAGTTTTTTTCTATCTATTTTAAATCACTTAAATTCTATGTATTAAACATTCCTTTTAATGATTTTTCAACGGATTACAAAGTAAAATCTTATGAAATTCAAATCAGGATTTAATTGTGCAATGCAGAGGGTGTTATCACAATTTTGCAAAAATTTCTTTCCTTAAATTTTAAGAACTTTGTCAATTAGAGAATTAATAAATTTTAGCTCAGATATTAATATTGATTTTAAAATCTCATATTTAATTCTCTAATTTAATTATATCCCTGAGTACTGTTTAAAAAAAGAATAATACATAAGTTGTTAGTAATTTTTGTTTACAAAATAATAAATAATAAAATGCAAATATTATATTACAGTTTTGCATTTATTATTTCACTTTGCGCGCTGTCACTTACAGAACGCGTAACGTATTTTTTATTCGCATTAGATACACGTTACAGAATTACAAACCAGAACGGAATTAAAATTATTAGTTATAAGAAACATGTTAGAGACAATACTATGTATGTATATCATTAGTCAAAATTTAAAATTAGTTTCCCCGACATGAGAATAAAGTGTAAGAAATATCATGCTTATTAATAAAAAAAAAAAAACCACTCCTGCGCGCTTGCTGAAAGATTAGATCTTTTACGTTTTATTTTCAGGCCTTAGATTTTAAATTTTTATTAAAAACTAACATTTGTTTCAATTTAAATTCCACAAAGTTACAAAAATACAAATCTTTTATTTCCAAATCCTTTTATTTACATCCATTGAAAAAAAAAATTACTTTATTCAAAATATTTTTTAAGTATTTCACATCAGATTTAGGAGTGAATTCACTTATTTCTTGTAATTACATCTGAAAACGTATGCTTAAATTTGCCTAGCAATTTATAAGAATGAGGAGGAAAAAACAACATTTGGCGTAACCATTTCACTCTTGTTTATCTCATAAAGTATTGTTCATCTCCCTTTTATTCCCTGGTAAACTCCTTCACTTTTCTTTCAACCCTAGCTCTCTATTGACAATCAAATGAAGTTAAAACATCTATGATGAAAATGATGCACTTTGCTCTAGATGCCAACAAAGTTTTCGAAACGAAGCAGTAAGTTTATGCTAAGCGTTTTCATCATGTTTTAAAGCTTTCATAAAAGCCTCTTAAAATTGATTCGGTTGGTTTTCCCTGCAGCTAATGCACAGGGAAGAGCCCATCAAAAATATAATAGGTCGCAGTAAAAATGAATGTCTATATACATGCAATATTTTTGCTTCTTGTATGTTTTTGTATGGAATTTTTTTAAATCTATTTTAAATCACTTAATTTCTAATTATTAAATATTCCCTTTGATTTTTTTTTAACGAATTACAAAATAAAATCACACGAAATTCAAATCAGGATTTAACTGTACAATGCAAAGTGTGTTAAAACAATTTTGTAAAGATTTCTTTCATGAAATTTCAAGATCTTTGTCAATTAAAAAATTAATAAATTTTAGGCCTGATATTAATATTGATTTTTAAATCCCTTATTTAATTCTTTAATTTAATTATATCCCTGAGTACTGAT
This sequence comes from Maratus speciosus, assembly GCA_963932465.1. Classification (NCBI taxonomy): domain Eukaryota; kingdom Metazoa; phylum Arthropoda; class Arachnida; order Araneae; family Salticidae; genus Maratus; species Maratus speciosus. Next base: position 252,446,436 of record OZ010790.1, read on the forward strand.
TAAAAAAAGAATAATATATAACTTGTTAGTAATTTTTGTTTACAAAATAATAAATAATAAAATGCAAATATTATGTAACCGTTTTTGCATTTATTCTTTCAGATTCCGCTCTGTCATTTACAGAACGGGGCGTGTAACGGATATTTTATTCATATTAGTTACACGTTACAGAATTACAAACGCAAGATCTAAATTAATAGTTATAAGAGGCATGTTAGAGGAACAACTCTCTATGTATATCATTAGTCAAAATTTAAAATTAATTTCACCGACATATGTGAGAATAAAGTGTAAGAATCTTAATGCCTATCGAAAAGATAAAAAAAACTACTCCAGCGCGCTTGCTAAAAGATTAGAACTTTTACGTTTCATTTTCATGCTTTAGATTTTAAATTTTTTTTTTAAAACTAACATTTTTTTAATTTAAATTTGACAAAGTTACAAAAATGCAAATATTTTATTTCCAAAACGTTTTATTTACATCCATTTGGAAAGAAAAATATTATATTATTACGAAATAATTTTTAAAGTTCTTCACACCAGATTTAGAAATGGATTCACTAATTTCTTGTAGTTACATCGGAAAACGAATACTCAAAGTTGCCTAGCAATTTATAAAAAAAGGGGGGGGGGAGCGAATACACCATTTTTCATAACCATTTCAGTGAGCTCTTGTTTATCTCATAAAGTATTGTTCATATCTCTTTACTTCCCTGGTAAACTTCTCCATATTTCTTTCAATCCTAGCTTTCTATTAACAATCAAATGAAGTTAAAGAATCTGTGATGAAAACAATGCACTTTTCTCTAGAACAGGGGTTCTCAAACTATGGAACGCGTACCAATTCTGGTACATGAAGCTCTGTTTACTGGCACGCAAATGTCCGATACTGGTACGTGAAATGAAATAAAAAATACAGCAATGACGATGGATTGCTCTAATCCACATTCAAAAAGAGGAATGTAACAGAATTTTGGTTAGTGGGAAAAGATTACTCCCTGATAACGTAAAATCTCTAAAATTCCTGCCAGTTTTTAACAGAAATAATCCTTTTTTAAGTGCTTTCTCCTCACTTCTTTATATGAAAGACAAATACAGCAAAAAACTAAACATCGAATCTGATTTGCGTCTAAAACTAAGAATCAAGCAGACATGAGGAAGCTGTGTTTGATAAAGCAAGAACATCATTAGCAATAGAAAGGAATTAATAGAGCCACCCTAGTGTATGTGCATCATTTTGCGCCATTATGTCATTAAACATTGTCGCTCTTTTTCCATTAAAGCACTGTATTTTGATGATGTACATATTATTAAAATGTAATTATGATACTACCTTTTAATTGAATGTTAATATAAAGAAATCAATATAAGTACTAATTTAATAATGTAATTATGCAATTAATTACAATAAAATCTGCTCAGAAAGAAGCACAAAAGACTGGAAAAATATTCCATTTTAGACATATTTCGTTTACACAGATTTTTCTGTATTAGCTTCGAATTTGTATTTGTGGTACGTGGAAGTATGAACTTCTATTTAGTGGTACGTCGTTCTAAAAGATCGTGAACCCCTGCTCTAGATGACATCAAAATTTTCGAAACGAAGCAGTATATTTAAGTTAAGCGTTTTCATCATGTTTTAAAGCTTTCATAAAAACCTCTTAAAATTGATTCGGCTGGTTTGCCCTCCAGCTAATGCACACGGAATAGTCCATCAAAAGTATAATAGGTCGCCGTAAAAATGAATGTCTGTATATATGCAACATTTCTGCTTTTGTTAATATTTTTTTTAGTCTGACTGTGTTAAATCACTTAAATTTTACGTATTAAATATTCTCTTTCATTTCTTTTTAGCGTAATACCATATCAAATCATATGAAATTCAAATCAGGATTTAATTGTGTAATACAGACAGTGTTCTCATGATTTTGTAAAAAGTTTGAGTTTCTCTATGATTTAAATTTAAATAAACAAGTTAGAAATTGTATGCAAACGTGGCAAATGAGGTGTGTTCATGCTATAACTAGTTTGATAAATATTCAGACTTTGGTGCAATCGCTGTTGCACTATTATGCAGTAATGCATGAATGCAAAGTTTATCACGATTATATATATATATTAAATTCAGTAATACGAAATATCATGAATCCATCTTATGTATGGCGTAATTTCCATGGCAACCAAGAATCATTACCTATCACGGGATATCATTGAATTATTTACTTATAATGGGATTTAATAGAATGGAAGAAACTTTTATTAATATATTTTTCAGTTTCGATTTCATTTTCATAAAATTTGAAATGACGACAAAATTCTACAACAATTATATATATTAAATTTCAAATCATTCATTTGGGTGTTTTGAGTTAGTTAAATACTTTGAAACGTTTACTATCTAGTAGTAGTAAACTAAATTTCTAGTAGTAGTTAACTAAATTTCAGAAGTAAGAAATTGAATGAAAGAAAAGACATTTTAACTGCTTTTAACGTAATTCATAGCATTTATAGTCTCATTTTCAGAACTTTGCTAATCATTGATTATATACAAAAAATCATTTTAAAAAACTCCGATATTTTATGTATAGCAAAAATTTTAAAAATAACGTTTTAGTCAGAAATAATTAAAATGTTTCATATGTTAAATATTTTATTTTCTCCGACAGAGAAAACAAAACGCTTTATGAAAAATAAACTTTTTTTATTTTAAATTTTCCGTGTTTGTTGAAGAAAAGCCTTTATAACTATTCGTTCCCCATACACAATAGAAGTAAATATAATATAGAAAAATTTTACTTAATAGAAATACGAAAATGCATCAGCAGAAATTGCTTTCTGAAGGCCTTTTTCTTTCTTTCTGTGCAAGATTTTCATTATACTAACTTTAAACATAGTTTAAATAATCTCAAAATTCACATGAGAAGAGAGAAATGTAATGAAAATGAAATAAAATGCTTTCTGAATGCACTAAAATGTACAAAAGATATTCTGAATGGACTTAAAATATATAAAAGATGTTTTGAATAGAGTTTTAATGGTATAATGAAGGGTAAATCTTTAAGTAAAAGTTTATGTTTATTACTAATATTTTCGTTTTATTTTCATTAGAAATGAAGTGTATATGTATTTAGAAGTTAAAATTATTGAATTTTTATTGTGAAATCACGGCAGTTAAATAACTGAGCTTCTCTTCATGAATTATATTTAGAAAATAATGTTTTCCCTTTTAACATCTTCACAAAAAAGGAGAAAGATAAAATTGGCATGCTCCTACCTTTATTTTCAGCGTTGATTGAATCCGCGTAAGGTAATCCAACCTGCTATAAAATCCAAAGTGAATCAGCACGAAAATATTCCACTCAGTAACAAAAGAAGGCACAGGATCACAGGACTACACTATTTAATTAAAAGCACATAGATAAAGTTAAAATTAAATTTACATTCAAAGTTATATATTTAATTAACATATATCTTTAAGGTTTTTCAGAGCGCAGACACACTGCGTGTTTTGCTTAGGGCATATATTTAGAGACTGACTAAAAAAGGAAGAAAAGTTTTCAGTTCATTAGTCTTTCTTATTGCATCTCGTTGTGCAACACTTTTATGTATACCAGATGTTGGAAATTCCTTTTTTTTTTCTCTCTCTGCACGGGAAAAGAGGGAAATGGGTAGTTGCTCTTCACTCAGATAAAATAAGATTTCATCTATCAAATGCAATCTTGAAACACAGCTGTAATTATTTCACCATGTCTTGCAATTTCGGTAAATCATTATTCAATTTCTAACACCCCTGCTTGATTTCTGAAGTTGCAATAGTTCTTAAGTTCAAGTTGTCTCTGTGTTTGATAAAGTCAGGTTTGGGAAGGGGCTTCGTAAAGATGTCTGCAGTCATTTCCTTACTGGGACAATATTCTAATTCTATGATTCCCTTCTCTCGTAAATCTTTAATTGAATTAAATTTGATATCCACGTGCTTTGTTTTTGAATGATGTTTATAATTTTGAGTCATCTTGATGCATGACACATTATCCTCATACAGAATAATTGGTAGGTTTTGGTTTAAATCTAGATCCTTTAATAGCTTTATCAACCATATGGTTTCTTGTGCTGATGTGGCTGCGGAAATATACTCAGCCTCAGCAGATGATAATGCAACTGAGTTTTGCTTTTTTGTTGACCAGGAAATCGCTGCATTTCCTAATTTACTTAAATTTCCTGTGGTTGATTTTCGATCACTTTTATCTCCTGCCCAATCTGAATCTGCAAATGTCGTCAGAATCGGATCATATTCGTTGCTTATAACTAATTTTAATTCTTGTGTTGTTTTTAAATATCTTATAACCCTCTTGACTGCCCTCCAGTCTTTTTCTCTTGGTTTCTCATTTCTGCGACTAAGGATGTTAATAGCCGCTGAAATATCTGGACGAGTTATCGTAGCTATGTATAGCAATGCCCCTATGGCTTGTCTATACTTATGATTATTAGGTAGTAAATTTTCATCGTCATCTAAGTTTAAGTAACCTGCCTCCATCGGAGTATCACAAGGTTTAGAGTCCTTTAAATTAAATTTTTCAATCAGTTCTTTTATTTTATTTTCCTGATCGAGTGCATAAGTTCCTTCTTTAATTCCTTTTATGTTTATGCCTAAGTAGTAATTTACCATACCTAAATTTTTCACTTCGTATTCTTTACTAAGTTGTTTCATTATTTCATTTATTTCCTTAGTATCTCCTGAAATTAACAGATCGTCGACATAAATGATGATATAAGTTTTATTTCCGTTAGTTTCTCGTGTGAAGAGACATGGATCAGCGGTGCTTTGCACAAAACCTAGTTTGTTTAAACTTTCAGCTATTTTAATATTCCATGCTCTTGCTGCTTGTTTTAGGCCATATATAGCCTTTCTTAGCTTACATACTTTATTTTCTCCACCCGGTTTAATATGTCCTTCTGGTTGCGACATATAAACAACTTCTTCTAAATTTCCATGGAGAAACGCGGTTTTAATATCTAAATGGTTTACATTTAAGTTTTTGTGAGCTGCACACGCTAGAAATGCTCTTAGCGTTGTATAGGCTACTACTGGTGCAAAAGTTTCATAATAGTCACTACCAAATTTTTGAGAATAGCCTTTCGCTACCAAACGCGCTTTGTATTTATTAATTTCTCCATTTGAATTATATTTAACCGTAAAAACCCACTTATTTCCAATTACTTTTACGCCTGGTGGAGGATCAACTAGATCCCAGGTGTTATTTTTTATTAATGAAGCAATTTCTTCACTAGTTGCTTCGTACCATTGGTTTTTCTCATGTGGATTGTTTAGATTTTTAATATCTTCGAAATTTTTCGGCTCTATAATTTTATTTTCTTTAGTAATGTATGCGAGTCTGTCTGGTGGAACACCTCTATTCGATCTTTGTGATCTTCTAGGTTCATTTGTTGTATTTTCCTCACTGTCTGTTTGTTTTTCTTCCTGCATACTTATTATAATTTCTGAGGAATTTTCCCCTGCTTTTTCGGGTTGTTTCTGAACTTCGCTATCATTTTTCAGATTTAAATTTGGTGTTGTGTTTGAATTAAAGTTTTCTAGAAATCTGACGGTTCTTGCTCGTATAATTTTATTATTACCAGTATAGATCCTATAACTTTTAGATCTATTGTCGTAACCGACAAAAATTCCTTCAATCGCTTTATCATCAAGTTTTCCTCTTTGGGATTTGTCGAGATAAGCGTAAGCTTTGCAGCCAAACATTCTAATGTTGCTTAAATCCGGTATTTTATTTGTCCATAATTGGTATGGAGTAGAATTGTGAGCTTTCGTGGGGAGTCGATTAGTTAAGTATACCGCTGTATTTAGAGCTTCACCCCAAAACTTCTGAGGTAGTTTCGCTTCCGATAACAGGCATCGCGTCATTTCAACTAGTGTACGATTCTTCCTCTCCGAAACACCGTTTTGAGCTGGAGAATTTGGCACGGTTAGCTGATGGTGTATACCTGCTTCTTTTAAGTAATTTTCTATCTCATCACTGGTGTATTCCCCGCCGTTGTCAGTTCTTAATTCCTTTATATTGCGACCGAATTTATTTTTCGTTATGGCTACGTACTCTTTTAGTTTAGTGATGACTTCACTTTTCTTTGATAAAAGAAATACCATTGTAAATCTACTGAAATCATCAGTAAATGTGAGAAAGAATTTCTTTCCTCCCATACTTTCTGTTGGCATCGGGCCACATACATCAGAATGAACCAAATCGAGAATTTTACTAGCTTTGTTTGTAGCTTGTTTAGGATACGAAGCATTTGTTAATTTACATTTTATGCAACTTTCGCATATTACTTCATGTTTACAATTTTCCATATTAAAACCTCTTGCTAAACTTTTAGTTTGCAGTTGCTTTAAAGCATTTATATCTCTGTGTCCGAATCTCCTATGCATGAGTTCAATACAGTTTTTATTCTTGCATTGATGAGCTAAATTCGCATAGTTTACTTGTTTATGTTTGTAAAGGTCTACTTCATATAAATTACCTTTAATTTTCCCTTCTATAAAGGTTATGCCGTTTTGGATTAATTTACAGGTTTCGTTTTCAAAAATGAGTTTACACCCATGCTTCACTGCTTTATTAACAGACATTAAATTTGACTGTATTTCTGGCACGTACAAAACTTCATTTAAAGTAATGTCGTTTGATTGTGTTTGTAATTTTATTGTGCCTGTCCCGTGTGAAGCAAGAATTTTTCCGTTTGCAATCGTGACTGTGTTCTTATTATTTGTATCAATGTCACTGAATAGGTTTATGTCGTTACAAAGGTGTGAAGAGCTCCCTGAATCAATTATCCAGGTAGATTTATTTTCAATGTTCGCGTAAAAGGAACAATTGTTTTGAGACACCTTTGTATCTAAAGTGGTTTTGTTTTCTTTGCTACTATTCCCCAGAGTCTGTGTGTTTGTTTGCACTTCTACTTCCGGAGTGATTTTGTTCGTTTCAGAACATAGTGCAGCATTCTGTCTCCCTTTATTCATTGTTTGGTTTTTAGAATTTGAATTTTTATTCTTAAGGAACCAACAATTTAATTTTATGTGATTTCGTCTTTTACAATATGTACAAAACATATTTTGTTCTTGTTTGCGATATTGTGGTTTAGTATTATTTTTTTCTGCTTTGTACGCATTTTCGCGCGACGTATTATTCGAGCTATCTTGTCTCCTTTGATACTCATCGGTCAATTTTCCTTTTATAAATTCAGAGTTTAACTCCTCTTCATTTCTCGCTTCAAGTGCGATAATCAAAGTATCATAACTCGGTGGGAGGGAGCATAAAAGTAACGCGGATAAATGCGTGTCCTTAATTTCTTCCCCTATCGCCTTTAATCTGTCGGCTGTTTCTAGTATTTTTACGATATGACTTATCATATCTCCGTTTTCCCCGAGTTTTATACTGTATAACTTTCTGAGTAAATATAATTTGCTCGAAAGGTTTGCGCGCTCGTGTATAGTTTTTAAAACATTCCAAGTTGTCTTGGCTGTCGTTTCATTTTTCACATAAATAAGTTGTGAGTCTTCTAAAGTTAATATAATTGTAGCCCTAGCACGATTATCTCGCTTAGTCCACTCAGTAGTTAGTGGTGTTGGGGGGTCATCCTGTGTATAATTAAATAAGTCTTCCCTCATTAGGAGCATCTGGGTTTTAAAACTCCATTGGGCATAGTTATGCGGATTTAATTTTTCGATATTAAATGTTTCTTTTAAGGAGGAGGCCATTGTTTTATCTTTAAAAGGTTTCTTTTATTTTAGTTTCTTAACTTTCAAGAGTTTTCGTTTATTTTCATTTATTGTCACAATAGTTTAAATAGAAGAGAGCGGTAACTTGCCGTGTTCACAGCCTTCAGTCTGTCTCATAATCTATTGAATTTTTATTGTGAAATCACGGCAGTTAAATAACTGAGCTTCTCTTCATGAATTATATTTAGAAAATAATGTTTTCCCTTTTAACATCTTCACAAAAAAGGAGAAAGATAAAATTGGCATGCTCCTACCTTTATTTTCAGCGTTGATTGAATCCGCGTAAGGTAATCCAACCTGCTATAAAATCCAAAGTGAATCAGCACGAAAATATTCCACTCAGTAACAAAAGAAGGCACAGGATCACAGGACTACACTATTTAATTAAAAGCACATAGATAAAGTTAAAATTAAATTTACATTCAAAGTTATATATTTAATTAACATATATCTTTAAGGTTTTTCAGAGCGCAGACACACTGCGTGTTTTGCTTAGGGCATATATTTAGAGACTGACTAAAAAAGGAAGAAAACTTTTCAGTTCATTAGTCTTTCTTATTGCATCTCGTTGTGCAACACTTTTATGTATACCAGATGTTGGAAATTCCTTTTTTTTTTTTCTCTCTCTCTGCACGGGAAAAGAGGGAAATGGGTAGTTGCTCTTCACTCAGATAAAATAAGATTTCATCTATCAAATGCAATCTTGAAACACAGCTGTAATTATTTCACCATGTCTTGCAATTTCGGTAAATCATTATTCAATTTCTAACAAAAATATGTATGTATACGTAGGGATTTTTTTAACTCTATTGATCATTATCTATTCACTCTATTGATCATAAGATTGTACACAATTGTAGATGATCATTTGTATTCGTTTATAATTGTTATATATATATATATATATATATATATATATATAACAATTGTAGATGATCATTTGTATTCGTTTATAATTGTTATATATATATATATATGTAGATAGATATAGAAATATATGTATATGTATACGTATATTTAAATGGGGTATTATTATTAGCATAAATACATTGATAAGGGAAATACAGCTTTGCTTTTTTTATGCAGGGGGATCGCATTTCCCCTAAAACAGTTTTCTCAGATTTAATTGTTTTCTCTCTCTTCTAAAAATACGTATATACTGATGTGACTGCTATGGCATATACAAATTTGAAAACTGGTTGTTTAATAAAAATGTGTGATAAACACGCTGAAGTACACAGTTTTTAAATCAAAGAATTAATTTAAGTGCTATTTAATGTTGAAATTTTTCAAGATAGTTAAGTTAAATAAGTTTTATAAAATCAAAAACATATGCATAGCAATTAAACAATCTTTTGGAAACATATAGATTACTAGATAGTGGTTTGTAGTGTCTAGTACTTTTTAAATTTATCTAATTTGTTGAACTTTTTATTTTCAAATTTTCTATCCAAAATTTGACTGTCGTAATAGAGATTTATTTCGCCTTTCGAAAATGTAGTTTTTTACGTATAGTTGAAATATTTTTAAGAAGCTCAAATAATAATATTTCCAAACAGTTTTCATTTGAAAAATATACTTATACGTGGATATGTATATATATATATATATATAAATACTTAATTTATTGTGTGTTAAAAGTATTTAAAGATGAAAATTATATCATTTTTAAAATGTCCAAATAATAATATTCCCAAACACATTTCATTTGGAAAATATATTTACAGATGAATATTAAAACAGAAAAAAAAACTTCATAATAATAAAATTATTATGTGGAAAAAACATTAAGTGGATAAAATTTCGTCATGTTTCAAACAGTTTATTTTAAAAATGTTTTGTTATGGCGTCAAAAAGAAAACGTTTATTCTAGACGTCATTATAGAAGTCTTTTAGGCATCGATTTTTGTACTTAATCATTGTATACAAGCTCATTTTTAAATTGTGATAGATCTTACGTAATCAGCCACGAAGACAGTCGTAAGTTGTCACGACAGTTGTGTGGTGATGCGTCCTTGTGAACCGAAAAATCCCCAATTAAGGGGACACGGTACCTTTTAAACTACTTTTTCGATTTTGAATAATATTGTAATATACTTAAATATAATGTCACTACAGATATGAGGTACTATAAAGCAAATATAATTTCATATAATTTCAAAAAAAAAATCTTGTAGAACAGCCTATTTAACTAAAATTTAAATTTTAAAAAAATTAAAAAAATGTTTTTAAATCCCTACTACTTTTTTAAATATGAATATTTTTGCTTCAATTTTTTTCCATATTCCTTAGATTATACTACATAAAACTGCATGGATTTTTAGATGTATGGGATATTTCATTTAATATCAATATTTTTCTCTTTTGTATAGTAAAAAATCAAGGAAAAATAATTGAAATTCTTAAAAAAAAAAAAAAAAAAAAAAAAAAAAACTATAACCTTGAATGTTAAATCCATGCATAATTTTATGTAGTATGTTTTTAGGATTATGGAAAAAAAATTTGAAGCAAAAATATTCATATTTAAAAAAGTAGTAGGGATTTAAAAACATTTTTTTAATTTTTTTAAAATTTAAATTTTAGTTAAATAGGCTGTTCTACAAGATTTTTTTTTTTTTGAAATTATATGAAATTATATTTGCTTTATAGTACCTAATATCTGTAGTGACATTATATTTAAGTATATTACAGTATTATTCAAAATTGAAAAAGTAGTTTAAAAGGTACAGTGTCCCCATAAAAGGGAAATGAATGACAAACCGATTACAGAATATCGCCGCTGGTCGGGATTATATCACTCAATCTTCCACAATCGCGTTTTATTTACAGAAAAAAATTAGGGAATTATTGAGCATATGGAGTCTGGACAGGGTCTGGCGAATGTAGCTTGTAGGGGCACAGCCTTTTAGTTTTTGAAAATATTAAAATTTCCATATGTCGAATCCTTAACTTTTTCCGAAAAAGCAACAACCCTTTTTCTGCATAAAATAAGAAAGCATCTATACAATTACAATATTTAATGTTTTATAAGGAAATTATTTATAAAGTTCATGCACAACAGAAGTAAATAAACAAGAAAATTTTACTTATGGAAATCTAAAATACATCAGCCGAAATTATTTTCTGAATGCCTTTTAATTCCTTTTTTATGCAAGATTTTCATTATGCGAATTTTTAAAAAGAGTTTAAATGATTGTAGAATTGGAAAGAATTGGAAATGAACGTAAAATTCCAGAAAAATAATGAAATAGCTATAAAAGATTTTTCAAATGAAATTGAGCGCATCCAAACAAAACGCTACTTTTTAAGGGCATCCAGAATTCTTTGTATGTTCTTTGCTCGATGTCTTCTCATTATTGTTTAAGCACAAAATATTAAATGAACAAGTATGCTTCTTTAATACACAACATTATTTTTTCCTGATACTATACTTTAGGATTCATTAATTAATAAAGTATTTCATACTTCATATATGTAGTTTTCTGCGATAAAAAACTCATAAAATGGAACAGTAATAAGTCTGGTAAAAATGAAAATAAAATAATAAATTTTCTCTTGTAATTTTTCGGAGTTTTTAGATGAGAAGCTTGTTCGAGATCATATTTTTTCATATACGATAGAAGTAACTATAATGCAGAAAATTTTACTTCTCGCAATTAAAAAAACATCAGCAGAAATTCTTTTCGAATGCATGTTATTTCGTTTCAATGCAAGTTTGATCAAATTTTAAATAATCTTAAAACTGGACAGAAAATAATAATAATAATGAAAAGTACATAAAAGTTTCTGCGAATGCATTAAAGTTGGATTGGAAAATAATTTTAACGTTGCAATGAATTTAAAACTCCCACAAAAAGTTTCACGATTTTTTATATAAACAATCATGACCATTTTTATTAAAATTGAAATATATTTATATATATATAGAATTTAGCGCGAAATATGTATGCAGTAAAACCTCTCTAAAGGGACCACGTTCCGTTCCAATAAAAATTGGTCGCCCCGAGAGGTGGTCCCTTAATGGAGGTCGTGTTTAAATCTAGATTTTAATTGTTTAAAAAATATATATCAATTAATTGTACTAACACTTATTTTTCACATTAGGAAAAAATATGAAAATTTAAGTATAAAAACAAAAGTTAATTACATAAGTTAATTACTGCATAGTTTAAAAAATGAATACATTAACGTTTGCTTTGATTTTACGTTTTTATATTTTATAAATTTTATTTTTAAGTCCTTTCAAAGTTCAGTAAATAAATGCAATTTTTTATTGGACGGGAACAAATAATGATGATTTCATTAATGTATCTATTTCTTTGAGTGTTTTCTGACAGAGTAGGGCAGGGGGGGGGGGGGTGTTATTGACCGACATCCTTAATTTGTCATCAGAGTTAAATTCATTGCCTAAAAAGGCACAAAGGGGTTTAAAATCTTAAAAGTTACCGAAAAAAATAAAAATTCTAAACTTAGTTTGGAAGTTTAACGAATAATGCGCTCTCCAGAATTATTTTTCTAATAAAACCTTCTTCAAGAGACCAGGAATTATATATATATATATATATAATTGCAATAATACTGTAACATTAACCCCTTCGCAACGAGAGCCCTTTGCTTAATTTTTAATCGATTACCACTGGTTTTTCAAAACAGAAAACTTTCTGTACTTGAATCGCGAAAATGCTCTGATTAAATAAGGTAAACTTAACAATAAAAAATAACTGGTGGGAATAATGAAAGATTCTGAGCTCCTTAACCCTCTAACACCCATGGTAGCATATAAGCCACCATCAGTCATTTAGTTGATTTTTTAATTCGACTATTCCAAATTCACATCAGAAATTTAATAAAGCATTTTTTTTTTTTTTTTTTTAATAACAGAAAATTTAAATAGAGCGAAATTCATTATTGAAATTTTCTGGTATGAATTCAGATTCTCTGAATGACGGAATTTCTAGAACGTATTTTTCAATGGGAATTAGAGGTTTAAGTGGCACGTATACCGGTCGCTCGTCCACAAGGGGTTAACCGACATTTCGAATCTCCCAAGTTCGTTCGCTATTCAGAGGTACAGACATTGATCGAGAATTTGTGGTCCCCGTATTTCGGGTGTGCCCATTATGGAGATTTAAATTTATTAGTATAATCTTGAATAAAATGGGATCACATCCACGTAAAACATGTTTTACTGAAGCAAACGAATGAATAATAAAACATTCTACATAGATTATAATATGTTTTCCAACATTATCAGAATATTATTAAGAAATTTATATTTGAATAAACTATTTAAACAGGAAATTCAAATACAATGCATCGCAAACGATTTTTCCTCATAGCCTATAATGAGAGGGAATTTATTCATAGGTGTTTGAAAACAAACTATATATGCACTTCATTTTAAATAGCATTCTTTAGAACGTTGAAATAGCGTTCAATTTAAATAGTGAATACTGAGATTTATTTACATATAAAAAATGCATGTCAATCAGAGTATACTTAAGCCAGTTAAAGCACGCACAGACAGACAAACCGATTTCATAAAAACTTTTAAACTACGTTGCAAAGTTATAAAACAATAAGTGTGTAAAAATGTAATATTGAAAATAACAGAATAGGTTTGTGTTTGTAATTTTTCAGTGTTTTTTTTTTTGAGGAAAAACTTTTTTGGTTCTGCACTGTTATCTTGCACAATAGAAGTAAATATAATATAGAAAATTATACTTAAAGAAATCTAAAATGGATCAGCAAAAATTGCATTCTTAATGTCTTTTACTTCCTTTTTATGCAAGATTTCCTTTATAATAACTTTTGAACAGAGTTTAAATGGTCGTAAAATTGCAATGAGAATGGAGAAAAATAATGAAAAGTATATAAAAGATTTTTTGAAAGCATTAAAGATGGGTCATAAAAGTTTTTAACGGTGTAACGAATAGTAATCTTTCAGATAATGTCAATATACTTTATAAAAATTATTACTATTTGCTAACCATTAAAAATAATAAAAAGCAATAAATAAGTACACATATATATAGATATATTACCTGAGTATATACTACTTTTTTTATTGGATACTAAATGTATACATACAATTTGGGTGATTTAAAAGATACATGTTTAAAAAATAAAGTGTCAATTTTATCTTCAAATACAGAAACTGATAGAGAGACTTCAGCGCCACGAAATGTCAAGAATGCGATCAACATTCTAACATATGGTCATATAAACTAAGCCTGAAGAGTAAATTTAAATAGAATATTTAAATTTAATATATGAAATGAGTTAATCTATTGAATTTTACCCAACTATTTACATGAATATACTTTTCTTAATATGCATTAATGAGATTTCCATATAAAACATAAAGCTATCTTATTCTATCATATCGTCGTATAAACTAAGCCTAAAGAGTAAATCTAAATACAATATTTAAATTTAATATAGGAAATGAGTTAATCTATTGAATTTTGCCCAACTATATAGCTCATGAATATACATTTCTTAAACCTTTTATACGCCAATGTTCTATAAATGGAACATCAATTTCAAAATTCTGCGAAAAGTACAATGTTATTCGTATTGCTCTATAAAAATTTTTATTTAAAAATAAAGTGTGGGTTGATTTTTTGGCGTCGATATTACGTTAAAAAGTAAATAGTGTGTAAGGGAGAAAATCACAATTTCGGTCTTTTTTCAGACTTTTCATCGGACGAAATTAAAAAAATTCATATAAAATTCAAAATTTAACAAATGTTTTATAATTAAGTGAGAGTAATTAAAAATGATCATTTTATTCGTAGAATATTAATTCTAACAAAAAAAAAAAAAAAAAAAAAAAAAAATGTTTTTTTAGATAACAAATCTGCATGTTCTAGAAATGGAACATTGGCGTCTAAAGGTTTATTTTTTAACGTGACAAAATTCTTTTGATTGCAGTTCATATAAGTATTGATAAACAATTCAGGAATACGAGAATTTTAGTAAGTGTTAATGAAAGATGTTTATAACTTTGATCTACTTTCTATTTCATTTCACTCCCCCACCCCTCCATCTTTCACACACGTTCTCCAATCTGAAGTAGATTGCTCATAGCTGCCGCTGAAAAAACACGTGTGTTTGTTGATAGTCAGGCGTTGTTTTTGACTCAAATTGAGAGCCAAGATAGGATTGGAGAGGTGATATTGGAAAATAAGGAATTCTTTTTCTTTTACTTCCCTCTGTAATTGTTTTTCAGTTAGTTAGGATACGTCAGACAGATGAGATGCCTCATTCAAAACCATTTTGTACAGCTGAAGACACACTTGAATACTTTTATGAATTATCAGATGATTCTGAAGAAGCATGCATTGATATTTGTAAACTACCTCCAGAAGAAAGTGGATGTTTAATAGATGAGGAAAATATAAATGAGGACATTTTTGAGCCTGTTCTGCAAGCAGACGTTTGTGATGAAATCGAAATCGATCTACAAAAGTAGATGACATTGAAATTTCTAATGAAGACGGATTTGATCATGAAATACCTTCAACGTCAAAGGGAAGACTGAATTTGAAGCGAAAACTTAGGTAGAAAGAGAAAAATACCCAACATTTCTGCGAAAAAAAAGAGCAAATAAAAAAAAAAATCTAAAAACTAAAAGCACTGCAAATATTTCTGAAATGTTTCTTGAGTTGGTTACTTTATCTCTAGTTGAAACATTTCGTAAGTTCTTTCTAATAGAATAAAGATCTACATGACAACATTTTATGCATTTCAAAAAGAAGAAATTATAGCTGTTGATGAAAATCATATAGGTCAATATTTTGGATTATTGTTGTTTAGTGGATGTCACCAATTACTCAGAGAAGATATATATTGGAGCACTCAAGAAAATCTATTGGTCCCAATTGATTATACGGTAATGCCTAAAATAAATTTAGAAAGCTAAAATAAAATTCTTGTTATGGATAATAGCTATTTTTCTGCTTAACCTGATTCCGGTATAAATTTCATAACGTAATATGCAGGTATTAAGAATAATGGGCATAGAAATAGAGATTTTAATTTAAATATCGTTAATCATATTTAAAAAAAAAAAAAAAAACATGTGAAAAGTGTTTCCCGCCAATGTTCCAATTCTGGAACATGTTATAAATCATACACATTTTTTTTTTTATATATAAAAAAATAATCATAGTGCTTATGTTTGAGTTTTAACATGATTTTTATCAGTAAATAGTTTGTTTTATCTTTCAATCATAGTGCGGCATTTACAAAGTCATATGCATTAATGAGATTTCAATAGATAAAATTCCGATGATTCGTTCGTTCCACTGCAGGGTTACCAATTTTGTCTTTTTTATGATTATTAAGAAGTCTAAAATTCTTCGATAAACAAATGTTTTGTTTTTAACTTCAAGACAAGAAATTTCAATGATTTCGGGGGGAAATGTTCCGCTAACGAAATTTCTCCAAAAAAATAGAAAAAAAAATGTTTTTGCTATAAAATACCGAAAGCTGGGCGTGCCAGTTTACAGCCGTAAAATTAAGAATAATAAACCATAAAATAAGCAGTGATATACCGGCTCATAAATAAATTAAACCCTATATTACTGCTTATTTTGCGGTTTATTATTGTTAATTTTACGGTTTATTATTTATAATTTTGCGGTAATAAACTAGCACTCCAGTTTTCAGTTTTATACCGTAAAATCAAACTTTTTTTTACAGTATGGAGACATAGATGCGATTAATCCTACGCAATTTTTCGGACATATAGCCCAAATTTGATACTTTTATTCTCATTTTAGCTTGGATTTTATAAAGATTCGTCAATTGAAGGAAAATAAACAAATAAAAAGGGGAAATGTTCAATTATTATTATCTGAAAAAATATTCCATTTGACAGTTTAAAGTAATTTTGTTTTCAAGAACTTATCAAGAACTTATCGTTGCTAAAATTTAAAACAATTATTAAAAATATGAATGCATTTAAAAATTCCTTTAATGTTGTTATTCGTCGTAAGCGATTTGACTTCAGTGATTTCAAAACGCTAATCTTTTTTATAGTTTTATTTTCTTTGTTAAACTTTACAAATAACTATAATTTTGATAACTTTTTTGAATTTGCTTTTTCCAAATTGTGTCGATTTAAGGCATTCGTGAAAGATTCGAAACTTGCTTTTTACATACCCTACGGCTTTTCTTTGAAGAAACTATAGCAAGAAGTTGAAAGCAATTTTTAAATATATATTTTGATTCATATTTTAATGCATTTTCGGAAAATGTTTGCTTCGGGAAAAAAAAAATCTTCAATCGAATTTGTGTAATGTGTCATGAAAAATTGTTTTATACTTGTGTTATTTTTAAATGTAGTTCTTAAAGAACATTATCGTCACATTATTTTATGCTGAGTTCCACATATTTACTTTATAATTTACAAAAGTCGATTTAGAAAAGCGTTTAACAAAAACCGTTTTCGGAAAACAACGGTAATAGAAATGGTAAATCACACGAGTTAAATTTGGTAAGAATTTTTTTTTTTTTTAACTAATCTTTGTCAGTATTATTTTTTTAACTCAAACTGTACAAAAATGATAGGAAACCGAATTAAAGTTTTAGAAAGATTTATGAAATTAAGCTAGATTATCGTAATTAAAATTTTCATTGAACCATTTTTTTGTCTATCAGTTACCGTGAAACAGGTGATGCTTTGGGGGGATACCCAGTTGCAATGCAATTCCAATCCCAGCGGATGCGTATTAGTATACCACATCATAGAGGAGCCATGAAAATAGCCATAGACAATAGATGTAGTATAATAGAAAGTGCTAAATAATGTAGAAATAAAAGTGCTAAAATATATTTTAGGAAAAATGCGACTTTAAAGAAAATGAAGTGGTTAAAGATAGAGGAAGGTGATAAATTCGGATTGGCAAATCGTGAGAAGTACGGGAAGCTTCTTGGGAATCCAAGAATTACGAATAGAATGGGGGTTTCAGATAATGTAACTAAAAATATTGTACATTTATGACAGAAAAAATATTAAAAAATAAATGAAAAGTAAGTTTAAGAGAAAAATTAAGGGTTTGAACTGTTCAAGCAATACAAATACTCGTGATAGTCAGCCACTGTTTGTATTAAATACATAATTTGCAAATTGCTGTGCTGAATATATATGAATATGTCTTTTTTTTTTTTTTTTTTTTTTACTATCCACTATTTTTGTTTATGAGTGTATAGAAGCATAATTTTTTTTTAAATTGTTTTTCAAAAACAAAATTCAAGTCATAAAGAATTCTCAAGAACATAATGCCTTCTGAGATATACAAGCCATTAAAACCGGATAAAAAAAGCAATTCCGAAAATACTTTTTCGTTTTAAATGGTTTTAGCAGTGATTTGGAAATACATTATAGTGAATCAGCATATTTATAAAATAATTACCACAAAAAAAGCTAAAGGTATTAAAAAAACAAGAGTGTATCTTTATGAATGAATTTTGCATACAAAAAATGTAAAAGTCACATTTATGGGATAGGGACAAATATTCATACATATTTCTGAAGTATGTTATTTCAAGAATATCAGACCATCTTTAGAATGTCTAATGCTTCTGCACAGAAGATTTATTAAGTTTTAGACGGTAAAAGTCATTATTTCTTTCTGAATTACAGTTACAAACAATCAACAGATTCAAATACTCAATGAACATTGTGTTAGATTTTTCATTAATAATATTAATTAAAGAATAGTTGAATATATAGTTCCCAACCAGCGAAGTATCGAGGCTGATATTTACGGGTGGCACCAAAAGAGACTATTTTCACATAGTGGACAGCAAGTAATGTATTCGTAAAAAAAAAGAATGAGGGTATACCCCATAGATTTACCTGGGAAACAGTGAATATACGAAGATTCTTAAAAGAATCCAGAAAGTATATAGCGTATACCACCATATAACCTATACTAAAGCCCTGTGTAAACCCAAAAATGCTATTTTTGCATTGTGAAAAAGAAGTGAAAAAACACCCCCCCCCCCCAAAAAAAAAAAATAAATAAATAAATAAATAAAATAAATAAATAAATAAATAAATAAAAACCAAAAAAAAAACAGAGGGTATACGCAATAAGTTTACCTGGGAAGCAGTGGATATACAGAGATTCTTAAGAAAAATCCGGAGAGTATATACCACCCTATAACCTTCCCTATGAAAAACCCTAAAAACTATTTTCACATAGATAAAAGCAAGTGGTTCATTGTTAAAATAAATAAATAATCAAATTAATAAAACAGACGTCATACGCGGAGCATATACTCTGTAGCATTATCTGGGAAACGGAGGGTATAAACGAGTTTTCAAAAATCCAGAGAATATATAGCGTATACCACCATATAACCTTTACTACAGCCCTGTGTAAACCACAAAAAGTCATTTTTACATACAGAAAAGTAACTGGCGCAGTCGTAAAAGGAAAAAAAATACACAGAGGATATACGCTGAGAATATATGCTTTAACTGGGAAAGAGGGCTTATACGCAGAATCTTAAAAAAAAAAAAAATCCAGATAGTATATGGCATATACCACCATGTGACCTCCAGAGGAACCCTCTGTGACCCCCAAAAAGATATTTTTACATGGTGAACAGCCAGCGATGCATTCGTAAAAGATAAAATACAGAGGGTATACCTTAGAGAATATACGATATAGCTTTATCTGGAAAACAGAGGGTGTACGAAGATTCTTAAAACAAACAACGTGGTTTATTGTGTATACCACCGTATTATCTCTACTACACCCGTGTAATACCCAATAAGTTATTTCAGATAATGAACAGCAAGTATGTAGTCGTAAAAGAAAAAAAACAAAGGGTATGCCTTAGATAAAATACACTGTAGCTTTACCTGAGAAACAGGGAATATACGAAGATTCTTTAAAACAAAATCCAGATGTTATATGGCGTATACCATAGTATAACTTCCACAACAACCCTGTGCAACTCCTAAAAAGCTATTTGACACAGTGAACAGCAAGTGACGTTGCTGTAAAAGAAAAAAAAACACAATGTATACCCCCAGAGAATATACGCTGTATCTTTACTGGAGAAACAGAGGGTGTACTGAGATTCTTAAAAAAAAAATTCAGAAGGAATATGACATATACCACCATATAACCACCACTACAGCCATGCGTAAGACCGAACAATCAAACGGCAACTGAATTGAAAAAGGAAAATTTTCATACACCGCACTTTAATCTGTCGAGGTCAATTGGCAAGTAAACACAAAACACCTTCTTTATGCAGGAAATCAAATAGGCTTTATTGTATATTTTCAAAGTCCAAACATGCTGCCAGACAGTTGCATGTTAGTCAAGATTCTAAGAACTACGTTAATATCGAACATTACTGCAATACGTAAACTAAAATGAAAATGTTCACTAGTATACAAATGTATCCTCAAGAGTCTAGCTCTTTTTATCAAAGGAAAAATGTCTGACAATGAATATACCAATAGTATAATAACTCTGACACGACGCGCAGGGCCTTGAAAAATCACTTAGTGGAACAGAACGTCTTTGACCCCGATATAGGACTAATAAATATTAGTTTTAAATAGTATATATCATAGAATATATTTCATAACAAAAGTATAAAATGTATGAAAAGTACCATGCAACTTCTTTCACGTGTAATATGCATAAGTACTTTATATTTCTCAAAATCTTTTATGCTTTAGAATATTTTCAATATTTAATCTTTGTGTTCCGTTTACTTTGATGATCCTCACATCCATCCATTCCCGTCGGCAATTATATCAAATTTGGCTGTAAGAAATAATGTTAATATAGTTGAGCGACGAATATCCGGACGCTGATTAACTGGATTGTCTAATTAACCGTATCGATCAAGGACCATACTTTTTTTCAACTTCTCTAAAATATTTGAAGTGAAATTTCTTCAGGAGCGGTAAGGTAAATTCGAATAGGATGTCACGAAAGTTAACCGTTAAGTAACCATTTCCTAATCCTGAAATAATAAAATCGGCAACAAATGCAAAAAGTCCTTTCGACCAGAGCCGGGAGGAAGAGGTAGCTTTCATATTTCTTGGTTTTAAAATTTTGCAAGTTTTACTCGAAGCTACTTTTACTCAAATTTTAAAAAGCTAAAATGTGACGAACCCGATAAGAGAATATTCGTCAATACTGAATTTGAATGTGACATGTGCCATATTAGTGAGCTATAGCCAAGTTGGCATCATTTATGGTTGCTTATTTTTGGTCACCAGATTTGGCGATATTTCGCCAAGTGTCGCCATGCTTCGCGAGAATTTGAAGTAACTGATATTAATAATATTTAAGCATTGATCGGCAGTGCACGGGGCAAATGGCTGCCATTTGCAAAGATGGCGAATGAGGCTGACCAACAAACTCGGTCGAGACATTGGTATGTACTATGCATACAATCAATCTCATCCAGATCAGTTTATAAACACGAGAGTTACAGCATCATGAAAATAAGATTGTTTCAAAATGTCAGCCACCCTAGAAATTCAAACTGTTATATCTCAGCCATTTTTTAAGATAATGACGAAACAAAATATGCTCCGGAATCCTTGTCTTAAGGTCAAACTCTTAAGAAAAAATATCTTTCAGTTTTTAATTTATTCGCACCGCTTTTTATGTTTAATTTTTTTTAAATTTGAAATGACCGCCATTTTCAAACAAGATGGCGAATGAAGCTGGCCACCGAACTCGGCCAAAACATTAGTACATACTATGCACACAATTAATTTCATCCAAATCGGTTAATAAATACGAGAGTACGAGAGTTACCGCATGACAAATATCATATATATATATATATATATATATATATATATATATATATATATATATATATATATATACATATATATATATATATGTGTGTTTGTGTGTGTGTGTGTGTGTGTGTGTGTATATAAGCTCAAAAAGGTTAAAGGTAAAACTAAAAATAAAAAATAAAAATAAAAACAAATCCATGCGATAAGCGCTACAGCTGCAAATAACCACACAGATTATATATAGCACATTATGTATTAAATGCATTTGTCAGACCCAGAATCTTGCACCATAAATAAATTAAGTATAACCATAAAACATCCAAGAAATTTAAACATATAACCTGAACAAGAAAAAACAACAAAAGGCTGTGGCCTCTTCAGCGGTGGGCATTTTGAAAAGCACAGCAATGTTTCAGACTAATTACAATTTATAATATTTTGTGTGTGTGTGTGTGTGTATAAGTTACATTTGAACGGAGGGTGGTTTTGGGGTCTGGGGATCATGATCGGTGAAAATATGCCAAAAATTTTCCCGGAAGTGCTTTCCTCCGGACGTCTGCAATAGGTAGCATTTTACTTTTTGTAATGAAAGCTACGTAAAACAGCAATCGTAAAACTCTTTCTAATTCTTCTCTCTTTCTTTCTCTTTTAGATCCTAAGAAGTTTCACTTCTAACGTCCGAAAGTCCCACGCATATATTTTTTTTCCACGAAAAGCCCTCTTTATCTTCTGATTCCGTGAAGGAGTTAAACAAATTGCTTATTTTGCCCCCTAGTGTTCTCAGAAAGAAGAACTCACCTATCCTCCAATTTCCGTTCGCGTTTGTTCATACAGTGTATGTACAATAATTTCTATGTATGTGTCTTCTATTTACAGTCGAACTAGCTTATAGCGAGCGGGAAGGGGCCGTGATATTTGCTCCTTATAACCGGGTACTCGTAAAAAACGGTTTCGTAAAAAATTACACAAATTCATGCACACTTACTTTATTATACATACTTTATTTATTTTTTATTTCTGTACAGTACAAAAGAAGTTGGTTAATTTACTTTAAACTGTCTTATTGTCTCTTTCTTGTGTTATTGCTCTTCGAAGAGGACTCTTGGTCCAAAAAACATCGTCATTTGAACCCCTGGCTTCGAAGTTTTTCTGCACACTCAATTTCTGTTAAATTCGGAATGTTAAAGGAATTTTTCCAAGAAACGTTATCTGAGCTGGAAAGTCGGAAGTCAATAGAAATTTTATGAATCACAAAAATATTGCTCGCTATAACCGGGTTTTGCTCGTTAAAAACGAGTTAAACTCCCATTGACTTAACATTGTACAAACCAAGTATTTATGATTTCCTCGTTAAATCCGGGTTCTCGTTAAATCAGGGCTCATTATAAGCGAGTTCGACTGTATAACTTTGTGCCGATTTTGTAGAAAATGAAAAAAAAAGTTATTTTTAAATAATAGCTTTTAAATACTCCATTTATAATATGCTAAAATATGCACTGCTACAACTGACAGCCCTAAGCCTAAAAAAGTTGCGAAGGGAAGTTACCTAAAAAACACTGCCATAGCCGTTTTTAGAGTCTAATTATCCGGATCGGCCAAGTCCCGACCGGTCCGGATAAACGGAGCACTGCTGTACTTACATATTTTAACAACAAAAAAAAAAAAACATTTAAATGTGGAGCAAAAAATCATTATTTTGCTCACAGTCTAAGTTATTTCGAATTGTAAAAAGAAACTCGGGACCTCTAGCAAGACCATAACTTGCGCTGTGCATTACCTTCTTTGATTGATGGTTCAGTCGCCCTTGTAACGACTTAAACAGCTAATTTCAGATTAAACACAATGTTACTCTTTTTTTTTTTTTTTTCATGCATAAAGACAATGGGATGTGAAACCAACTATAGACGAAATAAATAAAGGAAAACGATACAATAAATAGCAAACTAAGTAATAAAATGATTTTTTAAAATGAAATCTATAATAATTAAATACTAAATATTGCAGAAAAAAATATAACTAACAATTAAATAAGGAAACTTGAAAAAAATGCAATTAAATGTGATTAAACATTTTATGATTAAACAGGCATGTGATTAAGCAGTTCATCATGTGATTAAACAGGCATGTGATTAAACAGTTCATCATGTGATTAAACAGTTTATTTCAATTTCAATGCCATATACAAAACTATACATCATATTTTTTTTTTTAGTTTTCGTATATTTAACTAATACTCTACAATTCCAATATGCAGATATATAATAAGATATTTTAATATTGATTTTCAAACAGAGAATACTCAAATTCTAACTTAATTCTTCGACAACGAACAACTTTTTTTAACTGCATAGTTCATGAAATAAATAAAATATACAATTTTTTACCTATTCTAATTTAAAAATACATTATCATGAATCAGCA
The DNA here is from genome assembly GCA_963932465.1 of Maratus speciosus. NCBI lineage: Eukaryota > Metazoa > Arthropoda > Arachnida > Araneae > Salticidae > Maratus > Maratus speciosus. The sequence continues at coordinate 252,470,447 of OZ010790.1, forward strand.
TGTGGATAAAGTTATTAGTGTTAATAAAGCCCGACAGTATTGTCAGAAAAATAAAAGTAGCATGTTTTTATGAATGAATTACAGTCAAGGAAAAAAAATTAAAAAAGCTTCACATATCATGATTCTAGATGCCTCGAAGTGTTTCATTAAAAATAAATAGTAAATTCATTTTAAAATTTAATTTAATGCGATATTAAAGCATATGTCTAGTAAAACATTTCTGCCAGAAGGAAAATGCTCCGCAAATTTGATTTCGGTAAGTTCTGTTCTCTAACTAGATTAACTCCAACAATTGCTTTCGACAGGCATAAGCATTTGATAGGGAAAATTAGATTTATTTTTTAATCGATTGCAGATATTGTCTGAGATTACAGAAGACGTTTCTTTTTCAAATAAATTTGATGTTAATGCTCTTTTGATTTGTCCAGGTCATTTATAGAAACTATTTTTTTTTTAAATTGAATAAAATCTTACATAAAAGTAATTTAAGTCGATTTAATTTAAAGTTAATGAAACGGTATGAGAAATAAAAATATTTTTAAAGTTTAATGAAGTTTAATTTTTTTATTATTATTATTTCATGTCGAATGATTTTTCTTTTTTTTCTGTGATGACGACATATGATTTGTAATTTTTATATGAAAGTATTTAAATCATTAAAATTGTTCAGGAAAGAAATTTAATGTAAAATATATATTATCTTCGTATCAAAATAATTGTCAAATATATTTTCTTAAATAATAATTTAAAACTTATTCGATTTGAGTTTTCTATTATATATAAAATTACAATCTATGTTATGAAAACATATTTTCTGTAGTCGGTTGTACAAACGCCAAACTGCACAGAAACTCTCACTTTGGAAACTGAAGCAGTAAATAATAATTAAAATAGGGAAGTATAAGCGTTATTGTACAAATTTTAATTGCTAAAAGGTGTAAATTAAAACTTTAAATCTTTTGACTTTATCCTACTCATTGAAATATATATGTATATATATATATATATATTATTATATAACAAATACCATTTATCAGAGCAGACGGATCAAAGAATTGCAGGCATCCCCCGACTTACGTAAGTAATGCGTTCCTTAAACTTTTACACAACTTGAATTTTACGTAAATCGAATTTAAGAGTTTCTTAGGTGTAAACTTTAGTAAGAAACTGGAATTATATGTATATTATTTACCCACGGATTATTTTATAAATGAAGCATTATGCGACTGTATTTACTCGTATATTAACTATAAAAGCATGAAAAAAAAAATATAAAAACAAATTTAAAGAACAATTTTCCAATATCTTATGGAATATGGGATTTATAAATCGAACATTGATAAATTGATTTATAACAATTTTGAATCTACATCAAACAAATATAAAAATAAGAAATAACTAAAGAACACAAATTTAAAATATTCTCCATAATTTCTGGTGACAAGACAAATGAATAGAACTCGCAAAATAAAATAAAACTTGACAAGAACAAGCTGCGTTTATTATGAATTTGATGACTACTATGAATAACTAACAATAAACATTAAGTTGTTTTGTTATAGATATGATTTTATATACCAATAAAAATATAACTCTATCTGAAATATAAACTATATTACGGTTGTGGTTTATATCTATACAGGGTGTCCGGTCGCAACGGTGTCCAATATCTAATTCCTAAACCGTTAGTCCCAGACATATAGTTAAAATTACAAAAATGTTTTAAATCAGGTAAAGAAATATTTTAAAAGCGATTTGGGTAAATAAAAATATTTCTTAAAAAATTACGAAATTAAAATTTTTATACGGTCCCCCGGTCCTATAAGTTATATTTAGTGAAATTTTCCTTTTACACTGACAAGTAATACAAAAAAAGTCCCGTTATTCTACGATTAAAATTGACCGAGTAATAGCTGTTTAAAGTTGGAGCATATTTTTGCTGCAAATTGGGGGTCATTCACAAATTTAGTCGAAGTATAATTTCGTCAGATATAAAAAATGTTTGGGAGTAAAATTAACATTGCAATATAAATCTGAAATCTTTAATCATTCTGGCATATTAAGGGAAAATATTCAATTTGTAATAAACATTTAAGAAGAAAGAAAAACAAAATTTTTGTTAAATAAAATGATTCTAAATTAACAGCCTCAATTCTTTACAAAACGATACGTATTTTAAAATATTATTAGATTGCACAAGCCTGCAAAAGCTGGGTTATGTCACGTTTTTTAGCTTTTGATAATTGATTCTTATACATTCTGTACCGCTGAATCCGAAATTGACCTTCATTTTTAACTATCATATCAGGATTTTTCGCAAATTGTAAATTTCAAAGTTAAGAAGTTCAATGTTAAAATTGAATTTCCTCCCCCATCTCATCGGACCACTCAGCTGTTTAGCTGTAGGAATCGCAGAATAAGCAAAAATATCAAATAAATTTTTTAATAAAATAAAATAAAATAAAATAAAATAAAAAATGTTTTACATATTTTTTATAGTATGAGATTTTCGCTATATTTTAACTTACACATTTGCGATTTGCAAAAAAATTCTAACGTGATGGTTAAAAATGAAGGTCATTTTCAGATTCAGTGCTAAAAAGAGCGTAAAAATCAATTATCAAAAGTTAAAAAACACAACGGTACCTCTACTTTACAGTATTCGATTTTTGTTATTCTTTAAATTTGAAAATTTATGATTTGCGAAATATCCTGACATGATGGTTAAAAATTAAGGTAATTTTCAGATTCAGTGCTAAAAAATACATAAAAGGTGAAAACCCAACAATCGCAGTCTTTTATTATCTTATCTAAAACTTTTTCTTAAACTCCTTGGGAGAAATCTATTCGAAATTTTTTGTGTTATCCTGTAAAATAAGTATAAATGGTAACCACCGAAAATCTTAATAATATTAGATTGTTATCGGATTTGCGCCAGTATGTAAAATGCAATCTCGATCGGATATTTAAAAGTAGGTTAAAGTTCGAGTACAAATTTTGAACTGGAAAAACATACATACGATTGTTGAAGTAACATAAAAACTTATAAAAAAAAACATAATTTTTGTTAAAAGAAATCATAAGAGAAACAGTCTCAAATCTTGACAAAATAAAACATGTTATTTTAGCCAATTTGAGACTTAATCATAATACTTGTAGGATTTTTTTTCCAAAGCGCAGATACACATGAAGTAAGATCTTCGAATACTTTAAAAACTTGGTATATGATCCCTCAAAGCCAAGCCGAACTCATTTGTTTTCAGAGTAGAAAAGTGGCGTAAGTCATGCATTTTTAAAGTTTCATAACTCGCTCAATTTTAGCGTTTTATGAATGGGACTTTTTTTGTCTTACTTGTCAGTGTAATAGGAAAAAATTTCTAAATATAACTTATAGGACCGGGGGACCACATAAAAATTTAAATTTCGTAATTTTTTAAGAAATGTTTTTATTGACCCAAATCGCTTTTTAAATGTTTCTTTACCTGATTTAAAACATTTTTGTAATTGGAACTATATGTCTATGACTAACGGTTTAGGAATTAGCCATTGGACACCGTTGAGACCGGACACCCTGTATATTTTACTTAAAAAATAAATGTAAAAAGTATGCAACTGCGTATCAAACGCGTTATTTTGTTCACAAATGTAATTTTCGAGATTTCTTACATCACTGCGAATTTATGCAAGTCGCGTATTACGAAAGGATACGGGATGGCTGTACTATAATGGTATGACTAGCAGGAAATTTAAGTACAGAAAAAAGGGGCATGTAGCTGATATTAAATATAATAGAAAAACCACAGCCCTAGCTAGATTTATCAAGAAGAAACCCTCCAAATGAATTTCAATGAAAGTAAGATAGTTTTCCACTCCAGTCTATACTATCCATCCATTATGAGAGAAACATTGAGATTGCAATACAAAGAAATTCAATATATAAGGATGCAGCAACATCATTTAACTTACCGAAATTATGACTCGAGTTACCCAGTGGTTACGAAAATATAAATGAAAATCCAAGTAAAATAAAAAATAACAATTATAATATGAATGAGTACCTGAAAATTTAATTATGGCGCTTCATAGACCATGCAATTTTAGGATATTTTTATTTGTTTGAGAAATCACTCGGTTAGTGTCGCAACGTGTAAACAGTTGAATAAACATATTTTTACAGTTTTCAAAGTTTTAATTTACGACTTTCAGAAACTGAAATTTGTATATTATTATAAGGTGTTAATTTGTTGTATATTAAGGTGTTTATTGGTTAGAAATTTGCTCAAACTTATTTAGGAGTACAGTAGAACCTCTATTATCCGAAGTAATTGGGACCGACTCTCTTTCGGAAAATCGAAATATTCGGATAATCGAAATATTCGGAGAATCGAGAAGACATGAATATTAAAGGTTTTTTTCCCCCCCATTAGAATGAGTTTCTTTTTATCACAAAAATTTCATTTATGAAAAATGATTTATTGGTTTTAAACGCAATTGTAATTTTATTTATAGTGAAAATCTTAATAAATATTGTGGTATAAAAAAATGTTTTGACCATTTATTGCTTGAATTTTTATTTTGTTCGGAAAACATTACATTTGAGTTTATTTTTGTTAATTATCCACAAGAAAAACAGTGAAAATATATATTTATGTTTCTGTTGGACATAATGTCACAGTGTAACTCCTGAGTTACATTGCAAAAATTGCTCATAAAATGACAATTTTAAATTCTATGCTTACTTTATAGTGTTTTCACTGCACAAAACGAACTTTGCAACGATATAATAATTTTTATGATGCTTTTAATAGTTTTCAGAATTAATAATTACTGCCTGAAATAAATGTAGAAAAAACACCAGTCGAGCACATTGCAAGCAGTATCAACAAACGATGTTATAACCTCAACGTGATAGCAAATTCGAACAAAAGCATACTTTACAATCTTATATGCATATTATCACACGTAAGTAACACACAGTACTCCACCAAAAGACCAATAGAAAACGCCAAATGTCAAATGAAAATATGTAACTCCTTAGTTACACTATTCATTTAAGGGTTATATAACACCAGCCTCATGAGGGGTGGAGCGCCTCGATTTAATGTTTGGCATAAATTACGATCTGCACTCTTCATTACTGTGCTTTTCAACAAGAAAATACCTCATCCAATTAATATTCAGTTAATTTTAAACTGGCCGTAGCCCACATTTAACCAAAACCCGCATTATATATATGTGTGTGTGTGTATGTGTGTGTGTGTTACGTTGCCACTACACAAATTGAAAAAAGATATATAATAATAAAATAAAATAATAAAATATGATATTGATTTAACAATTAAAATTATGTCTTCTTCACATCGTAATATGCGTAATATTTATGAAATAGTTTTGAAAGAGCAGAAATATAGAAACAGTAGCAAACTCTTTTTAAAACAAGCAAACAAAGTTTTAAATCAAATGACTGAATAAATTAAACAATGAACAAACAAAGATAACATGCGAATAATGCTATGTACTGTAATGTTTAAGTCAATTTTCTAATCCAATTTACATTCAAATTATTTAAATCATGACTTTACTTTCATTATAGTTACTAAAAATAAAAAATAAACAAAAATGATCAATGGGAATTTGCTTTTAACTTGTGAGTGCAGATAATTTCATTAAAATAAAAGCATGTTAATCCATTTCTTTTTCATTTTGTTAAATACATACTAATTTAACTCAGACATACAGAAGGACTAAGCAAACACAACATTTTATGTCACACGAAAATAAAGAGATTAACTAAAGGCAAACTCAAAATCTATATATTTAAAACGCTAAGCGTTTTCTTTCGACAGACCGTGAGAAGAAACTACTGCATCAAATTACTCCAATCTGTTTTTATATGAAAGATATTTTGCCACAGATTTGTTATCGTACATTCGTTTGTTCAAATATTTTATTAATTAGTCGTAATTTTAAATTAAAATACTACAGGTGCGCATGCGCAGTATATAAGTACAAGTCTGCCTTTAGAATAACGCGCTGCACATGCCCAAAGATGCAATGCTCCCTTAATTTAACTGTCACATCACAGATAGAAGTTGTTTTAAGTTCGTCTACTATTAGATCTTACTGTAAAAAGGATTTTCTTTCTTTCACAAAGTTAATACAATTTTGGCTTTTTCAGAATTATTAACTATTAAAAATTTTATTGTTTCGATATTAAGAGTGGTACGGTTTATTTCGGGATTGTCATATTGTTTTGGCCATATTACACACAGAATATAAACAGAGTGATTTTTAGGCTAAAAGTTATGGCTGATAATCCGTTTTATGAATTGCCAATAATTGCACACGAAGATTGGGAAACTAGCAAGTTAAGTTGTAGCTGCTTCTTTGAAAAAATAAAGTATCATAAATATTAAAACTCAAAACAATTTCTGTAAGATCAGAAATAAAATTCCAGACAATTGCGTATGCGTGAACTGTTTTTCGAACTTCTTCAATTTAGAAAGACGAAAAACTAGTTGTTGATAGCGTACAGGGTTAAAGCAGCAGTTTAAAACTCTGAATTTTTGTAGAGGACTTAGGTTAGAATTCAAGCCTGGAAAAATGTGTAATATTTTTGTCGATAATTCATTTCAATAATGACATATTTTATTAGGAAGAGAAGTTATAGGATTTTTATTTCATTATTATCATTATTTGAATGCTTTATAATTAAATACAATTTAACGCTCAGTAATATTTTGAAAAAAATAATGATTTTATATTTAAAATATTTAAGCTAAAATATTTTGCATGTAATTATGAATTAAATAAATTGAGTTGATCTACATTTTTTGTTATATTTTCTGACCATTGCCAAGAAAATGTGATCAGAAAGAGTGAGTGGTCAATGAGTCAGAAATAAAAGTTTGTCATTCATGTGCGTGAAAAATAAAATATAATAGTCGATAAGAGCTATGAAGAAATTACTTTGATATACAGGTTTAATATTTAAACAATGTATAAAAATGTAACATAAAAGTCAAGTAATAAAAAATATATATTATAAATCGTTAGCTACATCGAGTTTCAAATTTAGGATTTTAGAGAATGAGACAGATAAAAATAAAATTCATGGCAGCTTTTAATGGTCGAGTAGTTTTAAAAAATAAATAAATAAATGTAAATAAACATTGGTATTTTTCCCCAAAAAAATGAGGCCGTAGTAAGTAAAAATAAATTCTCTACGTGGTATTTTTAGGTAAATTTCTGATAAAAAGCAAGCATAATTGGTTCTAAATTATAAACTTAAAATTCTTTCACTTCATTGAATAGGTTAGACTGACAGCACCATCTATTGCTTTAAAGAAGTAGGGAATCATGCAATACAGAAATTCGTCACGTAATTCGTCATTTAATAATTAATTAAAAAGCAACTAATTAAAAATTCAAGAATTTTTCTAATGAAACATTCAAGTTATTTACTGTCAAATCTTGACGAGCACTATCTAGTAATCTTTAAATTTTCTAAAACAAAAATCTTATGAAGCTAATGCATGCGGTTTACACAAAACTTTAAGTCAGTCATACTTTTTTCCGTTACACAAAATAAGCTTCATTATTCCAAAAAATCATGTATGTAAAAATTCAAAATCTCGCAAAGTGGTATCGATTTTGCGATTAAAAGTTGTATTTTCATCCCTTATATCATTCATATATCATATTCCTTTAATGATTATAAAATAGTACATATATGCTTTAGTACTTCTTACAAACAAAGAAAGAACATTTTGAAAATAAATGGTCGAATAAAGTTTACAATAGTCGGTAGAGTACTAGACAAATAAACCTAACATGAGATTAATCTTAGGAAATGTAATACAAAACTGCAATTTCTCATCAAACTAAACATTCAAATCATTCAAAAGTGGCATTTACGTCCATTATAATGATTGGAACAAAAAGAAAATCCAATGTTTGTGAGCAACATACTCAAACAATCGTTATTCAAAGAAAAATAGTTCGCTAAAACATTTGGTTTGCATAAACATTATTTCAAATTCAAATTTTGAAAAATCGTTATAGTAATACATGTTCTTTGTGATTTAAAAAAATATTTCTTTTCCACTGCATGCTTGTAAAGTTTACAAAATTGTAAAATAAATGTTTATTCGTTTTGTTGGATTTTCCAGACAATATATTTCGTTGATATCGTTGACCGTTTCTTTTTTTATATTTAAAAGAAAGCTTTGTTATATTTATATCAAGGCTTATACGGTCATGCAGATAACTCTGATTTAAAAATTAATCTCAAGAAGGTGAGAAATATTTTTCCAGTTATTAAAATAAATGAAATTACATAAGCAGAATTTAATGAGAAAATTATATTTCATTAAATGGCTTGCAGCGATATAACATAAAAACTGTAAATGATCATTTTTACCAGAAAAATCAAATATCCTTAAGCAATGACATAACAAAAAAAAAAAAAAAAAGTAAAACTGTAAATGTTCATTTTTAAAAGGTGAACCAATTATCCTTACGCAAGGATATCCAAGGTTCGAAGGAAACCGTGAAAACTCCGAATGATTAGAACGACGGGTGCAATTGGGTTCGGAACCAGCGCCTCCCTTTTGCCAGCTTTGAGAGCATAACCTTTCGGCCACTGGTGTGTGCCTTTAAGAATGAAATAAATGAATATACGTCAGTTATTCTTGTGTTGCTTTTAAAAATGCGTAAATCATAAAGAAAAAATAACAATATTATGAATTTATCACCCAATACCTTTTAATAAGATATTTGCACACCAGCACCATAAATATATATATATATATATATATATATATACACGTTACTAAACATTTTTCATACATTTTTTTGTTATTAAAATGTGTTATAACGGAATATTTTTACGATTTTAATCCTAGAAATTTTCGATTTTAATTTATGTTGAGGTAATGTATAATCAAAATCGAGGTAAAATTATTGGCGTATACTTAGATGTTATTTTTAAATTTGTGTTAATTACTGAGAAAATTATAAAATTATAGATTTTTCACTCAGTAGGATTTAATAGGATATTTTTAAAGTACAATTGTGTAATTCTCGTGTATAATAGATTTATCCAAGCTATAATTTTATCACTTAAAATGTTCATCAATTTTTAAAATAAAGTATATATATATTAGGGTGGGCCGAAAAAAACTTTTTTTTTATTTTCGATGATGGGTAGTGCGGAAAAGTGGCCACTAGTGGCACCAAGTTCACACAAAAAATTTGAGATTTTTAGGACAATTCCTATATTTGCCGCTTTTGGCTTGAAGTTTTGCTAAAATGCTGATTTTTGAACTTTTTTAGCAAAAATTTAAAAAATGTTAAATTAAGCTTATTTTAATCGTATTTACCTGAAAAGGCATATTTAATGTTCCAAATGTATAAATATGCTCTGATAATGTATTATTTAATTGCTATGTGTATTTTAAATTAGACGATTTTTATAGCCTTTTCGTGTTTAAGTGAGCAAAAGTTGCAAGTATTGTTTGAATCTTTCAACAGTTTCTCTCCTTTGTCTTGTTTATGTCCCTTGGTCTTCCTTATTTTTTTCGATGCTTTAAGGGTCATATATTTGGGTGACGGACAGCAGAATCCCCCACAAACAGATCTGGAGGGAGAGAAGGGGGTGAGGCGAGAACTAAAGCGAACGCAGTGACTCATCCCGATATTGGGGGAGTGAAGGGAGAAATACAAGAGGGGAGAAAGTGCGATAAGGGATGTTTATTATTTTTCAGTGCTCGGTTTCCCTGTGACATTTGTTCAGTGTAAAAGTAAAACCTTTTTCTCGTGCAATGCATTGCTTTTTGGATCGTTTAACGTGACTTTACCGTGTTTTGTGCGTTTTATTACGACGAGTTTGGAAATGCGAAAGTTCATGATCATGTAAAGACATGTGATAGTGTGAAAAGTAGCCATTTTGGGGCACCATGCAAATTGGAAGACTTGCAATTGCCAACTATTGCTGACATCATGCGCCACTATTATTGGTTGCGAAACGATATAGAAGAAAATCGAGATATTTATCTTCAACCAGTGGATGATATTATTAAAATGGCAGGTGAAAAAGTTTCCGAAATCTGGATAAAATCTTCCATACCAGTGGTTTCCCAACGAACAATTAACGGAGAGATTAAAAACTATTACAATGAGCGTAGATCATTGGAGAAATCTTGTAATCATACGGGCGTTAAAGGCAAGGCGATCTGCGAAGATTTCGTACGAAATGCGGAAACCTCTCTCTTTGACATTGTAGCTTGTAAGTGTAGAGGCTTGAACAATTTAGCTGCGACATCAGGCGTAAAGTTCCACATCGGGAGGTGAACTTCTTGCAGGATCAAAGAACTGTTCGAAAAATGTTTATCGGAAATATTGATTTAAAAACAAGCAAAACTCTTGCAAAGAAAATATCGCGGAAAATGGAGAGGGATACAATTTCAACGATTAATAGTGGTTCTGCGACAAAGCCTTCAACGAGTGGAGTTAGATCCAGATGGAAGACAGTTATATTGTTGGAAGATTCAAGTAGTGGGAGCTTTCAAGCAAGCAGTTCGACTGAATCTGAATTTGAACCAGGCCCTTCAAAGTCAAACACTCCTAAACGCATATTTCTGTCTCACACAGCGTCCGCCATGTCTCAGGGAAACGGAACACTGAAAATAATAAGCATCCCTTAATTCACTTTCTCCTCTCTTGTATTTCCTCCTTCACTCCCCCAACATCGCAATGAGTCACTGCGTTCGCTTAAGTTCTCGCCTCACCCCTTTCTCTCCTTCCAGATCTGTTTCTGAGGAATTCTGCTGTCCGTCACCCAAATATATGACCCTTAAAGCATCGAAACAAATAAGGAAGACGAAGGAACATAAACAAGACAAAAGAGAGAAACCGTTGAAAGATTCAAACAATACATGCAACTTTTGCTCACTTAAACGCAAAAAGGCTATAAAAATCGTCTAATTTAAAATACACATAGCAATTAAATAATACATTATCAGAGCTTATTTATACATTTGGAACATAAAACATGCCTTTTCAAGTAAATATGATTAAAATAAGTTTAATTTAACATTTAAAAATTTTTTTCTAATAAAGTTCAAAAATCAGCCTTTTAGCAAAACTTCAAGCCAAAAGCAGCAAATATAGGAATTGTCCTAAAAATCTCAAATTTTTTGTGTGAACTTGGTGCCACTAGTGGCCACTTTTCCGCACTACCCATCATCGAAAATCAAAAAAAAGTTTTTTTCGGCCCACCCTAATATATATATTTAATCAAAGTTCAGACTCAGGAATTATAAAGAAATTTACATATTAAACAAATTATTTTCATAATTTATTTACGGTGAATAGTGTGTAATAATTAAAAACTTTGAATGAAATGTGTAGTTTCGTATCATTAATTCAAAAATCAAAGAAATGAGGACCAGACCGGGTTGCCCCGGTTCACTATCTACAAAAAAATTAAATTTTTTAAACATACGATTCTTTTAATGAATACGAGATACATTTATATTGAAAAATTTTACACTGTATTTTAGATTAGTACATGTTCGCAAGTTACAATACAGAATTGAAACATTAAGAATTACTTAGGCGTTTAGATTATTATATTAAACAAAATATTAAAAAAAAGTTAATGTTCTTTAGAATAAAAGAAAAAAATTCGTTTAAAAACTTCATAATTTTTGCAGCTGTATAATAAAAGATTTCTAAATAAGATTTCTATAATAAAATAAGATAAAAAAATAAGTAAATTCAATAAAAAAATAAGTATAAAATAAGATATCTAAAAATATTTATCTATGATTAAATTTTTAAGAATTTCGTTAATAGAAGTTTATTACCAGTCTTACTATTTTTACAAAACAAATTACTTGCCCGACACGTCATGGGAACAATTAACTGCTGTACTGACACAGCGCGAGTATGTAGAATAAAATATAAACCCGATCCCAGCCTGTATCTAGCCTTTAAAATATTATACCCGGGTTCAGACATGATGTAGCTGCCCGATGCCAATCTCTACTCTGGACATGCTGTATTTCTGTATTGTCAGACACGATGTAACTGTCCGATGCCTACACTGGAAATGCTATATTTCTGTATTGTCAGACAGCGACCAACGACATACAAGGTCATTTCATGACCTTTAAAATGTCACACGAAGTGGATCATATTAGCGCAGCGATTGGCTCAAAACGATGGCCGCCGCTTTTTAGCAGTCACTGTGTAAAATTGATCCACTCCGTGTAATGTATTAAATGTCATGAACTGGCCTTGTATGTCATTAGTCACGGTCGCGCAAGATGTAGCAGTCTGATACCCACTTCTACGACGGGCATGTTAATTTTCTGTATTATGTTGTCAAGCTACACTGGGTTTCATAATGATATAAACACATAGTAATGTTGTGATATCATGTCGAAAATTCATAAATAATTATCAGAAAACTTCAATCTCGAGTCAAAAACAGTAATTTTACATAATATATAGCTGTAAAAGAAATATCAAACTTTTAAATTCATTAAAAATATGAATTATCTAAAGAAAAAAGGGTGTTGCGAAATGATATGAACATTGATCGAAATTATCACTAAACGAGCATGGAAACTGTACAGGCATACTGAATGCCACTCCGAAAAGTAAAAAAGGAAATATGCAAATTAGTTGAGCATATAAAGGTACTTCGCATACTAGGAAATTTCCAAACCTGATCGCAAAGTGAGTTCTAGAAGTATGTTCCGTAAAAGCTCATTAAGTGGTTTTGAGAAAGTAAAAATTGTGGCTTTTAAGGATCAAGGACTTTCGGACAGAGCTTTCGCAAAAAAATTTGAAAAGATCTTCAGGTGTAATATTAAGTTTTCTTCGAGTAAAAGAGGATTTTGAGCAAAAAAGTCTCAGGGACGTCTGCCGAAGCTGCCCAAAGGGGGAAAGTGAGCCATTATAAAAAGAATGAGCAATGGAAAAACAGCTTTAGGCAAACTTTCAAGAAACCCACTGACAGCACTGTCAAAAACTACCTTGTCCAGAGTAATGAAGAGCTGCAAACTGATGAAGTACAAGAAAGCCCCAACCACGTATGACTAAATCTGCTACAGCAGAATTGCCTGGATTGGGCAAAAGATCACATGTCCTGGAAGTTAAAAAATCAAAGAGTAGTATTTTCCAGTGAGAAAAAATCAATTTGGATGGTCCGGACGGTTTTTATTATTATTGTCACGATCTGTGCGCGAAACCAGAAACGTTTTCAAAACGGTAGCAGGGTGGAGGTTCACTCATGGTTTGGGCTACTTTTGGATTTCGTGGTAAGATCAACATTGCGTTCTCCTCTGACAGAATGAGTGCATTAGCCTACCAATATCTACTTCAAGAAAGCTTCCTGCCATTTGCTGAGGAAATTGACAGACCTTTCTGGATGTTTCAACAAGACAATGCATCCATCCACACCGCAAACAGCACTTGGGAATGATTTCTTAATAATGGTGTACATGTAATTCCATGGCAATCTGTTTCTCCCGATTTAAATCCAGTGGAAAATGTATGGAGCCTATTGGTTAGAGCTGTTTACGCAAATGAAAAACAATATGTCACAATTTCAGAATTAAACGCTTCTATCATCTTCCCCTGGAATGAAATCAATCAAAATATATTAAAAAGCTTGGTCCACTCCATGCTTGATTGTGTTTTTACATTAATTAAAAGATCTGGTGCATACACTGGATGTTAATCTATATTTTTGGCCAATATGAAACCCAGTGTAACATCGGCTCATCATTTATACTTATTCTCGACCCAGTCACGTTTACTTGAAATTGTTCATACTTTATTAGCTTACTTCGATTCTTTTTATGTCGGGCCTGACATCCCGCTTAATTTTTTTATCGCCCCGACTAGCTGGTATGCTTTTTTTTATCGCCCGTTAAAAAAATCATACCAGCCCGTTAAAAAAAAATTCTTTATTTCGCCACCCACGTCCCGGTCGTTTCAAATGCCTTCATTTTGCCGGCTGGCCCGTGCAGATCTCTACCCTGAAGTGCCACGTTAAATGAAAGATGCACACATCGCTCTAGAACCTGACCTCTTGTTTAGGCATGATATACCACATTAGTACCAACACCCAGCAACATAAGTTCACTAAATATACATACTGGATTTTAGCTATTGCTTTCATATTGAATCTAATTTTATAAAAAAATATGTCTTTCTAAACACAACGTTGCTTTCGTTTGGCCGGGATTTTGTTTGGGATCTAATGCAAGGTGTGGTTTATGGTTCCGTATTTCAATCCGAGGGACACTACACGCCAACTATAAGACGAATATCTCATCGATATTGTTGCCAGGTGACCCGCGTTAAACGGGGCTCCAAATGGCCTGGACACCATTGTTTTAAAGTAATTTTATTCGGCTTATTTAATAGCAGAATTACCAGCGATTAAAAATGGCGAAACAAACTGTAAGAAATTAGTGGTATCTAGATCATTTGGAGTTCTGATTTATGCGGAACGCCTGGCAACAATAGTCATAGACCAAATGTGTCATTTTGTGTATGACTTTTGACAGAACTTAGAATTTTGATAGCATCCTCACTGTATTGTCTGTTTTATGTTAAATAATGAGAATGCATACTTAAGGCCCTACTTCAGTCACGCGAAAAGACCCGTTCGCTAATGTTATTCCTATGGAAGAAATTTATAAAGATATCTCGGTCGCATTTCAATATTTTTAAATGATTTCTTTTGCATTGAATAGTTGAGATCGATCTGTATGCAGGCCGATGTATACTTTTTCGATTTTGATTGTAGATATTTTTTATGAGGATGCTTTTACTTTCAAAACCGGTTCCGAAAATGAAAGTGTCATCATAAGAAATACCTGTAAACAAAATCGATAAAGTAAAAAACGGCCTGCATACAGATCGATCTCAACTATTCAATGCAAAAGAAATCATTTAAAAATATTGAAATGCGAGCGAGATATCTTTATAAATTTCTTCCATAGGATTAACATTAGCGAACGGGTCTTTCCATTTGACTGAAGTAGCCTCTTAAACAGCATTTTATCTCTTACGAGAATGATCGGATGAATAGACTTTAGGCAAACGTAAAAGTTTAATAAATTTGACTATTCATATACAATACTTGATATCTTTAACCCTGTCGTTGCGCAGCTAGAGATTTTCTCGGAGATGCAATTTTTCGTCTAATTAACCCTCCTTGATTATTCAATCAGTTATTTTTTTATTGTAAATTTTGCCTGATTTAATCGCAGCACTTTACCATTTAAATTAGACAAAAATTTTGTTTTGAAAAACCGGTGAAAAAAGAATGAAAATTCTTAAAAGACGCTCGTCGTGAAACTATTTTGATAAAACGATCACGCAACGAGAGGGTTAAGTGAAACGCCGAATGAGCGACTTTTTCTTTAGAACAAAAATTTATACGTAAAAGTTACTATTGTTTACTATACTTGGGGGAGGAAGAATTTAGCGTCCCAGTTATGAGCTTAAAACTTTATTTACATAAATTTCTTTAATAAATCATATCATCATGAAATTTATTAATTCCAAATATATAATAAAAAAAATTATCTATGACATAAGAGTTGTCATCACCACGACTGCATAAATTTTCATTGTTGAATATTTTGAACTGCATTTAACTTAGCTGTAACCACTTCGTTAACCCTTTCTTCTACTTTTTTTTAATATTTTCATTTTTAAAAGTATTTTTGAAAGGCACAAGGGAAAAAATTGTACCTTTTTTTTTTCTTTTGTATTCTGTATTTTTGTGACACGAAATGAAAACAAAATTATTATCTCGAATTCAACTCTTCCGCATTACTATTTATCCATGTCAGTATTCTTATGGCTTATTGTGATACAAAAACAAATAATTTAACAGATAAACATTAACTTTAGCGCTCTGTGTAACACAACATGCATTAAAATAAATTAATTATATTAGAAGAGAATTAAATAAAAATTAAGGTGTAAAAGGCTGATTCTGCAGATGATTGGTGGTATTAGTTAACTTGGAGTAATCATTTTGTAACGCTATCTGTGACCGAGTTAAATAAAAATAACTTCGACAGCGGATAAATTTGAAATTAAAACTGTTTCTCAAGTTTTTATTCATTTATTGTGTTACCTCTTATCGCTACAAAATGCATTATAAAAATTTATAGTATTTTTTATTATTAATTTAAAAGAATAAAAATTAAAACTGGATTATTTTAACTATTGAAAGTAACATATTGGAATTATTCATTAATCAAAGCGAAGGATTGAATGAGGCTACTTTGCCAGCAAAATTCGATATCTGAAAATGCTTTGTCGTATATGCATAGGACTCAGGAGGAAACGAAATGGAAGAAGGTTCCGCCTAAAAATTAGTCACGCAATCCAAACGTTACGTCGGCTTCTCCATAATTAGATTTACGCTCGGCTTTGCTCTTCAACTGGTGCCAGCCGTAATTTATTGTCTGGATGGCTATGATGATTGAGAAAAAATACCAGGGTTTCTAGATGCTTTCTCTAGAATTTCCAATAAATCTGCGCGGGGAATGAACGTGTTTTTACTGCTGTCATCTACATATGTTTTGAATTTCTGTAAAAGAAAAATATGATTAGTGTTAGTTACATGGGGAGTTAGATGCTGTCGTCACTATGAGATGAGCAATATGAAGTAGAAATAGCTCTTTTTGATTTTGAAAATTTTGTAATGTTTTTATTCAGTGTTGCGTAACATATATTAATATTGTGTAAGGAGGCTTCTTTAACAGAATTTTTGTTCAAATTGCAATTTTTAATACGTTTTGTTTTTATATCGGTTATCATTGATACGGTTGGTTTCAATGCTTAAATGTTGTCATATTTATAAATACTTTCATTGATTTATTTCATATCTGATTTTAGATTATATAGAATTTATTTTCCCCTGCTATTAATAATATTGTTGTTTTTTAACACTTTCCAACAAAGTTGAAGAGCGTTTATGGATTCGGTTTGTCTAGCGGCTGGCCGTCCGTCCACGCTCTAACTCCCATAAATATTCTCGGTATTTCGTGCAAATGATAAACATTATTTAGAGACACCAAGGCATGTTTGGTATTGTATATGAAGTATGTGGGATTAATACTTCATTTACATGAGGACTCAAATATATTCCGTTGCATTATAGTCAATGGGTAAAAATCATTTGCAGTGTATTGTAATAATATTACGCTATTTCAAATGTATTGAAATTGATATAAATCACCGAATTTCACTACATGATGAATACACTACAATAGTGTACTACGATATATACAGGACTGATTAAAGAATTCGGATAATTTCCCGATTATAGATGGGAACAGCAGAAATTGTGTTTTCAAATGTGTTACGCGTTTCCACATGGTTGAATTAGATATAATATTTTAACTTATTAAACGGTGCCGTTTTGTATCATTATTCTGAATGTGTTGGAAAGTGTTTCATAATATATGCTTGACGCATGTTTTTTTCTCTTTCTTGTTCTTTCTTGATTTGAAAATGGGGAATGATTTGCTAAAAAAAATACGCTACAAAACAATTAGGTAGTTTAAAACAGATTGAAAAGGTAAATTAAATTTTAAAATGTATGGATCGTCGAAACAACTACAAAAAGTTTTAATTTTTTTTCTGGATTTTACGTTAAGAGGTTTGGGTAGTCAGGGACGTGAAAAGAAAAATCATTTAATTTTTTTAAAAAAACTGTTTTTTTTTTTGTTTTTTTGTTTTTTTTTTTACATACAATACGAAGTTTTTATACTAAATTTTAAGTAAACTTCACGGAAATTTCGAATCAAAATATTAATTATGTACCATGTTACCTGCTTCATCGTTAAACGGTCTCTTAAAAACAGTACCTACCTTGCGTGAATTCTTAGTGGTTTATCTAAAATCAATGCAACCAAAAAAGTAGTACAATACGTTATCTAGTTCTTAAACGAAGCTATTTTTTTAAATTAATTAAAATGACGGCTTCTAAAAGTTCATTTAAAATTTCTAAGGAAAAAATCACTTGCTTATTATCTATTAAAAAAAAAAGTATTGATCAGAAATAATCACTTGAATAAGAACTTATTTTTAATGCCTAGAATATTGTATATTAATTTAATTTAAATACGTTGAGCGTCATTTAAAATACAGTCAACCAAATTCTTCACGAGCTAATTTTGCACCGCCAATTTGACTTTAAAACATCCAGACCCTAAATTTTAAGTAAACTTCATGAAAATTTCGAATCAAAATATTAATTATGAACCATGCTACCTGCTTCATCGTTAAACGATCTCTTAAAAACAGTACCTACCTTGCGTGAATTCTTAGTGGTTTAACTAAAATCAATGCAACCAAAAAGTAGTATCTAGTTTATAGTATTATAGTAGTATATAGTATATAGTAGTATCTAATAGTAGTATCTATCTTTATCTAGTTCTTAAACGAAGCTATTTTTTAAAATTAATTAAAATGACGGCTTCTAAAAGTTTATTTAAAAATTCTAAGGAAAAAATCACTTGCTTATTGTCTATAAAAAAAAAGTATTGATCAGAAATAATCACTTGAATAAGAACTCATTTTTAATGTCTAGAATATTGTGTATTAATTTAATTTAAACACATTGAGCGTCATTTAAAATACAGTCAACCAAATTCTTCACGAGCTAATTTTGTACCGCCAATTTGACTTTAAAACATCCAGTATTCACTACAGCTTATCATGAAAACTATGTGCGTTGTGGTGCGAAGTGTTTACAAGTTAAACAAAAATCAGTAAATGTACAACTAAATGTTTCAACTCAGTATTATTCGGTCGCCGCAGGATATAAGTATTGGTTGCTTGTCAGGTAGACCACCCCCAGGCTGCCCTGCTGCTAAGTATCATCAAACCACTTTCAACTGGTCATAGCCAGAAGGGTAGGGACCATGTCAGCGAGAAAAAATACGGTTTACGACGTCTTTGAAAACATAGTCTTGAGAAGACGCATTTAAATTTTTCCCCACTATTATGAAAAAGTTCGAACTACTCGCTGTTAATGGTTATAGTAAAATGGATTTTAGTACAATACATAACAATGTATATCGATGTACTCAATATGCAGGTAAAAACCGGTAAAAAATGCCTGCCTTCAGCTATCGGCTGTCAATAATAAGAGGGTCCTATTGTAATTACATGATAGCTTTAAAACTATGCAGAAGTTCAACTTTAAATTTTGACGGAATATTTTCAAAATATTATAATTTACGGAAATTTTTGTTTTCAAAAATCGGACTAACCCTAACCTCTTAACATGTAAAATTGTTTAGAATTCTTAACAAGGCTGACGTCTGAATCATTTCGATGACTCATAAATGCATTATTGTTTTTATATGGATTCTCTAGAAATTCAGATAACTTTTTATGGAATGGACATGTTTTTTATCACTTTCTTTTAAACTTGTTTTCAATTTCGGAACCACGAACAAGAATAGATTTAGGTCATAAAGAATTAGCTTATATATAAGACAGACGCCACCACTCGCGGAACAGATACATCCTTTGGCCCCTTCCTTGAAGACTGTCGCAAGACTAGTAGACACGATCACGAAAGGTTAATAAAGGAAGTCGCGTAAATTTAATAAGTCTAGGACATCAAAGAACGGTATATGAAGGCAGGCATGTTTATTTCATTGGATAATTCAATGCGGCTTCGAGCGGAAGTGGTATTTTTATTGTAATACTCGTTAGAGCATGGAGAAATATTTTCTAAATATAAATTATAGGGACAGTATAAAATTTAAATTCTATATTTTTTTACAAAAACACATTTTCTATGTAAATGGTTTTAAACACTCACTCACACACACACACACACATATATATATATATATGTATATGTATATGAGAACGTGAGTTTCAAAACTCGCCTTATACAGTAAATCGAATTTTGGGAAATCGCGATAAAGTGTGTCCATTGCTTACATTATAAACAATTCCAGAAATAAGTTTTACAATTCCAGAAATAAAAGATAAAACTAGTTTTTTTTTTTTTTTTTTTTTTTACAGATTGTAGTGTTTTTTCGGTGCATGTTTAGCAATAGTATAGATTGATAGAGAAAACACGATTCTTTGAATTTTGGCTAAGGCGAGTTTTGAAACTCGCATTCTAATATATATATATATATATATATATATATATATATATATTCTAAACCTAAACCAAAAATACAAAGCGATTGAACTGATCCAAAATAAAATAAATATACTGAACAAAATGAAAACTACTAAATTAACTTAAAATCAATTCCTTACCCCACGACAACAAACCAGCGAACTTTAAATAATATGAAATATCTAAAATCATAAGAACTTAAACCAAAGGAGACAGGCTCAGTGGGGTTAAACCAGTTTTATGTGAACAACGGTCCCCCATATACCGGTCAAGACCAAATAGAAAAACTAACAAAACAAATGAATTAACAAAAAACATCAAAAACAAAACCAAATAACCGTCAAAACTCCATCAAACGTGCACGTATCCTCAAAACAGTCTGACAGTTTACGCCTCCCTTCACATCAAAAATTCCACTATATCTTTGCAATAAGTCTTGCACTTTACGAAATTATACAACAAACTTTTTAAAATTTTCACAAGATAGCCGTAGGGCAGTGCCTGAATATACCATATGTAAAGCTCTACAATTTTAATCACAGTATTTGAGGTCAATCTTTCTATACGGTTTAACTCGTTAACGAAAATATTTCTATATATTGAAATATGCGCATTTCAACCGAAATGTAACACCTTTATAGTGTCAGGATTAAAGCTTTTCCATTTGTCGTATATACCTGTTTTTAATTCTCTATTTTTTATCTGGATATTAATATCTAAATAATTAACCATGTTTTGACTTTTTGACTCCAATCTCAAATTTAAACTATTAGGATAGCATTCGAAGTTTTCCTTTTTCACGTCATTACATCTAACTATTAAAATGTCATCAATATAACGAAAACTTTTCATTTCCTCGTTCGTATCAATATGTTCCTCATACATATATAAGTAAATATCGGCTAAAATCGAACTGCAGCTTCCCCCATTCGAATACCTCTAATTTGTTTGTATACATTTCCCCCATCATATAAGTAATTTTCACGTACTACAAAATTAAAAAATACGTAAAACATTCCTGAACGATATCTGAGGAATTACATTTATTGAAAAATTCCATAATTTTTATTTCAAGATTGTCCAAATCCATACTATTGTAAAGGTCCTCGAAATAATACGCTGTTAAACTTGAAATGTTTTCCATTTGTTTTAAAAGTTTAACTAGCTCAAAGCTGTTTTTAATTATACTCGCCAGCTTAACTTTTAGTACTTTATCAAAGATCTCTTTTAATAATTATTTAAGCAAATTTTTATTACCGTTTTCCAAATATGATCCAAACCACACGTTATAGCTCTAAATGCTGCAGGATCTTTATGAAATATCGGGACCGTGACCAAATAAGGAAAGCTAGTGCTATTTTGTTCTATCTTGATTTTTTTTAATACGCTTTTACTCTATTTCCTATAACTTGTTTGCTTCATTTTAAAGTTTCAGAATTTATTTCATTAATATAAGCCTCCTTAAGTATATATATATATATATATATATATATATATATATATATATATCATCATCAACAACAACAACCGTTTTCAATCCACTGCTGGATGTAGGTCTCCGCCAGATTTTAGGTAGCTTTCTTTACAAAAAAGCTACCTATTGCAGCCGTTCGGAGGAAAGCGATTTCAAAAAATTTTGGTATATTTTCATCGATCATGACCCCCAGACCCCGAAACCACCCTCCGTTCAAAATTGATATATATATATATATATATATATATATATATGACCTATGTCACACTGTAACTCCCGTAATTATGAACCGATTTCGATGTAATTCGGTGTGTACATAGTACATACCAATGTCTCGACCGAGTTCGTTGGCCAGCTTCATCTGCCGTTTTGTTTCAAAATGGCGGCCATTTAAAAAGTTTTAAAAAAATTTAAAACTTGAAATGTGGTACCAAAAAATTAAAAATGGAAAAATATTTTTTTCTTATGTATTTGACCTTTATACAAAGATTCCGGAGCAGTTTTTGTTTCGTCTATATCTTAAAAAATGGCTGAGTTATAGCATTTTGAATTTCTAGCGTGGCTGACATTTTGAAACGTCCTCGATTTTGTCACGCGATAAAAGGCGTATTTATGAACCGATTTGGATGTAATTCAGTGTGTACATAGTACATACCAATCTCTCGAGCGAGTTCGTTGGCCAGCTTCATCCGCCATTTTGTTTCAAAATGGCGGCCATTTAAAAATTTTTTAAAAATTTAAAATTTGAAATGTGGTACCAGAAAATTGAAAATGGAAAAATATTTTTTCTTATGTATTTGACCTTTATACAAAGATTTCGGAGCAGTTTTTGTTTCGTCTATATCTTAAAAAATGGCTGAGTTATAGCATTTTGAATTTCTAGCGTGGCTGACATTTTGAAACGTCCTGAATTTTGTCACGCGATAAAAGGCGTATTTATGAACCGATTTGGATGTAACTTCGTTTATACATAGTACATACCAATGTCTCGACCGGGTTCGTTGGCCAGCTTCATCCGCCATCTTGTTTAAAAATGGTGGCCATTTAAATGTTTAAGAAAAATTTAAATTTGAAATGTGGTACCAAAAAATTAAAAATTGAAAAAATATTTTCTTCTTATGTGTTTGACCTTGATAAAAAGATTCGGGAGCAGTTTTTGTTTCGTCTATATCTTAAGAAATGGCTGAGTTATAGCATTTTGAATTTCTAGCGTGGCTGACATTTTGAAACGTCCTGATATTTCTCACGTAATAACAGGCGTATTTATGAACCGACTTGGATGTACCTTGGTGTGTACATAGTACATACAAATATCTCGACCGAGTTCATTGGCCGGCTTCATCCGCCATCTTGTTTCAAAATGGCGGCCATTTAAAAAATAAAAAAATAAAAAAATTTAAATGAGATACCAAAAAATTGGAAAGTGAAAAAGATTTTTTTTGTATGTGTTTGACCTTAATACAAAGATTCCGGAACAGTTTTTCTTTCGTCTATATCTAAAAAAAATGGCTGAGTAATAGCATTTTGAATTTCTCTTGTGGCTGACATTTTAAAACGACCTGATTTTTGTCACGCGATAACAGGCGCATTTATGAACCTATTTGGATGTAACTTGGTCTGTACATAGTACATACCAATGTCTAGACCGAGTTCGTTGGCCAGCTTCATTCGCCATCTTGTTTCAAAAGGGTTGCTATTTAAAAAAAATTAAATTTAAAATTCAAAATGAGGTATTAAACAATTGGAAAATGAAAAAGATTTTTTTATGTGTTTGGCCTTGATACAAAGATTCAGGAGCAGTTTTTGTTTCTGAAAATTTGTTCTTTTATTTATATCTTAAAAAATGGTTGATTTATAGCACTTTGAATTTCTAGCATGGCTAACATTTTGAAACGATCTTGTATTTGTCACGCGATAACACACGTATTCGCCTATTTCGATGTAAGAAGGCATGTGGATAGTATACATCAACACCTCGACCAAGTTCGCTGGCCAGATTCATCAGCCATCTTGCTTCAAAATGGCGACCATTAAATTAAAAAATATATATATATTTAAAGTGAGGTGCAAAAAAATTAGAAATTGAAAAAGGTTTCTTTCTTAAGTATTTAACCTTGATATAAGTATTCAGGAGCATTTTATGTTTACCTTAAAAAAAGGCTCAGATATAGCAGTTTCAATTTCTATTGTGGGTGACATTTTGAAAAATCTGATTTTTTGCATGCGACAGCACTCCTATATATTAACCGATTCCGATGTGAGTGAGCATGTGCACAGAAATTACTAATGTCTCGACCAAGTTCACTGCTTAGCCTCATCCACCATGTTGTCTTAAAATGACAGGCACTTTAAGAAATTGCCGAATTTGGCAGCCAAATATATGTTACTTTAAAGAAAAGCAGCTTGGATAAAGCTGACTAATTTCGCGAAATTCTCATTCATTATATTGATAAAAATTAGTATTGAATGTCCTATATTCGGTTTCCACTAAATTGAGCTTCGTGTGTTTGAATGATATAATTTGGCTTTTTTTAAATAAGGATTATGAAAGCTACCTCTTCCTCCCGGCACTGGCCGGAAGGACTTTTTCCAATGTTTCCTGTCTAGTGCTTTAGTCATCCAATCAACACCGGCTACTTTTCTGATTTCATCGCTCCATCTTACTTGAGGTCGTCTTCTTGGCCGTTTTACATCTCTGGGATACCACTGTAGGGTGTTTGTGCTCCATCTATTGACTTGTCTTCTTGCAATGTCCCCAGCACACTTCTATTTTAGCAAATTCTTTCAATGATGTCAAACTTTCGTCTGACTTCTTATCCAGGTTATATTTTTTTCTGTCTCTTTTGGTTATACCTAGCACACACCTTTCCATACTTCTCTGTGTTGTTTGTAACCTTTGTACCATCCGTTTTGTTAGCGTCCATGTTTCTGCTCCATAAATTAGCACAGGCAAAACACATTGGTTAAACACCTTTATTTTCCAACAAGGAGGCATGTTACTCTTCAGAATAATATTGTTCTTCCCAAAAGCATTTCATCCATTTCTTACTCATCTATTGATTTCATTCATGATACTAGTATCAGATGATATTTCCTGCTCAAGGTACACATAACTTTGCACTTCTTTAATTTCAGTGTTGTTGTAGACGATTTCCTTTTTTCATGCAAATGGATTGAACATTACTTTAGTCTTTTCCAAGTTTATTTTTAATCCCACATTAATGCTAGCTTCTGCCAAATCTTTTAGCATATTTTCCAATTCTTCAGGACTGTTACTGAAAATTAAAATGTCCTCAGCGAATCGGAGATGACTTAAATATTCCCCATTAGTCTAATCCCTTCGTTTTCTCAATCCAGCTTCTTGAAAATATTTTCTAAGACAGACGTAAAAAGCTGAGGCGAAATGGTGTCTATTTGTCCTACCCCTCTTCCAAGCTTGATCTTTCATTTTCCTTTGTCCAAGCGGATTGTTGCTGTTGCTTTCTTATAAATCTTCTTTATGACATTGATGTACGGTTTGTCTATACCAATGCCCTCCTGAGATTCTACTACTGCTGATGTGTAGACCGAGTCAAGTGCTTTTTCATAATCAATACAGGCAAGGCAGAGAGGTAAATTATATTCCTTATGTTTTTCTATGAGTTCCCTTACCGTTTGGATATGATCCATTGTGCCGAATCCACTTCGGAATCCTGCTTCTTCTCTAGGTTGAGGTGAGTGCAGAACTGATTCTAGTCTTGTCGTTAAAACTTTGGTGAAAATTTTATATATCACTGATAGTAAGCTGATAGGACGGTAGTTATTAATGTTTTCCTTCTCTCCTTTCTTGTGAAGTAGCATCTTCACAGCATTACTCCAATCTTGTGGTACATCTGACTTCTTGATACGTTTGGAAAACAATAAGGATGGCGTTTTTCAAATCCTTCTCCTGCTTCTTTGAAAAGGTCGATTGTAATTCCAGCTTCGCCTGGGCATACATATAATGGCTTGTAAAACTTCGTCTGTCATCACTGGGATTATCGCTTCGGATTCTAATAAGTTTTCTCGCGAATCACGTAGGTTGATTTTCCTTTGACCTTCACATCTGTATAGATCGTTATAGTATTTTTCGACAATGTGTACTATTTCTTTACTGATTTTTGTTATTGTTCCATCTGCGCTCTTTAGTGCAAAATTACATTTTCTTCCAAGACGTAGTTGCTGATTTAAACTTTTGTTATCTTCTAGAACTTTCTTGACAAGTTCACAGTTAAACTGTCTGATACCTTCTGTTAAACATTTTCTTACTGTTTTACATAATTCAGCATATTCAACTCTTGATTTAGGATCGTTTTTCTTTATTTTAAATTATCTGCGTTTCTTCATCAATCTTCTTTTTTCATCTGTTATTTTCTTTTTCTGCTTCACTTGTGCATCCCATTTGCAATATCTTCTAGAGTACTGGTTAGTTTCTTGTGCACTACTGTAACATCTTGCTCTTCTTCTAAAGTTGCTTGAAGTACTTGGAAACAGTTTTTAAGTTCCAAATGGAATTCTTCTTTATGTTTCTGGAGATTAATTATATCAATTGATTTCTTCGAGTGTTGCAAAAGCTTCATTGTTTCCACTTTAGTATTTAGCAGCAGTTTGCACCTAACCAACCTGTGATTGATTCCAGCATTGAAGTTTTTGAGAACGCTGCAATTCTGAATAAGATGCTTTTTGTTTGATAACCCCTTCACGGTCGCATAAAATTACGGTTTGAAAATTCAAATTTCTTATTGGCACCACTTTTTTGAAAAAGATTTCATATTGTTTAATTGCAGGTAAAATGATACCACGTTTGGAAAACAATAAGGATAGCGTTTTTCAAATCCTTCTCCTGCTTAAATCCAATTGCACTATTTTATAAAACTGGTAGGAATCACACAAATCTGAATAATCTAAAAAAAAAAAATAATAATAAGACACAGCTCGTGAATATGACGGCAGCGAACATTAGGGGGTTAAGATGTAGTCGATTTCACTTGTTGTGCCATTTCCACAACGCCATCCCCATTTTCGTTGTGGCTTTTTCTTAAAAATTGAATTCATGATATACAACTTTTCACATTCTGCAAACTCAGTCAATCTGTTTCCTTTTTCCTTACGCACTTCATACATATATAATATATATATATATATATAATCATAACGTTCAAACTTTCAAAAATCGTAAATTTGGTCGTACAAAGGGATTTTTTTATTCCGATACTCGGTGGAGCATGGAGAATTATTTTCCGAATCGTGCTTATAGGGACCGTATAAAATTTGAAATACCGTATTTTTTTACAAAAGCAACTTTTTGTATAAATGCCTTTAAATATGACAAAAAACAATATTTGAAAAGCATCTGTTATAGGAAATATACCTAGAAACCTAACAGTTTAGAAATTAGCTATTAGACAATGATAGGAGAAATAAAATGTTTATAGAAATAGTATAATATTCGGCTTATATAATATTTATAATGAAAAAATCAATACTTTTAATTTTGGACTTTTAAATGAATTTGCAGTTTGTAATAGAAAACAGGGTTCGTAAATATTATGATATTTTCGAAAATATCAAAATTATCTGATATTATATATATATATATATATATATATCCGATATTTTCAAAATAGTAGACTTATTGATTATTATAAATATTTTCAGAACTAATATAAATTAGAAACTAAAACATATTGTACTTTATAATAAAACAGTAATTTAAATGACTTAATAAAACAATATGAATGTCTTCTTTTTCATTTATGTAATAAAATTAAAGATTAACTATTTGAAAAGAGATACAATTTGCTTTTTACTCTCACAAAAAACAAACTACGGGATTTATTATGAAGTCTCGAGAAAATTTTACGTTTTATACAAAAAATTGCATACAAAATATTTTTTTAATTGAAAAATTTGAACATAAATGTAAGCTTGTGTGCTTTTTCTTTCCTTAACCCCTTCGCGACGGGAGCCTTTTACGAAATGTTTATTACTTTGCTACCGGTTTTAAAAAACAGAAGTTTGTGCCTATTCAAATCGGGAAAATGCTCGGATTAAATAAGGCAAATTTTACAGTAAAATTTTACTGGTGAGGATAAACGAGGATCCTTAGGCCTATTTCCGGCACGTATACGTGTCGCTCGTCCCCAAGGGGTTAACCTGTTGTGCAGTTGCACCTGTTGTGAAAACTGAAAAGAACCAAAACCGGAAAAGTTTCTAATGATTAGACATTTTTTTTTCAATAGCAGTTGTAATTAAATATTGACACACATTATTATTATTGGCTCAACATTTACAAATTTCGTTTCAAAAGTAACGTTTTAATGAATAGATTTTTTTATTTTGAGCGAAACAAAGGGTCGGGGGTAAAAAGGCCTACCAAAGCAACAGTTACTATCTAGAGAATGACGCGTCAAAACCAATTAAAAAATTCATTTACATTTTTGTCAACTGAAAATATCAAAAATATCATAAACAATACTCTGAAAATAACTATCAAATATATGAAAATATTGATAATATCAAACTTCATGATATTTTGAAAATAAATATCGGATATATATCATGATGCATATCAAGGTATATATCCATTGATATATATCAACGAATCCTGATGGAAAGAGAAAAGAATCTGAAATCTAGCACTATTTATGCACATAAATTATCTTACGACTTATTATTTTTTTCCGCTTTTCTAAATTTATTAATTTTTATTGCTGCTTTTAAAATTTACTTTTCAATATTTTGATTTTTATTAATGTTTCTCTAAAAAACATATTTCAAGTGTCTAATTAATTTTATAAACTATAATTATCACTCTTTTCATTTCGTCCGTTTCTTATTTTGAAGTTTTTAATGTTCTTAAATTAAAATTTATTTTAAGGAAGACGTTACCTTTGACATTATGATTTACATGTAGCAATGATGTAAATATTTTGCTCTCTCAGAAACCACTTAATAAATGTTTAAGTAATGTATATATGAAATCAATAAAATATGCATGTTACGTATATAGGCATTAAAGGAATCAACGGTTTCGAAGTACATTTTGTGAAGAAAATGTGTTACGTTGTGCAAGGTAAAAATAAGATTTTATTACTTACCTACGCATAAAAGAGGAGGATGCATTGCATGTATGTATCTAGAAAATATAAATTATTGAATCTCAGACATTTCAACTCTCAATAAATAATCCTTAAATAAGCTCATAAATTATTTCATCACAAAATATATTTACTTCTACCTTTATTGCGAAAATTTAATTATACTTTCGAAGAAGAAAGAAAATATTAGATGAGCCTTGCCTTTTATGAGATATTATTTGAATACGAATTTTTAGGTAAATAAAATTTAAAATGTAAAACTTTTCATCTGCCATGAATGCTATTTTTAAATATTCATTAAACATTTTTGTAAGTTATATTACTAATTATATATTTCTAATCTTTCAGGTACGTATATTTGCATTTTAGAAGAGTGTTTTCTTAGTTTTTACGTACGGAGGTGTTAAAATTGATACATGAAATTTTGATTTGGTATGTATGCCATTATTTTTTATAATGAAAATGGTAAAAACAACAAAACATTAAAATATAAAAGAAAAAATTTATTTTTTTTTTCCTTTTTGAAATAATTTATAAATAAATATTTATCTAATGTGTTTATTTCCATTTATTAGTTCAAATATAAATATCTGAATATACAGTCAGGTTTTGTAATAAAAATGGCATAAATAACAGAACATTAAAATAACAAAAAAAATTGTATTTTTTCGTTTTTGAAATAATTTATAAATAAATGTTTACCTAATATGTTTATTAAAATTTTTTAGTTCAAATATAAATATCTGAGTGTGCCATTATATTTTATAATGAAACTGGTATGAATAGCAAAACATTAAACTATTAAAAAAATTGTATCTTTCCTTTTTTAGAAATAATTTATGAATAAATATTTATCTAATATTTTTATTCCAATATATTAGTTCAAATATAAAATATCTGAGTATGCCATTATGTTGTATAATTAAAATCGTATGAATAACAAAAAATTAATGCAATAAAAAGTTGTATTATCATTACTTTTTTGAAAAAAAAATATATAAATATATATTTATATTTTATATTTATTGCAATTTATTAGTTCAAATATAAAATATCTGAGTATGCAATTATGTTTTATAATGAAAACGGATTGAATAAGAAATAATTAAAATAAAAAAAAGTTGTAGTTTTGTCTTTTTTTAAAATAATTTATACATAAATAATTATCTAAATGTTTATTGCAATACATTAGTTCAAATGTAAAATATATGTGTAAAAATATAATTTTAGCTTTATTCAGAATTCATCTATTCAGTCTGGAATATTTTAAAGCTATTTAACTGCTATAAATATAAACACTAAAATTAATTTTTATTGTTCGGTAATGTCGAAAAGATATTGTTGCTTATATTAATACTATTAAATAAAAGTTATCTAAAGTTTTAAGTACAATTAATGTGACGAGGAATAAAATCAATTTAATGATACGAAAATTAATGCCTTTGATTCAACAACAACCTAGCGTTAAATAAAAAAAAAAAAAAAGAAAGAAAAAGAAATCCATGGACGTTAGTGTTTCATGTTAACACGTTGAGTGCCACCATACAGTTTTGGCAGTTTGGCAACCATCTTTATCCAGAAATTTAGTGTTCATACCACACACTTCTAATATAAGTAGACTCCCAATCGGCAACCTTTTCTTGTCTCCTACATCTCTGCCCTCCATCACGTCATGGAAGGCAGATTTAGCGCGCCAAACCGGTTTTTCTCCCGCCAAAATCTCCTCGGAATCTCTCTCTAGTTTCCCGCCGAAACATCGTCTGTCTGCGTTTGTCTTGAGTTGACCGTACTTTTGCTTTTCTTTTTAATTTACCCTTTCAGGGCCGAAACTAGCCTTTTTTGCGCCCGGGGCAAAGATGAATTTTGGCGCCCCCCCCCCCCCCCCTCTTCCTCAAAGTATATTTACAAAGAGAATTTTACTAATTTTCTAATGGCCGACTTATTTTAAAATTTAAAATATGTAATCATAAAATATGTAATATTGAACTACAAAAATTGAATGTGACGTTTGTTGCAATTATAGTTCGTTCACATAAAAGAATTCACATGTATTACCGGCTATTTACAGTGTTTGCTTATACAGTAGAGTTCCGAATATCCGAGTCCCGCTTAACCGAGTTTCCGCTTTAGCCGAGTTATTTTCTTCTGATGGACTGATGGCTTTCATAATAAATGAAAGCCATGAGTCCATCAGAAGAAAATGATCGATTCCAAAGGTATAATCTTTCATTTGGCGTCCCTTGCCTGTGGCGCCCGGGGCACATGCCCCTTCTGCCCCCCCTTACTTTCGGCCCTGTACCCTTTAACAGTTCTTTTAAGAACTTTTTATTTTAGCTTTTAAAATGACAACTTTCGCGTCAGCTTGTAGTTTCGCTTCTATGTTTACAGTTATTTTATTGCGAGGATGAAATCCGAAAGTTGCCAATAAAGGGATTACCGCCAAATTACGGCACTCTTTTGGCGATGGTAGCAAAACATGTTGGAGTAACCTTCACGAGAAAACAATGGGATTGGGAGTCTATTTATATTAGAAGTCTGTGGTTCATACCAGAAATAAAGAATAGTATTTTACGCTTTATTTAATAAAAGACATTTAGCGATAACATAAATTAAAATATCTTCTTTCGATATTTCCGGTATCAATTTAAAATTTCTGATCACTTTCGTTGGGATCGGCAGCGAAAGTGTTAAAAAAATTTTAATTTTCGTCATTCGCGCTTATATCTAAACTAATAAAGTTAATAATCAGAGTGATTACTATGAATGCGTTTCCCTGCATGCTTTCTTTATTGTTTAAAACATAATCTTGTTTACGTTGCTTATTTGACTAATGTATACATAAACTTATCGCATATAAATAATGATACAGATAGAGAGAACATGTATTTGATGTTTAAAAGAAAAGATAAAGAAAATCTTCGTCATCTGTATTAATTATATAATATCTTAAGGATAATTTCGCCTGCGGAACTGTTTTATTAAATTATATTGATATAGAATTTTGGATGGATTAATATCAGTAATATGCCTGTAAAAGTATTAATCGACATGAAACAAATAAGGAAGAAAATACAATACATATTTCCTTAACGTTTATCTTGATTCTCGAAGTGTTTTTGGTTCCCAAGCTTTTTCAGTTAAATGTCATGCTGGACAATATCAGGCCAAAATATTCCGTACCGAAGTGAATATTATTATCACCGGTATTAAAATCAATCCAAGAATAGAGAATCATAAATGCAATTAAACTAACTTTTAATAAAAGTAAATTTCCAATATCTGAGCATCATTACAACTCTTTATTTTCTTTTGAAAAATGGACCTGTACAGGACTTTGAAATTTCCTCCCGGAAGTGTAATATTTTACAAGAAAATCGATATTATACTTATTAAGTAAATTAAGAATATGTGAACAAATCTTTAAGAGCGTCAATTTGTATTTGAAAAAACGTTAAAATTTTATATTTTCGAATTTTAAATAAATTATGAAATTTTCTGTAAATTATTTACTTCTCTTTGAAAAAGTAAAAGAAAATACTAGTTGGTTTAGTCGTTTGCAAGATATTCGGGCCGTAGATATTGTAGCTTTGTCGGCAAAAATTATGAAACACACAAACATATATATACATTATATACTTTATTTAATCAAACATATTTATTTAAAATAATTTTTTAACAACTGCTGTATTCCTTTCTCGATATATAAATACAAAAAAACCCTTACTTTTAAAATTTAAAAAGTCGTCTGCATTTTCACGTAACCCCATTTCTTTCTTAGTTTATCGAATTTTTAACTAAAATACATCTACCTGCAGTAAAGTTAATCGAAACGTTTCATCACTGGCCAGTTAACAACAATTTTGTTAGTCTCTACTTCACTCATATCGTTTTTTTTTTCTGTACCACGAATATATCAATTTTTTTTTACACAAGCTTGTTCATATCCTTTGTTTGTGTACGTGTTATATGTGTGATAGAAACAGGATTGTAGATAACATGTAATTACCACTTTGAAGAATAAAAGTACTTCGAGTAACGTCTATATTGCGTGACAAACATTGATGCAATCATTCTAGTTCACAGCTGCCGGAAAAAATGTCTGCTATCAATCTCAAGCGTATAAATGATTAATTGGCGTAACAGGAGCTCGAAGATTTGAGTAAAATATCTGGATGAAATATTTTATCAAAATTTCTTGAAATAGTAAATAATTTCTTTAACTAATAAAAGTGTTTTCTGCATATTTTATGCTTTAATATAGTTAATAATCAGTGTGATTGATATGGGTTATTTTACTTGCGTGTTTTATTTATTTTTTAAAAATTCATCGTGTTTATGCTGCTTTGTTGAATATTGTCTATACAAACATAGCATGTATAAAATAAATATATTGATGGAGAAAAATGGATTTTTTATGTTTCGAAAGAAATAGAAACGATAAGATACGTCCCATACATTCCATAAAAACGTTTATGAGTATGATTTCTCCTATGCAACAATATTATTATATCATATTGATATACAGTAGAACCTCTTTTATCCGAAACTCTTTTAACCGAAGCCCTCGGTTAATTGAAATCCATTTTTAAAGCCTTTTCTTTTTATCACATTCCTTGTGTGCAAAATCTATTTTGAAAGCTTTTTTTTTCTTTTTTCTTTTTTAAACTATCATATCCCTTGTGTTCAAGCGATCCTTTCCGAACTAAGAGTACATATAA
The DNA here is from genome assembly GCA_963932465.1 of Maratus speciosus. Taxonomy (NCBI): domain Eukaryota; kingdom Metazoa; phylum Arthropoda; class Arachnida; order Araneae; family Salticidae; genus Maratus; species Maratus speciosus. Next base: position 252,503,957 of record OZ010790.1, read on the forward strand.
ATATTTTCAAACCCCTTTCTTAGAGTTCCTTTGAATTTAACTCCAGCCCCCGTAAGCTGCGGAGTGGAATGACGGAAACGAACAAATTAGCAATTCTGTAGCTTTCGAATGTCTTGAAAAAGATTGGGCATGAATGGAGCAGCAGAAAATGACCGTGATATTGGTGAGCTAATATTATTAACACGTTGACAGACACTTGCGTCTATAGCCGTCAAAGCGAAGTTCACTATGTGGCATAATGATTGATTGACACCAGGATTTACATGAAAAAATATATGAAAATAAGTAAAAGCTTAACTTCACGTACATTAAATAATGCAAAATTTAGATTTAAAATACTGGAGCCAATTTAGGAATTAAAATTAAATGGTACCTATAATATACAAGTGTCTGTCAACGTGTTAAAGAACTCCGTGATAGAACTTTAAAGCAAAGGCAATCTAAACTACGGCAAACAAAATATTTTTTCAAACATTTGTGATATATGTAAAAGGTACTACATGATTTCAAAATTAAAATTCAGGTAATTTATTCTTGGTTCTATTTTGCTATTTTTTATTTTTATTAATCACTTGTTACTGTAATAAGAAATATTGCATGTATTTCTCCTTAATCTTAAAATTGAAGCATTCTCCATTATCCGAAAATTTCGATTTTCCAAAAGTTGATCGGTCCCAATTACTCCGGTTAATCGAGATTCTACTATAGTACATTTACTATATTTTTATAGTTCGCACATATTGTAGTTTTCAAATGGGATGGCTGGATTGATGTAACTGACATGAACAAATTAGGAAAAGGACATTTATAATTTTAGAAAAAGCTACAAAAGTGATTTTTCTATAACTTTTATTTTGATTCTCAAACCACTCTCAAAAGCGTTTTGGACTAAATTTCATGATAAACAAAGTCTGGCCAAAATATTTCTTACCGACGAGTATAAGTAAAAACGGATATTCATTAAAATTCCAGTCTTAGAGAATACACTGTTAAAAATTTTGAGCATTCTGGCAGGTCATTCGACCGTTTTTTGAAAAAACGGTTTCATAACAATAATTTAACTATATTTTGACCATAAAAGGGCCAATAATATGGTCAGAATAGTGTTAAAATTACGATTGTGTAACCGTTTTCGGAAAAAACGGTCAAATGACCTCCCAGAATGCTGCAAAGTTTTAACAGTGTAATAAAGGGAATCAATCTGATTTTTATTAGATTAAATTTCTTAAAAAAAAAAAAAAAAAAAACTTACTTCTGTTTTAAACTTTATATTTAATGTATTAACATGAATGATGATGATGATGATAACAAACGAGCACTTTACTAAATTTGAATGGTATGAAATGTTAATCTGTGTGATAGTATGTGCTATTTTTGAAACTATATTGAAGCTGCCACAAAATTATACTTAATGACAAATTCGGTAGTTGTACGGTGATACAGCTATCTGATTAGCTGTCTACTCCTATTTGAAATTAATAATTATCTTAACTTTCTTACATGCATTACCGATTTTCTTAAGCTAAAGTACAAAACTTATTGTCAACAAGTCGCCTTTGGAGGCCAGAAATTTGAGAGTAGGAGCTAGAAAGCACCACTTGCGATCACTTTCCGTTTTCTAAGCTTACTTACAAGTCTAAAGCTAATAATCATAATTTCTTACATATGATATTCCCTCTTACAATATATGAGAACAAAAAAAAATTGTTATTTTTGAATGAAATGCTAGTTCTATGTCAATATATATGATCCATTGTCAATCCATAAGCGGGTTCGCCTGTGCATTTAGCAATATAATCAGTTATATGTTGGTTGGCATCAGTGATCAATCTATAGTTTTACAACGTTTTTATAAAATCACAGATAGAACATAATCTTTTTTTAATTAAAGGAAAATGTTTTTTATGTATATCCTAAATATTTATAGAATACAAGTAAACTGGAATAAATAGACATCAACTGAAAAAAAAAATATGTATCTGAATTACAACTTTAGGCGATAAGTAAGGGATTTTCAACTGTGATGACCCGTATTATAGCAACTACATATACCCGTACTACTACCCGTATTATAGCAAATAATTATAGCAACTACATTTAATTTTCTTTTTTTTTTTTTTTTGCCTATTGGTTTGCGATATTGACCAAACAATAGTTAGAAGTTATATTTCTCAAAACTTTATTACCGAAATATTTTTATTTAAAAAGAAAAAAAACATTTTATAAATGTCTTCCCACTTTCAAAATACTACAGATTTTCTTATATGCAAACTACTAGACGAGTAGAAAAAAAAAACGAAGCAAACTAATGTTCTTACTAATATTCGGTTCATTGCATCCTTCAATAGTCAAAAACGACAAACGTCGGAAGCTAGTTCAAAACTTGTAAGAAGTTTACAGAAATCTTAAATCATAATTTAAAATGTCATATTTTAAAAAGCTCCGAAAGTGAAGTGAGAAAGACGGTCGTACTACTTGACTGTTTGGATTTTGTAAAATATGTGACTTTTCAGAGAACTAATGATTGAAGACAAAACATAATGATATATTACATTGGACAAGATTGAAGGTGAGATTGTGAAGGTTTAAGCTGGCAAATCTTTTGAAAAAATAAAGAATTGGAAAGATTTGATCTCAATGAAAAAAAAAAAAAATGAACCTTAGATTTTTTATGTTTTACTCTGATAAAATTGTTGGAATAAAAAAAAAAGAGTTTTGAAATGACTTCAGAACAAATTGAAATGTCTTCCTACTTCCAAAATTTTTCATATAGGCATACTATCAAGAAAACGATACAAACTAAAGTTTCTACTAACATTCAACTCATTACATCCTTCAATTTTCAGAAACGATAAACGTCGGGAGCTAGTTTAAAACTTGTAAGAAGTTTATAGAAATCTTAAATGATAATTTAAAATGTCATATTTCAAAAATCAACGAAAGTAAAGTCAGAAAGACAGTCATACTATTTGACTGTTTGAACTTTGTAAAATATGTGACTTTTCAGAGAACTAATAATTGAAGACAAAACACAATGATATACTACTTTGGACATGATTGGAGTTTGGTTATGAAGGTTTAAGCTGACAAAGTGTTTGAAGAAAAAAAAATAAAAAGATTTGATTTCAATGAAATTGATTTTTTTTTTTTTTTTTTAAACTCAGATTTTTTATGATGAAACCTTCCCTGGTGAACTGTTCAAATAAAGAAAAAGAATTTTGAGATGACTTGAGCTCAATTAAATCGAAGAAAATTTTCAATCTCAGATATTAAGATGATTTAAGCTGATGGGCTATTTGAAGAAAGAAAACAAATTTGAGACTACTTTGAGTTTTTCAAATACATTAAATTAAGCACGCTGTTTTATTTATTTAACAGAACTATTGTAGGAATTTGCTCTTTGATACAGTAAATTATTAATTGGCGTAATTCGTTTAATTTCTTTATTATAAATTATTAAATGACTAAAAACATGTAAAATTATTTTACATTTAGTAGACTAAATAATGAAGGACAACATATTAACAAAATTGATTGAACTGAAATGTGTTTTTATGAGGTTTTTTTTCATAAAAACTTTGTAAATACTGCTATTCATTTCGTATAATCCTGAAAAGATTTATAAAGTTATCCCTGATCAACTGGAACACCAACCAAACATGGCGTAGGATGTAACGCTCCTGTGGAAAATCCACACTACTATCACTGATGCCGCAGACAACGGTACGCATCCAAAACAACCAGCAGAGAAATTGAAGAAAATATCACATTATCTGATGTACTTACATGAGTGAATCATAATAATATTACAACACAATTTATATCGATTTCATCATAATAATAAAAATATAAAAAATATGACAATAGTGAAGTGTCTTGAATGTACAGCAAATGTCAAAACTATAGTTCTTTGTTCAAGATATTGCATGTTAACGCTCTCGCTGCGCAACCCGAGAGTTTCTTGGGCAACGTAAAAGCAACAAAATTTGCGCAACACGAGATTTTATCGGGGATGCATTTTTTCCGTCTAATTGACCCTCTTTGATCATTCCCACCAGTTACTTTTTATTGTAAATTTTGCCTTATCTAATCGTAGCATATTTCCGATTAAATCAGACGTAAATTTTTGTTTTGAAAAACCGGCGACAAAGAATAAAAATTCTTAAAAGACGCTCGTCGCGAAGGAATTACATGCGCAATTTTTGAAGCTATTTTGATAAAACAATTACGCAGCGAGAGGGTTAATGTTACTTAAAGTTCATTTTCAACAAAGTTTATATATGTTGACTGTTCGAAATAATGTCCATTAATGTTTATTACAGAAAAAGAGAACGTGAAAAAAGAACACCAGAAAGTGCAGTGTTCAATAAAATGTCATCGTTAAAAGATATGTCAGACAAAGCGCAATTACTCTCCAAGGAGACAATGTTGAGCTCGATTCTCATGTAGTGTCAGAAGAACCATAATATGTTCGCAGTAAATCCCTGATGAATACTTATAACATGTTAGGAAGCAAATAGTTACACAAGTAAAATTCTTGAAATTAATACTTAATAAATGAATTTTCCTTATTAGCTGCGTTGCACTTGGCGCACAGTTTTCTATAGTTTTAACGTGTGAGGAAATGTTTCGAATCTTCCATCTCAGTGCACGATACTTACGTAATTTAAATGTACAAGGCATTAATGAACAATGTCCAAATAAATAGCGCTGTGTAGTTCCTACACTACTGCATTTGCACCTGTTATTTGGGCGCTTTCCTATTTTAAACAAAAACTGTGGAAATGTTTTATGTGAAGAAAGAAAACTGTCTGTCATATGTCATTCATACAAAATTAAATCATCAATTTTGTTTAATACGGCGTAAGTATCCCTTGTCCGAATTTTGCCAAGGAGTCAGCTACTGATCATAAAGGACTTTTTTAGTATTCCGTTTTTATACAGAGATTGGTGCAGAGATACTCAGAACTTTGTCATAAAGATAATTTAGAATAACTTATTTTGCCAACATACGTTGCACAGTTGTGCTAATAGAGTTATATAAATTTTATTGTCTCTCAAATTAGAAAATGTTCCTGATTATCTGAAACACAAAATAGGATAGATAACGAAACCGCCGGTTTAACTTAAAAAATAATTATAAAGTAAATTTTATTTCACAACTACTTTGTCAGTTATTTTTATTTATCCTGTATTTGCAGCTGATACTCAATAAAATTTCAGAACGAGGATAAAGCTTGAAGCGCTGATCTCGTCTATCTACTCAGATACTCTGCTTTGATGTGATAAAACACTACGAAAAATCTTAACACATTTGGCAAGATATTTTAAAATTTAAGCTTTATTAGCCCCCTACCAGCAATTAAAGATTCGTCTCTAAAAAATAACGTTCCGTTGTATAAGCCAGCCGTAAAACAAAGAAGATGTATCATTGTACGGTTAAATACTCTACTGCAATTTTTGAAACTTCTGAACTTCGCACATTTTCAATTTTAATACAGTCGTATTGGACAAAAAGTACTCTTAAATGCAATTTGTTTGAAAACTGCATGTCAATTTATTTTTGAGATATTAATTTTTTTATAGTCTTTAGCGCCACTTGTTTAATTTTAGCAACTCAAGTACTCCATTTCTGTAGAAAGTAAAGGAAAAATATTTGGAAAATAGTACTTATATCCTTTTGTTGCCATATTCCCATAACAGCTGAAAAAATGTAATTGAAATGCATGCTATTTTGAAAAAAATACAAATGAATGATTTCTGATAAACATGGAGCTATTATAATCTATATTTGATTTTAAGTAACTATATTAATGTTACAAAAAAAAAATGAAGACATATGAATCATTAGATAGCCGATTTCTTTTGTCGAGTTTCTTGAATGACGACATCTCTCTTTTGAATTCGTGTATTATTCAGTGATAGTGACGTCATATGAATACTTTACTGTAGATGTTGTTTAAGACTGAATCGTAAATGGGGAATTTTTCAGCGGATCCGAATGACGTCATTTTATATAAAATAAAAGCGTGTATTTAAGTCATAAAACTGAATACGTTTTGTACTATCTATATTTATATACACATATATATATATATATTTATCGTAGCCGACAATAACTTCTGAAAGAGAATTCCTGTTTTCTTGTTATTTATTCTTATGTGTTATTTATTTTTAGATTCTTTTTGTTAGAAGAAATCTTCTATCTTTTATCACTTACATACTGAACCCTTAACTGGAAACGTACGCCTGTGAGATGTTTGCGTCTACATATCTGCCCTTAATATTTTCTCTCTCCGACATTCCAAACTTATTTGTATGCTGTTATATTAAAAAATTGATCCTGTTAATGCATTACTATTAAATATTAAATGTTTAAGTTCACTGTTTGGTAAATTATTAAGTGTTCCGTTTGTGCATCGGATTTCCACGTTTCCAGTTAAGGGTTATTAAACAAAATGATGTAATAATATATTATGCATTAATGAAGCCTACAAAACTCACCCGAAATTACTGAAGATTTTTATATGAAAATGTAGACAGAAATCTTTTTATCGATATCAGAGATATGTCAGAGGATATTATAAAAAATTTTGAAGCTTTACTGTTAGAGTTCATACATTTTACTGATCACTAGAAATCTGTTATACGAATACATTGATATTTGAAAACCAAATTTTAAACAGATTAAACATCTAATACGGAGTGTTTCTAAATGAATATCGAGGTTTTAACGTTTGCTAGTATTTATTACATAAAACTTAAAATTATAATTAATACATAAAATGAAAGAGCAACTCAAACAGTTTTACCTATAAGCTTACAAGAGTTCAATGTGAGCACCATTCGTCACACGGCACACATCAAGTCGATAGCTCTGTTCTTCCCAAACATTGATTATCTAAGAAGTTCTATTCAGACGCTCACTCGATCTGTCGCCACGTAATTTCTACCTATGGGGGTTCATAAAGGATCGTGTGAATGTGCTTCCACTACGAGCAGACCATTGCAGCTGTTACAACAATGACCCCACAAATGCTAATCAACGTTTGGGAAGAACTGAGCTATCGACTTGACGTGTGACGAAAGCTGCTCACATTGAATACTTGTAATCTTGTAGATAAAACTGTTTGAGTTGCTCTTTCATTGTATGTATCAATTTTAATTTTAAGTTTTATGTAATAAATACTACCAAGTGTTAAAACCCCAATATTCATTTAGAAACAACCCGTATAATTGAAGAGCTTAGTGGAAGAACATGTTATGATACATTTTCTCAAAAATGGTGTTATTTTATGGATGAATGCGTTATGAGGTATTATATCAAATGGCAAAGCTAAAATTCTTAAATTCTACTTACAAGGGAACCACTTTAGGTGTTGCTCGCACTTAGAATCGAGACCTGGTGCATTTTGTAGCACTATGCATAAAAGTTAGAGAACCGATAAAAATTCTTTGTTAAAATCATAGTTTATATATTTTTTTATACTTATTGAATTTTTATTTGTTAATTTTACACCAAAAGAGAGTTAATTCGCCAGATATGGCACTTCAAAATTTTCACTAGCTTTATACCTTTAATAGGTTTACGTCCAAACCATTACAACACGGTACGTAGCGAAAATACTGAGCTAGGGTTGCCGAAAAACTGTAAGGGACGAAATAAACGCCAATCTTTCCCCGCCAAATATGTAAATATAATATTGTATTTTTTTAAATCAAATTCGTAGGTTCTTGAAGGAATTTTAAAACTTTTTTCAACATTTTATAGTTATTATTGACTAATTTATATTTTTAACTTTTTTTTTTTTTTTAACTTACGTTAAAAGCCCGAAAAGTGGTCTAGAAAATTGCATCTTCAGAAAGTTAATCTGCTGTAAAATCAAAAAATATTATTTTAACAAAAAAAAATTATCGATTCCCAAACTTACTAATATAGAGCTTTAAAATGCACCAGGTTTCAATACTAGGTGCAAGCAACACCTAAAGTGGTTCCCTTGTAAGAAGAAATTAAATAAAGAACTAAATTACAACCAAAAACTTTCACTTCAATTTTCTTGAATTCTAATTTTTGTTACATAACATCGTCTTCCACTTATGTCATAAACTATAAACGAAAATCTTATTTCAGAACTACATGGCCAGTTGCTTATTTTTCGTCAGAATTTTTAGTTAATTTTCATTTGCTTTATTTTTGAAGTAATTCCAATCTACTTGCTGTGAAAGTAAAACACTAATCAGATTTTATAAACCGGGTGAGCTAAAAGTTCGTTAAAACTTTAAAAAGTCATTTTGCAAGAAAGGATCCACAAGGTAGTCATATTTTTTTTTTAGCAGAAAAAAAATAAAAGTTAAAAAATCACATGTAGAGCGCGCTGACGACCCGAAACACAATGAACCGGTTTTACGACATAACCTGGTTGTGTCGTTGAATGTTCTGGAGGTCAGGTTGAACATTTGTTATTGGAAGAACAAATCAATGGAGCGTATTGTTGTCCTGTTGATTGTGTTTCGTGTCGTAAACGCTCTCTTCATGTGGTTTTTTAACTATTTTTTTTCTGCTAAAAAAAAATCCGACTACCTTGTGACTCCTTTCTTGCAAACCGCACCCGTTTATCATAAATTCTTCCTTTTTTATGAGTTTTTAAATCTTTAACGAACTTTTGGTTCACCCGGTATTTTTACCTGACTGCCAAGAATGGTTATGTGTTTCACGCGTATCTGGGTATGTGTATTTCTTTATACCCTCGAAACATCCCAACGGCTGGATGGATTTTAATGAATGAGGTCTCTATCGATTCGTCTTAAACGTCCGACGGTTATAGGGTAGGTTTTGTTTTTATAGATTCAAAATGGCGGCCGTAAAATACATAAATGTCGGTAGAGACGAAAAAAATTATTACGCACTATATTGAGTGGTATATCATTGAATAGGTCTTTCAAAATTAAGAAAATGCTTCATTGACTATTTTACAGTCAGAATCTCCGTTTAAATATTACACAACCTGGAAGTTGTGTAGGTAAGATCTCTAGCTTTACTGCAAGTCTAACCATCATAGACATCTATAGGCCGCATCAAAACAGTGTTTATAGATAGGAACTAACAATTAAACCCAACTTAAAGGTCACCAATACAAGTAAATAAAAAAAAATAGTTAAGTAATATCAAAAATAGTTTCACATTGATGAGAAATAATTAATTAGTTCGATTTTTACGCAGTCGGGTTCTTTGATTTTTTTTAATTTAATTAGTTTATTATCTTTATAATTCTCCCAATATTTCTATTGATAGAAAATATCATATAAAAATAAACTCTTACCCTTTCAAAGCATTTCCAATTTTGCTGTACGTAAAATAGCAAGAAATAACCCGAGACGAATTTATATTACTTCCCAAATAAAAGTCTTGCACTTGCTGCAAGCGTGAGCAACTGCTCTAAAACTTGTCAAAATTTTGAGCTTGCAGCGATGTTAAATCATGATTTAAAATCTGGCAAACTCTAAAAAGCTTCAAAAACAGCATTAAAAAGAGAATAACGTTGTCTGTCTTGTGAAACAAAGAACATTACAACCCATGCTTCAAGACTTAATGACATCTTGTTTCGGCCAAAACTGAAGATGAGATTATAAAGATTTACGGCTGACAGACTATTTGAAGACAGAAAAAGAGTTTTGAAAAGGTTTAAGCTCAATTATCCCTAAGATGATTTTCAATCTCACAAATATGAAGATTTACGTTGATAAATTGTTTGAAGAAATAAAAAGAATTTTTTTAAGAATTCATCTCAATTAAATATCACAAGCCAGCCATGTTTTTGTCGGATAACTTTTGATAATTGATTTTTATGTATTTTTCAGTGCTGAATCCGAAAAATACCTTCATTTCTAACCATCACGTCAGGATTTTTTGAAAATCATAAATTTCAATGTTAAAGAGTAAAAAATATAGAATATATGATACTGAAGGATGCAGGAAATGGTTGTGTTTCTAAATTTTTGGGAACTGATTTTTATATATATAATTAGCGCTGCATTCGAACCTTCATTTTTAACAATCAAGTCAGGATTTTTTGCAAATCGTAAATTTTAAAGTCAAAAAATAGCATAATTCTGATACTATAAAATAGACGTGATGGTTGTGTTTTTTTTTTTTTTTTAATTTTGATAATTGATTTTTATGCACTTTTTACCAATAAATCTGAAAATAAACTGCATTTTTAACCATCACGTCAGAATTTTTCGCAAATCGTAAATTTCAAAGTTAAAAAGTAAAAAAATTGAAAAAAACCTGACGTGATGGTAAAAAATGAAGGCCATTTTAGGATTCAGCGCTACAAAATGTGTAAGAATCAATTATCAAAAGCTAAGCAATATGACACAACCCAAATTTTACAGGCTTGGGATATCAGACAGAGTAAAGCACGCCATTTTGTTTACTGAAATCATCAATTTTTGTTCAATGTAACAATGTTTTTCTTTAATATGATTAATAATTGTTTGTAAAACTTAATATTAATATCTGCAATTAATGTTTCTATTTAATATTAATATAAATATCTCAGTGACGTCCACGTCATTGATTTGTTTATATTTTTGTATGTGAATAGAAGACCAAATGCATAAAATGACATCAAAGTATTAAATTCAATATAAAATAATGAGATGTGAAATAAAAGGAATAAAGGAATCCAGAATACGATACCTTTAGTTTCAGACTCTTTCACCACTTAGGCACGCTCCTCCGTTTAAAACCGCGGTAGAATACTGTATGTTAATTTGAAAAAAATTGAAAAGTTTTTACAATTCATTTTATTTTTTTCACGGTAGATGTATGTGTTTGGTTCGAAGATATTTTCTACTTTTCATCTTTTACTTAGCAACGAAATTTTAAGTCGTGATCATCTGCCTCTCCCTCCTTCTAGAATAAAGACTAAATAATGATATGATAAATTAAGTGGCAACTTTATGGCTTATACGAAAGCATTCCTTCGCTAATTTTAGTCAGATTGGAGAGATCTTTTAAAGTAAATCGATTGCATTTCAATATTTTTAAACGATATTTATTTTCTATTGTGTAGCTGGGATTGAACTCTGCAATCATAGTTTTTTTAATTTAAATTTTTTTTTCTACTTTGAGTTTTCAAAATCGGTTCCGAAATTGAAAGTATCTTCAAAAATAGTATTCGAAAGCAAAATTGTAAAATTAATAAAACAGTGATTGTAAAAATATACCTTAGCTATCCAATGCAAAAGTATCGTTTTAACACTTTCTCGCAAGTGATCAGAAATTTTAAATTGATACTGGAAATTTCGAAAGAAGATATTTTACTTTATGTTTTCGCTAAATGTCTTTTATTAAATAAAACGTAAGATGCTGTTCTTTATTTCTGGTATGAACACTAAAATTCTAAATTTCTTGGGATTAAATGGATGCTAAACTGGCAAAACTGTATGGTGGCACTCAACGTGTTAAAATATTGAAACGCAAACGAAATATTTTAAAAGAACTGTCCTATAGGATTAACGTCAACGAGCGGGTGTTTTCGGATGAGTGAAGTAGCCAGTTAATGTAATGTACTAGACTCACGTGCATTTCCGTTTCGTAAAAGCTTTTACAAAACTGTAAATTTAATTTAGAGCATATATGTAATACATATCATTTTGAAGCTCTACTAATACATTTATTTATATCATTTTACTGGCCTTTTACATAAGATTTTTATCCAAAAATTTTAAGTTATGTAAAAAAAAGAATGTGGATGGATAAGGATTTTTTTTTTTTTTTTTTTTTTTTTTTTTTTTTTTTTTTTTTTTTGCTAGTAAATATAGATCAAATATAGAATTTAAATTGTACTTCAAAAACACATTGCCAGTTGTTCTTGATTCGATTTTTTTTTTCTAAATTTCCTACAGTGTTTGTCAATTGCTTGTTAGAAGATATATAATTTTAACTTGATGTAATATTTTCTTTTCATCATTTGTGCTGAAATAAAAGTAAAAATTAATTATCACCTTCTGAAAATTCTGGATTTCACTGCGTGCAACTATTAAGCAAACCGATGTTTCTGCAGAAATGAACTAAGTCCATTTTTAGTCCCGGTAAAGTATGAAGGCACTTTAAAACTTATAAAACGTTAACTTTACACAGCATGGTTTAAAAGTTCTTGTACTTTGAAAAAACTTTGCAAGTACACTGTAAAAAAAAAAAATCTTTAAAGTTACTAAACTTTTCTAGGAAACTGGGATTCCTAGAAATTTTTACGTAACGGCAACAGCAAAAATTCAGGTAACAGATACACTTTTGAACTGTAAATCAAAAAATCTGTAAGGTTACTAATAATTTTGAATCTGTAATTCTACAGATTTAAAGTTCCAGAAATCTGTATGCTCACTAAAATTATATCTGTACATTGTACAAAAAATATTTAAATCTACAAAACTAGTTTTTGTAAAGCTGTCAAAATCGGTAGCTTTACACAAGAATCTACTAAAATTACAGTAATCTAACTAAAGTTTTACCTGTGATCCGAGCTGCAGTTACATAAAAAGTTCTAGGTATCCTAGTTTCCCAAAAAATTTCTGAGTACTTACAGATTTTTTTTAATTTCTGGTACACTGTAAAAAAAAATCTGTAAAGTTGCTAAAGTGTTTCTAGGAAACTGGGATTCCTAGAACTTTTTATGTAACGACAACAACAAAAATTTCTGTAACAGACACACTTTTGCGCCGAAAATCAAAAATTCTGTACCGTTACTAAGATTTTTTTAGGAAACTGGGATGCCTAGAACTTTTCATGTAACTACAACTATGGTTACAGATAAAATTTTAGTAAGATTACTGAAATTTTAGCAGATTAATTTGTAGAGTTACAGATTTCTGTAGCTTTACAAAAACTAGTTTTGTAGATTTGCAGCGTTTTTTGTACAGTTACAGATAAAAGTTTAGTAAGTATGTAACTTTACATCTGTAGATCTACAGATTTTTTTTTTTACAGTGTACAAAAGTGTACCTGTTACATGATTTTTTTTTTGTTGTTGTCGTTACGTAAAAAGTTCTAGGAATCTCAGTTTCCTAGAAAAATTTTAGTAACTTTACAGATTTTATTTTACAGTGTAGTGCTATAATAATGCAGAATTGATAATTTTTAAATAAAAAAATCAGATTTTATTTGATAACTGTTGTTTTTACTTAATTCAAAACTTTTATTTATATTTTTTTAAAGTGTCAAAATAGGGAGTACAAATTTAAGTATTATAAATAATACTTTGTTAGTGGTGAAGATATAATATTGGTTATAAATATAACCAAAGTAGGACTATACTTATAAACTTTTGACTAATCTATCGACATACTTTAAATTATAAAAAAACAGGTGAAATCTTGTTTTCCTTTAAAAAAGTATAGAAATTAAAATAAAAATTCTAAATATCTGTTATGTGCATCTTGTATATAAAATGCTTATAAATATTTAGAATTGTGTACTTTAGGCTACACACAAAAGTTCATAGGGCCATACTTAAAAGCATTGAAGTGGGAAACATTTCGACTGATGTTTGAATGCAAAACACTCTTTCCTCGAAGACATAATGCAAGAGCATGGTGATTCTAACCCGGTAATTCTCCGTCAACTTCAACCTCGCGTTTCGGATCTTAACTCTCGGTTGAATGCGAAATCCAATTCTCCGTTTACCCAACCTGACGAAATTGGAGGTAAATACTAACCTGGGGTTGATTTACTCAACCAAGCTCTGGTAGCTAGGTTAGTCAACCGCGCATGCCTAGTAGAAAGAAAGATGGCGGTCGTTTTAAATTGTGGCTGATGCTTCTTTTTTAAAAACAAAGCTTTTTGGAATTTACTAATTAAACGAAGCATTAATTATTAAAGATGGTATTATAAAAGAATGTGTCACTTACATTTTCCCCCTTTTTTTGGATATTTTTGCTCTATGAATGCAAAATTATACTAATTTGTGTGTCGAAAACGAAGCTTCAAATTTTATTGATTTACAAAGTATTTTTTGGTGGCGCCATCTAACAAATCTAAATGGAAATATGTTCTTTCAATACCAATTTTGTAAAAATATATGATTCAAAACTCTTTCTTTCTCTCTCTCTTTTTTAATAATAATGAAAAAATAGAAAACAAATTTTCTTCCATTTGAGTCCCTCGTTCATAGTTGCTTAAAGCATGAATTTTCTACCGAATTGTGTATATGTGATCAATTGTTCATAATAGATAAATAATTATTTTTTATTACATACTTAGTAAGTTTGAAATAATGATTTTTGTTTTAAAGAAACATTTTTTCAGAAGATTTTTTTTTTTTTATAATTTCGCAATACATCAAGAATATTAATACATGTTCTCGGCCTTCTTCTAAAGTTATTAAACATGATCTCTAAAAAAATGTGTAATAATCAACACAGAATTTTCTAAGGCCTCATCTTTTTTTTTTTTTTTTTTTTTTTTTTTTTTTTTTTTTTTTTTTTTGCTACCGCATGCTATTTTATCCAAGATATTTTAATTGAATCTGTACAGACATTTGTTAAATAAGATATATATGCATTAGAAATAATTATATGAAAATATCTTTATATCTAATATTCATTGTAAAAAATAAATAAATAAACGTATTGCATTATTTACTTTTATTCTACTTAATACTACTAGTTTGATCAGATAATTGTTTATTAAACTTACATTAAAGAAAATGATTTTTTTAATCAAGATATTTTTTAATCAACTGTTTTTTAAGAATTTTATTGTTAAGAATTTTATTGAAACTTTTGTTCTGTAAACGAACAAAATCATGAAATCAAAATGGTAATTGCACATTTACTTATAAGAATTTTTTATTTAAAAATTAAACATGATAAGTATGCATTTCCAATTTCAATACTGCCTTTAGTTTCGTTATTGAAAAGAAACAGATTAAGATGGTGTCAAGGAAGGACAGAACTCGCAGAGAGGATTGCTAGGTCATGTGATTCCTTTGGCCAATCAACTTCGCAGATTTCAAGAGAGAGTTGACTAACTCAGGTCGACTAATCGCGGCTTGAAAGTTATCGATGAATTCGAAATATTAACCGGCGGTTAGATTTGTCAACCGAAGGTTTCTCAACTGAGAGTTGAACCGCGAGTTAAAGGTTGGTGGAGAATCGACCGGTAACTGATAGGTGGGGGTTTTTTTCAATGCGAAAGAATTCTGAAAAGACTTGAAATAAGTTACATCTCTGGTAGATAAATTCATGCTATTTAATTTACTGTGATAGTCATTTTTCTGATTATCGAAATTAATTTATTTACAGAAAATTTAAATTTTATTTGTAACATATCACAACAAAATTTTAAAATAAATAAGTCCATTGGAAACCTTACAATATTTTGTAGACTAAATAATCAGATATGATGAATTTACTATGTCTCCAAATCTGACATAAGTTCCCTGAAGTCTTTTGTAAAAGCTTTTTAGAAACTACTGTATATATCAGAGCATACTATAAAGCATTTTAAAGTTATCTTAATAGAGTTATATACATTTTACTGCTCTTTTAAATTATAAATTTCTTCCTAAATTTTAAAAGTTACGTGAAACGCGGACGCGGTTGGAGAACGAAATTCGCATTTTAGAACGTTAAACTTAAAATATAATTATAGAAAGTAAATTGCATTTCACCACCCTTTACTGAAATTTGGTCAAAATGTAATTAGGGGTATAGTGCTGTATGAAGGTTTCATAGAAATACGCCAGTCATGCGTGATCAGAACTCAATTCTGCCTGATTTCACGAACGTGCTCGCGGAAGCATTCAACGCATCGTGACAGACTCGTGGGAAAAAGAACCCATTTTCTCATCTCACTCATGATGAACACTCATTTCAGAGCATTTTGGGGAAATTAAAGGGTTGCAGAAAATTATATCGCCTTAAACGTGTTTTTTTTTAAAAAAAACTGTAATCAAAGTAATCAAAAAAGTCTTTTAATAAGGAAAAAAGTTTTCGGTTTTCAGAAACTATCTATCCGGTTAAATATCACTTTTTCTTTCAATTTTTAAACCAAATAAATCCACTTTTCATATGTATTTTTGTAAAACACAAGAAGGCATAAAATATTCTGCCAATATTTTCGTAAAATTATTCTTTACTTTTTCAAATACAGTAGGACGGAATATTATGTGTATATTAATATAATATTAAATAAATAAATATCCTAAGGAGAAAGAACAATTTCTCTCTATTGTGTGAATCGGGAAAATAATTTTTGCATGGAATGTATTCGTAAGATAAATAGGAAAAAACGAAAGTTGATAATGGCTTCATTGCCTGTAAGAATAAAATAAAGAATAATAAACAGCATATTTTTTATTATTTTATTCCGATGCTATTAAAATAAAAAATGAGGACGTGAGTTTCAAAACTCGTTTTATCCAGAAAATCAAATGTTGGGAAATCGCGAAAAACCTCAGACTGCGTCCATTGTTTTTCATTGTAAACCAAGATTATACAAAGCCAGAAATACACAATAAAGCTGGGGTTTTTTCTCCAAATCGTAGTGTTATTTTGAGGCATTCTCACCAATAGAATAGATTGATAGAGAATACTTATTATTTTACAATTTTTTTAAATTTTGGATAAGGCTAGTTTTGAAACTTACCTCATCAAATGTGTTCATACTTTTAATTTGTGATTAACTAGTGTTCTTATGCTTGTGGCACTTTTGACGCAATTTTTAAATAGAACACTTATCTTTATTTATATAGTTATATAGTTATTAGTCACAGAAAAAGTATTAGAAATTCTGGTAATTACCGCAGAAATGTATTCAATCAGAGGAAACAATATTAGGCAAAGATTTGTAATCTAAATAAATACCTTGGAAATTCCGAGTTAAGTATTCTTGTGCTATTTAAATGAGACAAAAATCAACAAAAACCTTTAAAGTTTGAATTAGTGTATCTTCAACACCTTTTTTATGTATAAACAGGAAATTCTTAGTATTGATTAAAAATGTTACATTTTTTATTACAGTACCATCAGAAACTGATTATCTTTTTTTCTACCCCGTAATTCATTGTGCACAAGGTATCTTGAGAAGGCAACTATCTATTGTTACGAAATGTTATATACATAATAAGCACATATGTGTGTTTGACATGATCTACTTTTAAGTATGCATATTGATAAGATGTTTCGTTATGACTATTTATATTACTGAAAATTGTAAAATTTGATTTTTTTTCCATAGTTAATGGAAGAATTTAGACCTAAGAGCAGATCATTTTGAAAAATAGACATGTGCTTATTATGTATATAAAATTTCATAACAATCTATACATACGTTCTCAAAATATAATACGTGCAATAACACACGGAGTAAAATCAAGAGATATTTTAATTTCAACAATACGCAAAAGACTAGTGAGTTTTTAATGGTAGCATAAAAGTATAATCCTTTTAATCAATATTTCATATTTATACATAAAACATTTTTGAAGATATACTAATTCAAACTTTGAGGCGAATTTAAAACGTACTACAAGACCCCTTAATACAAATATAGTAATTCTAATACAAATCCATTATAAATTATTACCACTTGTCCTGCATGCAGTATTTTCTTAATATTTGTCAAAAATATTTACAGGAAATTTAAGATTTACATACTTTATAATAGTGCATTTTATTTGTTTCGAAAAAAAAAAAAAAAAAAACTGTAAAAAAAAAGAAGTACAAATTTCTTATTAACAGAAATTTGAATTTTTAGACACTGTTTATTGATTTCAGTTCTTGTAAGAATAAAACTACATACAATAAACGAAATTTTCCTGGAGATTTTAATTCTTTTTTAATACTATCCAAATTTACCTACTGTCATGTTCTGGCAGAAACTCTATACATACATCAAGTTTTTTACATACAACTTTCAAAAATTAATATTTTAAAAGTGAAATGCAGATTTTATTAAATGGTTTTTACTGTGACTAAGGAAATTAAGGGGACACAGTACCTTTTAAACTACTTTTTCAATTTTGAATAATACTGTAAAATACTTAAATATAATGTCACTACAGATATTAGGTACTATAAAGCAAATGTAATTTCATATAATTAAAACCAAAATCTTATAGAGCAGCCTATTTAACTAAAATTTAAATTAAAAAATAAATAAAAAGATAAATTTAAAATCCCTACTACTTTTTTAAATATGAATATTTTTGCTTCAAATTTTTTTTTCCATAATCTTAAAAACATATTACATAAAATAGTGCATGGATTTCACATTCAAGGTTATAGTTATTTTTTTTTTTTAATTTTCAATTATTTTTCCTTGATTTTTTATTATACAAAAGAGAAAAAGATTGATATTAAATGTAATATCCCATACATCTAAAAATCCATGCACAGTTTTTTGTAGTACAATCTAAGGAATATGGAAGAAAAATTGAAGCAAAAATATTCATATTTAAAAAAGTAGTAGGGATTTTAAATTTATTTATTTTTTTTTTTTAATTTAAATTTTAGTTAAATAGGCTGTTCTACAAGATTTTTTTTTTTTTGAAATTATATGAAATTATATTTGTTTTATAGTAACTAATATCTGTAGTGACATTATATTTAAACATATTACAGTATTATTCAAAATCGAAAAAGTAGTTTAAAAGGTACTGTGTCCCCTTAAAGGGCTATGCCCAATTACAGAGATTTATTCGTGGACGATGGAGTAAAAACATATAGTACTATAGAGTAGAAACAGTAACACATTAAACAAACGTTTATCTTAATGGGAAAATTTTCAACTTTAGGCCGTTTTTTAATGTTATCAACACTTATAAGAATGATATTAAAAATCATATAAAGAATTTGAAGTAATATATTTTTCTTATTAGTATATATATTTTTTATCAATAACATACGCAAATGCTGTATATATGTATGTATAATATATAATATATATATATATATAGGTTGAGACTTGTTATTCGGTTAAGTAAATAAAAATTAAATTTAAAAAATCAAAAAACCCGATTGCGTAAAAAACAAACTAACTAATTACATTTTATCAATGTGAAACTACTTTTTATATTACTTACCTCTCTTTTTATTTACGTGTATTGATGACTTTTAAGTTGTGTTTAATTGTTAGTTCTTATCTATAAACATTGTTTCGATGAGACCTATAAATGTCTATGATGGTTAGAGTTGCAATAAAGCTAGAGATCCTACATACAGAACTTCTAGGTTGTGTAATATTTAAACGGAGCTTCTGACTGTAAAGTAGTCAATAAAACATCGTCTTCATATTGAAAGACCTATCCAATGATATGCCACTGAATAGGGTGCGTAAAATTATTTTTTCGTCTCTACCGCCATTATGCATTTTACGGTCCCATTTTGAATTTATTAAAACAAAACCTAGCCTATAACCATCGGGCGGTTAAGATTAATCGATAGAGACATCATTCATTAAAATCTATCCAGCCGTGGGGATGTTTCGAGGGTATAAAGAAATTCACATACACAGATAGGCGTGAAACACATAACCTTTCTTGGCAGTCGGGTAAAAAGTACTTTTCACGGAGAAAGACTTGAATAAAGAAATATCTGATATAATAAGCCTAAAAATTGTTACTCTTGGCATACATATGCATATTATTTGCATATGTATGCAAAACATATTTCATACATGTGTATAGTACATGTGTGTACTTATGTAAAAATTGAGCATGTTTATTAAGTATGCATGTGTTTATATTCATTCTATATGTATTATAAATTTAATTCTTTCGTTAACAATCTTTTTGTGCTGATTTACATAGATGTATTAAAAGATATACAAATGTTAGTTAAATAACCTAAATGTTCCCGAAAAAGTATTCACAGAAATGCTTAAAGTACATGACTTTAAAATAATGTCATAGAAAAACTCTAATAAATATTCCGGCACATTTTCAGTATAGGGGAAAGAGAGCTTTTTTAAAGCTTGGCCGCATTTCGGGATTCAAAAAGTGAGATATGTTAATGATATAAACATTTAAGAAAACAAAACTTATGAACTTTTAAGCATGATATTTGCATACTTGATTTTATTGCTGCCTCATTTCTTGGTTAGAAAGGCTTTCAAATTGGTAATGTGCTTTTTATTTCTTAATCCTTTGTAATCATGTTTTATTTTAAACTTACTTGTTTTTTTTTTCAATATTTTAATTCTTTATTTACTGAGTGTGGTAGTCCCAAATCCATATTATTTAGCTTTTTCATGGATAATATGAAGATGAAACCACATACTTTATTTGTGGAACCCAAGGCATTTGGGACCTGATAAATCTGTCTAGGTTCCACAAATTTCCATTATTAATTTTCTCCTTTTTTTTACAATGTTTTAAAATCCATGTTGAATATGTTAAGGGGAAAAGTTTGATTGTCAAAGAATAAATTTCTTTTTATTTATAATTTCACAATTTTTGTTGGTAATTTCTAATGACTTGTAATGGTTATATATATATATATATATATATATACTTCATTAAAATGTGCAAAAAACAAATAAATTAGAAAATTAGAAAGAAGGTGTATATTATTTTTTTTTTTTTTTTAACAATTGACCATAAACTTTTAAAACAATTAAACCACTCAGGCAAAAGTTTCTCTTCATTAGGTGAACAAACAGAACTAATTCCACACCCCACTATCTCTTAGGTTTCGAAACTGTACGGTATTGAAGTACAATGTAAAAACTGAATTTTTTGTTAAATAGAATTTGACTTTAAGATGTAAACTGACCTGTAAATATTGTAACATAAATCATATTAAAAAGTAAAGAGAACATTAAAAACGTTACATATGTGTTATACCTAATGCTGTGACAGTATGGATTTTAATTTGGAATTTTTTTTTTCCTCTATCCTTTTTAATCTTGTTTCATTTTGAACTTAATTGGTGTTCAATGGTTTATTGTGTGTGGTAGTCCCAAATTCATATTCTTTAGCTTTTTATGGCTAATATGAAGATGAAACCACACACTTTATTTGTGGAACTTTAGGCATTTAAGACCTGAAGATTCTGTCTAAGTTCAACAAATATCCGTTTTTCTTTTTTCTGCTCATTTTATTTAAATCTTTTTTATGTTTGATAGTAATTTGTATTGATTTTTAATGGTCATATATATATATATATATATATATATATAATGTCATTTTATTCATAATTTCAGTTTTTGTTGGTGGTCAATAATGTTTATTTAATGGTTATATATATATTGTGTATATGAAACAGAGAATATGTTGCATAAAATATTTTGCCAAATTTCCTTCTCTCGCCAATGGAAAAGTACCAAAGGAATATTTCTATGTAAGAAAACGAAATAGTTTAGATGTACAGGAATTAAATTTGCCTTAAAATGTACATATTTTCTATATGTAAAATACATAGCATATATGAATGTTGTTTAGATGTCATAGGGAAAGCTGGTGTAAATTTAGTCGTATGGTAATAAAAGGTGTCTCGTATCTCCTGCCTGACAGAAATGGTCTAGTGAGTACCGCTATTTCGTAGATCACTAGAGAACTCCGAAAGCAACAGATGCCATCTTGACACTGTCTATTTAGTTGTTATTTTTTTTTTAATATTTATTTTTTATTTTATTTATTTACTTCTTTTTGGGGAAATTTTGTTCTAAGGAGTAGTTCTCTTTACATCTCGCCATGTACTGGAATTTCACTTAGGTACGAACTAATGTATACAATAATGTGTACTATGCTGTGTATGTTCACTATTTATCACTATATGTTGTTTTCAATGTAGAGTAGTTTATTGATTTATTTTGCATTTGCCAATATGATATGGTTTAGGATGGTGACAAGCAGTTACGTACACTGAAAAAAAAATCTGTAAAGCTACTAAATTTTTTCTAGGAAACTGGGATTCCTAGACAATCTTTTGCACCGTAGATCTAAAATTCTGTAAGGTTACTAAGAATTTTTTAAGAAACTGGAATGACCAGAACTTTTTATATAACTGCAACTCGGGTTACAGATAAAATTTTATTAAGATTACTGTAATTTTAGTAGATTCTTTTGTAAAGCTACAGATTTCTGTAGCTTTACAAAAACAGTTTCGTAGATTTCCATCTTTTTAGTACCGTGTACAGATAAACTTTTAGTAAGCATACAGAGTTCTTTAATTTTACATCCATAGAATTACAGATTTTGTTTTTCGCTGTATGGTACAGAAGAAAAATAAATAAATAAAAAAGGAAACAAAAAAAAATATATATCAGAATTAGACATATTAAATTCGGATAAAACCGTAAACCTACGACACGCTCAATGACTGTGAATTATTAAACGGTGCAAAACATATTGTTAAGGGGACAAGGGACCTTAAAATCCTTAAAAATAATTTTTTTTATTTTTTCTAAATTTCACTTAAATATTATTCAAGGGTACATTATATGCATTATAGTATGCATTTATCAGAAAAAAATTTAAAAAAAAAATTATTTTTGAGAAAAAAAATGGAATTTTACGTGTCGTCTTAGAAATCTTCAAAATGCCCCCTGCGCATTCCATATCAATGAAAATCCACAATATTTTTTATAAAAGTTTGATTTATATATATAAATAAAAAAGAGCATCGAATTTTATATATTTGAATTTAAAGGTAAAAAAAAAAAAATTAAAAATTTTGAAAAATTTCAATTTTTTTAACCTTTAAATTCAAATATATAAAATTCGATGCTCTATTTTATTTATACATATAATCAAACTTTTATAAAAAATATTGGGGATTTTCATTGATATGGAACGCGCGGTGGGCATTTCGAAGATTTCTAAGACGACGCGTAAAATTCCCTTTATTTCTCAAAAATAACTTTTTTTTTTTACTTTTTTGTGATAAATGCATGCCATAATGCATATAATGTACCCTTGAATAATATTTAATATGAGATAAAAAAAAAAAGAAAGAAAGAAAGAAGAAAAAAAGAAAGAAAATTTGAAATTTTTTTTAATTTCTTCGAAAAAATTTCAAAAATTTTCAATTTTTTTTTTTTAACCTTTAAATTCAAATATATAAAATTAGATGCTCTATTTTATTTATATATATAAACCAAATTTTATAAAAAATATTGGGGATTTTCATTGATATGGAATGCGCAGGGGGCATTTCGAAGATTTCTAAGACGACTAATAAAGTTCCATTTTTTTCTCAAAAATAAAATGTTATTTTATTTATTTTTTTTTTTTTTTTTGTGTGTGTGTGTGTGATAAATGCATGTCATAATTCAAATAATGTACCCTTTAATAATATTTAAGGTGAAATTTACAAAAAATAAAAAAAAAATATATTTTAAAGTCCCTTCTCCCCTTAAAAGAAAATGCAATTTTACTAAGAATAACTTTGTGTATATGTCGTAGGCTAATTGAGAAATCCGGCTCTTTGCAAACAGCCTAGGCTGTTTGCAAAGCGCCGGGCTAATTGGAGAATCCATCTCCCTTTTTCCAATTAGTCTGATATTGTTCATGCTTATTGCAAAGAGCCTAGAAAGCGTTAGGCTAATTGAAAAATGACCACTTATTATCCGATCAGGGTGATATTTTTAGATCACAGGCTATCCAAGCCTGAGAGCTTATGTTCCCACCGATTCAGTATGTACGTGTGTACGTACGTATGTACGTAACGCGATAACTCTTGATAGAAATATCCGATTTGCTTTAATTTTTTTTTCTAGGTTCATTCTGATGAGGTGCTTCCCTCATTAGTTTTTGGGGTTCATTGGTTAAGGATAAAGGGGGAAAAGGGGGCTAGTCCCCCCCTTAATTTATATAAATGGATTTTTCAAGCAGAAATATTCGATTTGCTCCAAATTTGGTATACCGGTTTATTGTGTTAATGAGCTTCCCTGATTAGATTTGGAAGCTCATTATTTAAGTATAAAGGGGGGAAAGTGGGGCTACCCCCTTAATTTAGATAAATCGGTTTTTCATGCAGAGTTATTCGATCTGCTCCAAATTTTGTATACCGGTTTATTATGTTAAGGAGCTTCCCTGATTAGATTTGGAGGTTCATTAGTTAAGTATAACGGGAGGAAATGGGGGATAGACCACCCCATTAATTTAGATAAATGGGTTTTTCATGCAGAGTTATTCGATCTGCTCCAAATTTCGTATACCGGTTTATTATGTGAAGGAGCTTCCCTGATTAGATTTGGAGGTTCATTAGTTAAGTATAAAGGGAGGAAAAAGAGGCTAGACCCCCCTTAGTTTAGATAAATGGGTTTTTCATGCAGAGTTATTCGATTTACTCCAAATTTCGTATACCGGTTTATTATGTTAAGGAGCTGCCTTGATTAGATTTGGAGATTTATTGGTTAAGTATAAAGGAGGGACGGGGGCTAGTGTTCCCTTAATTTAGATAAATTGGTTTTTCATACAGAAATATTCGATTTGTTTCAAATTTGATATACCAGTTTATTACGATATGGCTTCCTTCATTTGATTTGGAGGTTCGTTGGTTAAGTATAAAAGGGGGGAAAGGGGGCAATTGCCCCTCCCCTTAATTTAGATAAATGGGTTTTCAAGCAGAATTATTTAATTTAGTTTCTTTTTTTTCAACCGGATCCGAACTTGGAGGTTCCATTTGAAGTCACTTGAAAACCGACCCCAACCAGGTTTCGGATTGAGTTCAATTAGAACTTTCAGGTTCGGATCGGGTTGCGGGTGGACGGAGATTATTTGTCTCGCTTGCATCGGGTTATAGTTCTTTGGAATATTTTTGTCGGTTAAGATTTGGTTCGGGACGTGTTTCAGGTTGATTTCGAATGGAACTTTTAGATTCTGGTAGTGTTGCGTGTCCACGGAAACTAATTTGTCTTGTTCGGATCCGGTTATGGATCTTTGGAATATTTTTGTTGTTTAACAGATTTGGTTCGGGATTTCGGGTTTTTTCAAATGGAACTATCATGTTCGGGTTGGGTTGCATGTAGACTGAAATTATTTTGTCTTGCTCGGATCGAGGTACGGTCTGTTGTAATTTATTTTTCGGGTTTGGGTAGGGTTATGCGTTAATAAACATAATAAAAAGAAAAATGACCAGTTAAACTGATGGCATTGAGCTCACAGGTTATTCACACTAATTGTATATTATACTATTGTTTCAAAGAATAATGCCCCTGGAAAAATAAATGAAGGGATTAGTCCCCGTTGCCCCCCTTTCTACTTAACCAAAGAACTTCCAAATCTAACCAGGGAAGCTACTTAATATAATAAACTGGTATACCAGATTTGAAGCAAATCAGATAATTCTGCATGAAAATGCCATTTCACTAAATTAAGGGGAGTATTAGCACCCCCATTTCTCACTTTATGCTGAACCAATGAACTTTCAACTCTAATCAGAAAAGCTCCTTATTAGAATGAACCTAGAAAAAAAATTAAACTAAATTAGATAATTCTGCATGAAAACCCATTTCTCTAAATTAAGGGGCGCAATTGCCCCTCTTTCCCCTCTTTTATACTTAACCAATGAACCTCCAAATCAAATGAAGGAAGCCATATCGTAATAAACTGGTATATCAATTTTGAAGCAAATCGAATAATTCTGTATGAAAAACCCATGTATCTAAATTAAGGGGACACTAGCCCCAATAAATCTCCAAATCTAATCAAGGCAGCTCCTTAACATAATAAACCGGTATACGAAATTTGGAGCAAATCGAATAACTCTGCAAGAAAAACACATTTATCTAAATTAAGGGGGGTCTAGCCCCCCTTTCCTCCCTTTATACTTTTCTAATGAACCTCCAAATCCAATCAGGGAAGCTCCTTAACATAATAAACCGGTATACGAAATTTGGAGCAAATCGAATAACTCTGCCTGAAAAACACATTTATCTAAATTAAGGGGGAGGGGTCTAGCCCCCCTTTCCCCCCTTTATACTTAACTAATAAACCTCTAAATCTAATCAGAAGCTCCTTAACATATTAAACCTGTATACCAAATTTGGAGCAAATAGAATAATTTTTCATTAAAACCGCCTTTACCTAAATTAAGGGGGGTCTTGCCCCCCCCCCCTGTCTCCCTTTATACTTAACTAATGAACCTCCAAATCTAATCAAGCTATCTCCTTAACATAATAAACCAGTATACCAAATTTGAGCTAATCGAATAATTCTACATGAAAATGCATTTATCTCAATTAAGGGGAGAGGCAATTGCCCTCCTTTCCCCCCTTTATACATAATAATGATCTTCCAAATGTAATCAGGGAAGCTGCTTTACATAATTAACCGGTATACCAAATTTATAGCAGATCGCATATTTCTGCATGAAAAACCCATTTATCTATCTATATTATGGGGGGGGGGGGCGGGATAACCCGCCTTTCTTCCCTTTATATGTAACTAATGAACCTCCAAATCTAATCAAAGCAGCTCCTTAACTTAATAAAACGGTATACCAAATTTGGAACAAATCGAATAATTCATCATGAAGAACCGATTTATCTAAATTAAGGGGGGTAGCCCCCCTTTCCCCCCTTTATACTTAAATAATGAGCTTCCAAATCTAATCAGGGAAGCTTCTTAACACAATAAACCGGTATACCAAATTTGGAGCAAATCGAATATTTCTGCATGAAAAAACCATTTATATAAATTAAGGGGGGGGGGGGGACCAGCCCCCCTTTTCCCCCTTTATCCTTAACCAATGAACCCCAAAAACTAATCAGGGAAGCACCTTATCAGAATGAACCTAGAAAGAAAAATTGAAGCAAATCGGATTTTTCTGTCGAGAGTTATCGCGTTACTTACATAAATACGTACGTACACACGTACATACAGAATCGGCGGGACACATAAGCTCTCAGGGTTTGATAGCCTGTGAGCTAAAAATATCACCCTGATCGGATAATAAGTGGTCATTTTTCAATTAGCCTAACGCTTTCTAGGCTCTTTGCAATAAGCCTGAAAAATATCAGGCTAATTGGAAAAAGGGAGATGGATTCTCGAATTAGCCCGGCTCTTTGCAAAGAGCCGGATTTCTCAATTAGCCTACGACATGTATATGCATTTCGCCAAATTTGTTGTAATGTAGTAACTGCATTGTTGCACTATTGAAAGAAACGCAACAACAGTATAAAAGCTATGATTTTATTTATATTCACCATTTAATTTATTTTCAACAAGTTTAAATATTCATTGCAATCATCCCAAAGAGGCTATGACTAATAAGCAACGGGTAATGCCGGTAAAACGTGCAATTTTGTAAAACAAGGTTTTAAAAATAATATAAAACTGTTTAAAACATAACAATGATATTACTGCCGAATGTATAAAATTTTTTAATGTATTCCATGAGATTTGAGCTCAACAGCTTTTATTAAGATGGAGTTTGGTGCAATATAATAAAAATCCTCTATTGCAAAACATTGCTGGACTTGACTTCAGTCACTTTTGACTTCAATTCGGTTAAAACAATCTTTAAACCTACTTCTATACATGAACTTAACTTCCTTGATGCATTTCATATTTATAAAAATCTTGAAAATATTATTAATTGTGAATTCACAATTCACCCATTATCAGATTTTTGGAATTAATATATAAAACTTTTTTTTCTTAATTTTTAATGCAATTCTCACTACTTCGGTTCCATTTCCCATCTATTTTCCTATTGGCTGTTACCTGCGATTATCTGTTTTCCTATTAGTCAATAAATCTTTAACTTGAATCTCTATCTCTCCTATATAGGTGAGCAAATTTCCGCTTTCATTAGCACTGAGGACGGTATGCTATAGGCAACCGAAACCGGTATGCTGAAAATGTAAAATTATTGCTGCTTTTAACGTTGATATGTTTACATTTTTATTCAATAGCTTTTAATTTTAACTTGTATAGATATTTCCTTAGGTTCTCGGCATTTCTTCAATTGCCCCTATTCCATGCTGAGCAGTGTTAATTAATTTTTATTTATCAGGAGGAGTTTTATATTATTTCACAAAGGAATATTTTAGATTAGAAGAGGTGGACATTTTTCACGTAAGTAGTAAAAAAATAAAATATAAAAACTGTCATTATTAATGTAATTTCTCTTTCATAATATATTGTACGCTGTCGTAATTTTCATGTAAGCGGCAGAATGACAAATGTAAAAGAAAATAAATAGGATACAGGTAAAAATAAGTGGGTGGAGGTGATTAAAACTGCTTTCGAATTTTCCTTTGTTACAAAATATTTATGTTCAGGGACAAACGAGATCGCTGTCACGCAAATCGTCCGTTAACCGAAATCGTTTGCAGTAGAAGAAAGTCTTAATTGCTTTTGTCCATAGTACTTTCCGCTTTGGCATTTTGGAGTTCGTATTGACAGATGCAACTGAATAGAAGGAAAATATAGGTCTTTATTTTCCAGTTTAACTGTTTCTCAAATTAAGCTCTGGTATATTTTCAAACAAATGAGTGTATGTGTCAATCAACTTTCATTTACATGTAAGACAAGCTGGGTATATTTTTATGTTTAATACATAATTAAGTCAAAATTTTGTTTGGCATGTTTACTATATTAAAAAATGAAATTTTAGATGCACTAATCTTTAGTGAAGGCGTTTTTTTTTTTTTTTTTTTTTTTTTTTTTTTTGTTGTTGTTGTTTCTGAGATCATTTCCCCCTTTATATTTAACTGTTATGTTACTGAATTTAGAATTATTTATGGTGCGAGAATTTTCTAAACTATGTTAGCATAAAAACATATGCATTAACAATTTGTTGTAAATTTTGCCCTGCGAAAGCATAATTTAATATTATAACTAATCTTCAGCTAAATAAAAAAATACAATTAATATATTCAAACTTTTTTTATTAACATTTTAAATACAAAACAGCTGGGTTAGAAATGGGTGCAAAAATTAATTTATCGATCTATGCACAAGTTAGTTAAAACAAAATTTGCTTTCTGTAAAAAAAAAAAAAAAAAAAAAAAAAAAAAAAAAAAAAAAGACTCTACAAGTGCTCCTAAGGAAAACACAGACTATGCAGGCTCAGATTTAAAAAAAAAAAAATAATACTAAATAAATGAAAGATAAAAGAAAAAAGAAAACAAAATCGTGAAATGAATGAATTTTTCCCTTTATTATATTCAATAAAAACACAAAACATCCCTCTTTCTTTTACCCATTTACCTCCCAAAATACAGAAAATTCCCTAACCTAAAGAAAAAAATACCTGAAATCTCGAATCTAAAGCTGGATTTTCCTATATTTACGGGGTTGTTAAGGTAACTGTGTATTATAGTACTTTTTCGTATTTGAATCAAAAGTTTTCAGCAAGTCTTTTTTCCCCTCAAATGAAGAAAATTTAACAAACATAACCTCAAAATTTACTAAAATTCTCCTAACAAAAGTTCTTTTTTCTTTTAAGCAGATACCAATCACAGGTGTGTTCCGACAACTGGATGCTTGTCCTTTTTTACATTTTTAGAAGATTATTTATTTATTTATTTTTGATTGCACGATAGTTACACAGTAATGAAACAAGTTGGAAATTGCTCGTCAAACGTGGCAAATGAGGTGCGTTCGTACTATAACTAGTTTTATAATTATTTTTTGCACCCCATATTGTACTGAATGTATATTTTTTTGCACTTCATAAGTGCATAGTCTGTAACATCATTAAAATGCACTTGCATTTTTTTTTCCCATTCCCCGTAATGCAACGGAAAACTTTTGACTGTCCCTGTCATTAAACTATACATCCGATTTTCATGAAATTTGAAATGGCTAGATAAAATTTTACAGCAATTATATATTTAAAATTTCAGACCATTCGTATTCTGTAACATCATTAAAATGAACTTGCAATAATTTTTTCCCATTGGCCGTAATGTAACGGAAAAACTTTGACTGTCCCTGTAATTAAACTATACATCCGATTTTCATAAAAATGGAAATAGCTCGACAAAATTTTGCAACAATTATATATTTAAAATTTCAGACGATTCGGAAGGCTGTAACACCATGAAAATGAACTTGCAATGATTTTTTCCTATTGGCCGTAATGTAACGGAAAACTTTTGACTGTCCCTGTAATTAAACTATACATCCGATTTTCATAAAATTGGAAATAGCTCGACAAAATTTTGCAACAATTATATATTTAAAATTTCAGATGATTCGGAAGGCTGTAACAACATTAAAATGCACTTGCAATAATTTTTCCCATTGGCCGTAATGTAAAGAAAAACTTTTGACTGTCCCTGTAATTAAACTATACATCCGATTTTTATAAAATTTGAAATGGCTCGACAAAATTTTACACCAATCATACATTTGAAATTTCAGACCATTCTGTTGGGTAGTTTTTGCTCTGTTATATGCGGACGGACAGACGGACTGAACGACGACTATAGGTGCTACGTATTTATATAATTACGAACGCACCTAAAAAGGTCTAATTTAGTCGATAAAATATTATTCAGGCTCGGTTATAAGCAATATTCGATGATTGCTCCACAATATCATCCAAAACTTCTTATATTTTCGCATTTGTGTATAATTGACACGATATACACCGTGAGGTTTTCATCATTGCGTACGTTTACAGTTCTTTATTTTTATTGGAATAAACTTCGGCATTTCAAACGTATGTCCTCAAAATTTGCTTCGATTATTTCCGATGTATTTTCAGTAATCGTGCGCACTTACATATCTTTACATTAACAATAAACACTTTATAATTTATATTACATATGTTTATTTCTTATTTATTTTTTACAATAATAAAATAAATATATTATGTTTTATTATAATTCATTTACCTGATTTCACTTATTGATAATTGGACTTTTTATTGTTATCTAAGTAAAATATATTTTCATAAAAAAAACTCCTGTTATATATTAACTAATTCCAAGGTTGGAAATTTACATATAACAGACCATTGTTCTTACGTTGGTCCTTACGTTGTCCTTACGTTGGTGTCATGTTTTGTTTTAGAATTAAAAGAATCGTATTCATAGAAAGCTTATGCATAAAAGAAGATGCTGTCATATAGTAAATATTTTTTCAGCTTGGGCAAAATAAATGCTGAAAAAATTATTTTTTTCTCCTGTGCTTCAAAAAGTCGTAATACAAAAGTTTTGATAAATTTAGTTGTTGTGGCGCACTTAATGAACTACAATCAATTGCACATGATGATGCACAGAATTCAGTATCAATAAGTATTTGTTTTTTAATCCAAAGTGGATAAACAGCATTTTCATGTTGGAATCGTAAAAAAAAATATATATATTATTGAGGCTAAAGCAATAGTGCTAACATATTACCCCCTTAATTCTCGCTCCCGTGATATTCACGGGCTGTGCCTTTTATTCAGATTGTTTGATTCCCACCAGTTTTACAAAATAGTGTAATTGTCTTTATCATGATATCATTTTACCTGTTGTTAAATAAGGTGAATATTTCTTCTTCAAAAAAGTGGTGCCAATAAGCAATTTGAATTTTTAAACCGTAATGTAATGTTACAGTGAAAGGGTTAATCAAAACACTAGCAAAAGGATGTGTTGACTTTATCCTCGTTTACTATATTGAGAAAGAAAAATAGTTATTTATTATTGAAAGTATAATAGTTTATAGTATAAATCGATAGAAACAAAATATATTTTTTTGGAAAATCATTTTAAACACGATGTTTCATTACATAAAAATATGCGGCGAAGTTTTGCATATTCATTCTTATATGGGAATAAATGAGTTCGGATAAAGACAATAAACATCCTCAAACTATTTCAAAAATATATATTCTAAAAACACACTCAAAATATATATTAAGCATTTAATTGCTAAAAAGGACGTCAAATGTTAATAAAATACATTAAAAGATCTTAATAATTTGACATGTTTCGATTGAATTTACTCAATCATCATCAGAAAAACAAATAAACACCAAGATGGAAAATGACAATAAACTATTACAAATGAAATTTAAAAATAAATAAATAAAAATCGCGCGCGTAATATTTTAACATGTTTCACGTTGCCCTATTTTATTTTCAAATTATCTCACAATTCAATCCATATATTTGGGATATGAAATGACAACGAATCATTACAGACCATTGAGTTTCTGACGTAAATTTCAATAGTTTATCTAATAAAAAGTTGCAAATAAAAATCTGACCTATAAATTAATCTACTTTCATTAAACAAAATATTTATGTTTTCTATTTTATTTAGCTTAGACAATGCGGTTTTACCTCTATTAAATTTTATGTCAGCAATGTGTTCTTTACATCTCACTTTGAATTTTCTCTGAGTCATGCCAATATAATAATTTCTATAACCACCTTCTTTAAGAAAAGGAATGATATAAACACCGGAAAGGTCAAATTTATCAATAGGGTCAATTCTAGTGCTTAAAATTGATTTAGCAATTAAATGTTTAATATATATTTTGAGTGTGTTTTTAGAATATATATTTTTGAAATATTTTTAATGGACGCATAAGAGAACTTCTGTTTATAATTTAATATCCTCAAACTAACTGAAATTAAAGGGTGGTTAATTATTAGGAAGTTTCGTCTTCCATGTTGTTGTTGTCATGCGATACATTGTTAACTGAGGCGTCCTCATGAGAAATCCTTATGGCGCTGGATAAATGAGTGAAATTTGTGTTTAAAGAGAAAGCTGTTGGCAGAAGACTAATTATTGTACTAAGTTTGGCTTAATTCTCTGCAACAATTCGAAAGATGTTAATCAGCCACTTTCATATAGTCATTCTCTTGTCACACTGAAGCAAATTTCTACGGCAGTGGAGGAGGTTTCCTGACATATCATCTTCTCCCCGACTAGGGAGCTTTTTTTCTCGTTAATTTTGTGCGACTTAATTCTATATCTTTAAAGAACATTAATAGGTGCCACAACTGACCACAGTGTTTTTGGTAAAAAGGACCCTCAAAAAATAATTTATGACTCTTGGCGCTGAGTTTGGTCTAACACCTACTGAAGTTTTTTCTACAGTTGCATCAACAAACACAGGTGAAGTTTTATCAACAGATAATATGAGCATCTCCCGTCTCGTTATTTCTAGAACCTTCAAAACATCAAAGTGATAGGACACTATATTCCACTGACTTTACATACAGGAATTTAATGATTTTTTTTTTCTCGAATCATTTATTCGACAAAGAAAAGCTTTGGTTTGGATTTAAAAAAAAATATTTATATATAATATGCATTGCAATGCAAAACTTGAGGTGCAACATGTTTTTCGAAGATCACTATTAAAATAAAGGCAGTAACAGTAAAATCCGTGTCTACGAATGGTAATATCGAAATTTAGGAAATTGTGTGTTAAAAGCCTTGGTCTCACTTTTATGTTAAATAAATTTTCACTTATGTAGGAGTAAGAAAAATGTGGAAAAATAAAACTTTCGTGACATTGTGTGTAAGTATTGGGATGATTTTTTATTTCAATTGTTTTTGGTAATTTCGTTGACAATACCCAGGAGAGTCTAGAAATGTCTCGGAGCAGTCGTTTTCCCGATTCATTCACCTGTTCAGGTTCAGCACCTTTTACATACCGGCACCACTTTTTGTTAATTATTTGACTTAACTTTTTAAATCGCGAAAATGTCGTAATTAAACAAAATCAATTTTACTTTTCTTTTTTACTGGTATCAAATTCAAGCGTTTTAAGCACTTTTTGAGGTGCATAGATGCACCCATTGTTCCGAACGGTTTAAGATAGCGGGCGATCGAATGGTTGAAAATGGAATTGTCACAAGATGATGCTGGTAGACGTCCCAATGTGTCTCGCAGTGTTGTCCAACGACTGTGCATCGGTTTACAACAGAAGTTTGTGTGTATAGAAAACATGTTCCAGGCCGAAAATAAGTTATAACATCTGTGATAGGCTGCTTTTTTACTTTTTTGACCTGAAGAAAAAGAACAACTACTCTGCCTCAGCTTGTTGCAGATCGCTTCAAGGACAAGAATATCCACTACTACGGTGTGAAGACGCCTTTACAATTCTGGGCTCTATGCAAGACGACCAGTTTTGTGTGTCCCATTGAACGGACGACAGAGAAGTACCCGTTTATGTTGGGCAAAAAAACACGTTTCCTGGACCAGATAATAATGGGCTTCTGTAATGTTCACGGATGAGTCCACGTTCACACTAGAAAGCAATTCAGGACTTCTGCTGATCCGGAGGGAACAATGCTGAAATACATAGTTACGGAAGTGATGGAATCATGGTTTGGGTAAGAATCTATCTCACTCGTCACACTGACCTGCATGTGATCCATGGAAGAATTCTAACTGATATAAGACATCGGGAACAGATCCTTGATCAATTTGTCAGTCCATATACCGCTGCTGTTGGTAACGATTTCATTCAAAAATGCAAGAACTAGTCGAGCCTACATTCTTGAGGATTATCTTGAGGATCACGGTTTGGAGCGAATGGAATGCTCAATTTCCAGACCGGAAACCGATATAAAAATGTTTGGGGCTACTTTGGTAGATATGTTCCTGCTTTAAATCCTTCTCCAAGGTCCTTACAGGAAATAGAACAATGTTTACTCTATGTCTGGTCTTCACTTCCTATTTCGGTTTCCGCCAACTTAATTGGTAGCATAGAACGTCAGTGCGACCAATGCATTGCATCTAAGGGGTGAACATATTCCTTAATAGAAAACATTTTTTATGTTTCCATGACATTTTCCCACATAAAACTGTGATATACTGTTCTCTGCAAGAACGGAGTTTTCTATCAAGAACGAATGTTTACTGCAACTAACATAAATTAAGTAAATTTCTTTGTCACATTTAATGAAAAACAGTTTAGTGCATATTTCCTCCAAATTTCTTGTCCCGCTGTTCATTCGTTATTAAATTAGGCATCAAAAACAAGTAGTAACTTAACTTTTAGAGTGCAGTGTATATAAGATTTATTGCTAAATAAGTCTCTCGTCTTAAATATATGCACTGAGGCTTTTGTCGTAAAACTCAACATTAACTCATTTTATGACCCTTTGCACAGAATCCTGCTTATAAAATCTTCTTACAAACGTACAAAAATTTCATTTTTATTTTCCAGTAGTTTATATCTTTTAAAAAACACGGTTTTGATGTTCCATACGCTAGAAAAAAGAAAATTACTTCCCTCAATTTTAATATTTCTCATTTTACTCTCATTTAGTTAGTAGAATTTAAAGTTATACTGGCATTATTCCATATTTTTGTAACTATAATCTTGTTTTATGAAAATATCCATACTTTTCAAAGAGAAAGTTTCTTTAAAACATGAGAAAAATATGAGTAGAAAGTCTCAAACATTTTAAATTTTTAAGAAGCAGTAAATAATTAAATTCCATTTACAGCTAAATGGACTACTTTTTGAAGAAAAAGTATTTGAACTAATTGTAATAGTTAGTAGGGCAGTTAAATTAATATTTGTTAAACTTTCTGTTTCTTAAATTAAATATTTAAACAAAACTACTTTAAAGGTAACTTTGAACTCAATTATTTTGATGATTCTTAAACATGATTATGCATTTTCATGCATGTTTTCTCATATATTTCTGAAGAAATTAGCGAAACTCCAATGAAATATCTCTAAATTACAAGCGAATATTTCTAAAGTAATCTAAGCATATTTTTTATGTACTTTGTATTTTTCTAAATATACCTCTAATTTAAGTCATTTAAATCTTACAAAGTATATTTAGCAGAATGTTTATTGTAGGAAATATAAAGGAATTATCATAATACTCTTCGCAGATAATTGATATTCTCTAATATTATTATAAAAATTTAGTAGTTCAAAAGAAATTATGCGTCACAATTCAATATTGTGAATGATTAGTGGCTTGTTTTTAAATATAAGATCTCAAACATTTAAACATATTTTGTGACAGCATATCAGCTTTTAATCTCTTTGAGAATAACTAGAATTTCTTTTAAAAAGGCTAGTGATCTTTGCAACGGAACCATACTCTTATTATTATTTTCCACAAAAATTTTATAGAATTTTACGTTACAAATTTTGATATATTCATTGTGAAAATGTGTTACTTTTTACGACTGCAAATTTTATTCATAGGTTTAGTAATAGTAACATAACTTATCTTGTAGCTATCTAGTTTTCTCTAAAACCCTCTCAAGAAGAAATATTTTACCGCCGTAATTTTTCTACTCTGTTATAGATGCAGTGTTGCCAGATTGGGGATTTTTTTAATTCACATTATTTGATTGTCACCACTTTTTTTAAAATAGTATATTTTGCCTTATTTTTCAGAATTTTTAATCTATTTTTAAACAGGCGGAATATTTCTATTTCAGAAAAGCGGTGACAATAAAAAATCTGGTGACAAAAAAGGCCCTAATCTGGCAACACTGTATAGATGTAAACTAATTTAGGACACATAGGTGAACTATTAAATTTACCCTTTCGCGGGCGGTGTCCTTAAAAAAGGACACTTAATTTTCATTTTACTAGTACCCAGAATATTTAATTAAAATTTTCCTGTAATAACGTACTTGAAAATAAGGAAGTTTGTATTTTCTAATAAATTTTTTTATAAATTCTTGTGTCAGTCCATCTTTTCATCAGTTTATAAACAGAATTACTCTGCGCCGGAAAGGGTTGAGGTCTGATAAATTTGAACCACATATCTCCCTCTGAACTCTATGTATTTGGTACTCTTTATGATTAAAAAAATGCTTGGAAGATATGTGTTTTAATTTTTTTTATTATAAACTTCAAACTGTTGTTATTCATAATCAAGAAACTATTTAAATTTACTAAGAAATAATATTTAATGAGAAATTATTTAAAAAAGCATGTTTTATATATTTTTTAAAAGTTCCGCATAAGAAAAAAATTATTTTTTAGGTTAAAAATTTACATAAACTTAAGCCAAAACTTATTCAAATGTTGTACAAATATCTGTAAATAGATTTTATTTGTATATAAACATTATTTAGTAAAATTTACTTTTGTGCGGTACATTTCAAAGCACAGACAGCAACACAACAAGGTTCACAAAAAGTTTGAATTAATCTCTGATTCTAGGTATTTCCATATGCTTATTTCTCTATAGTGCTGCAACCTATTTATATTTTTTTCAACATAAACGTTTCGTAGATAATATCTGAAAAGACCGCGAAGATATGTAGTTGGTATTTTTACAGCTCAGAGAGTTAAAAGTTGATCTCAGAGACTCTCGGGCTTAGTTCACTTCACCGAAAACGGAAACCCGAGTGACACTCGGGCTTCCACCTCAAAATGTTAAGAAATACGTCTGCAGAACCTTAATTTAAATTTTAACCTTTAATTTTTGGATGTACTCATACACTGTAAAAAAAAAAAAAAAAAAAAAAAAAAAAAAAAAAATCTGTAATGTTACTAAAATTTGTCTAGGAAATTGGATTGCTAGAACATTTTAAGTAACGGAAACAACAAAGATTTATGTAACAGATACACTTTTGCACCGTAAATTAAAAAATCGGTAAGGTTACCAAGGTTTTTTTAGGAAACGGGGAAGCCTAGAACTTTTAATGTAACTGCAACCAGGGTTACAGATGAAATTTTAGTAAGATTACTGTAATTCTAGTAGACCCACTTGTAAAGCTATAGATGTCTGTAGCGTTACAAAAACTAGTTTTGTAGATTTACAGCTTTTTTGTACAGTGTATAGATAAAATTTTAGTCAGCATCCTGATATCTATCACTTTACATCTGCAGAATTACAGAATTTTTTTACAGTGTACAAATGAATATCATGACACCAATTCTAAAAGTCTCATAATAAAGCTGGTACGTATATACAATGAGATTCCGAATTCATGATACAAGCTTTAAGTGTTGGTACAGGACACTACAGCAATTATTTATTTTATAGGAATGTATTGGGGTAAGTGACTCGTTAAGACACAAACGAAGGAAAGGGACGTGAAAGGAATGTTTATTGGCAGCATAATTAGTAAGTGCTACGGCTACTACTTAGTTATCCCGTCAACCAATTTCGCCAAATTATATAAATCGCCAAACCACTCGTCAAATTATACAAATTGACATAATTTTGATTTTAAATACCGAAAGAAAAAATAAATTAGTATAACATTAATTAAAATAGAAAGAAGACGTCGAAATAAAAATCACTTGATGGCGTAAACACGTGTAACTTGCTTAACCCGGGAGAACTCGCTAGTGAGAATGCCCAATTGCTTTTTTTTTACTTCACATTCATATAATATCAACTTTGTTTGGTTGGCTTAGTACTTTTATTCACAAAATAGGTAAAATAATTGAGCAACATTTTGAAATTTTAATTAAAATTAAAAAGGATTTAAATAAGAGTCTTAAAAAAGTACGACTGTGAGAGAAAATCTCGTGCAGCGAGTTCTCCCGGGTTAAAGTCAAGTGAACGTGACATTTACGACCAACCGTTATTGGCATTTAATCTTATAGTTTGCCGATAGATTTTTGGTCGACGGGATAACTAAGTGGTTCGGTGCTATGTATATAATAAGTGTTCAAAATTACGTCAACCAACAGTAATACATACTTGGCAGCGTCAATAGGGCAATTGACGTACAGACTGAAGTATATCAGGTATTTCACTGACACGTGCAGCGGCAACGGATATTAGAGAGACAAAATCTACCTGGAGTCGCATAAACGTGCATCGAAATCCAGATCGCCCAAAAAGGGGCATCCAGGTGAATACTTACAACAGTGCTTCAATGAGTTGGCACCGCATCATACTGAAACCAGAGTCGCTTACGAAGGACGATCAGAACATCTTGAAGTAGATCTGGCAAACTCTCTCTCACAAAAATATGACAACAACTAACTGCTTTGACGTTTTAGACCAGCCCCTTGACCAGCCCGATATCCCGATTTATCGAGCACTCGCTTTCTTTTTATGGGTAGATCTGAAGAGTGTTGTTTGTACTACTAGGGTTGGCTCAGATGAGAATTTCGTTACTCGACTATTCATAGCTTCTGCACGTGTGATTGAAACACATGACACCTTTGGAAATTTAAGCCGATCACTCCACCGACGCTGTCAAACATTTATCAATGTTGGTGAACGCAATTTTGAACAGTTATTGTAAACATTACATTTGTCAACGACGCTGTCAATAAACACTTTGTCTAGAACTTCGTATTAAAAATATAAAAAATGCTTTAAATACAAATTTATTTAGGTTCAGGGTTATTATTAAAATTCGATGTATAAGTAGGCATCAACATTTTCATTCTAGCTGCAATATTTATTTTGCAATCGTGTGCGTAAGCTGTTATACCAATTTTCTGCTCGTAAAATATCTGACAGTTTGGAGCCCCCTGTAAATGCTAATTCTGAATCTTGTATTTTTTTAAATACATAAAATGAAGAACGTACTTATGTCTTTCATCTCAATAAAAATTGTGTTTTAAAATTATATGCATTTTAAGGTAGTAAATGTTAAAAATTGTCCCTTTATTTCATTTTTTTCCAATTTTAAGAGTCATGCGACCCCTTAAATTCATCTTTAAGCACTGACGTTTCTACGACGAAGCATAAAAACTTCAAATATCTATTGTCTCTAAATTTGATTACATGAAATACAATCCATATAAAATCGTAATTTTCAATGCTATATACGGAAAAACGCGTTTCTTGTTAGTAAGGATATTGTTAGTTGACACGATATCTGTTGATATTTCGGACAATTTTCAGTTTTACGGATCCTAATGGATAAAATACATATACTTATAAGCTTCCAGGACTTTAATCATTGTATTAATTGTTTAAATTAATATTTCAAAAAAACATTTAAATCTGAAATATCCATATTATTTATGTTCGAACTTTAAACAGAGTATCTTAAAAGACAAATACAATTAATGAAATAACTTTATTTATTATTTATCTATGCCTTAGAAACTAACATTTCTGTTTAAGTCCTTCATTTAATATGTATTACATAGTAAATACGAAATATAATCATTTATATTTCCTTCTATGCAAAATTGATAGCATTTGTATGTTGGCTGGATTTTATTAGGTATTTAATCAGTCACGTTTCAGTCAAAGTTTTAATGACAAGATTAAATGTTTACATACAAATGGTTTCTTATACGATTTAAAAATATGTATAATTCATCTTCTATAAATTTAAAATAATCTTTTTCTATTTTCTCGTAGATTGAAACTGTAGTCGGTAGTTTTTCTTTTCTTTTTTAATTGTTATAAAATATTTTTATACATTTTACTCACCAAAAAACAAATCGGAAATTGTACATCAATCTTGTCAAATTAGGTGCATTCGTACTAGAACTACTTATATAAATATTCAGATCTTAGCGCAATAGCTGCTGCACTCTTAAGCAAAAATGCATGAATATAAAATTCATTACGATTTTATATAACAAGATCAGTAATACGGAAATAATAAGATTTCCTCTTAAATAGGACATAATCACCATGACAACCTAGAATCATTTTTTGTCATGTGATATCATAGAATTAATTACGTATGGTAGGATTTAATAGAATGAAGAAAACTTTTATTAATATCTTTTTGATTTCTGATTCGATATTCATAAAAGTTGAAATGATTCTGCAAAATTCTACAACGATTATATAAATTAAATTTCAAACCACTCGGTTGGGTAGTTTTTGCGATATTATATGTGTACAGACAGACGGACCAGACGACGACTATAGGTGCTACCTATTTATACAATTACGAACGCACCTAATTATGGTAAAGAACATGTCATATATATAAACAAATTTTCATAAATAGTAGGGAATTAATATGTATTTTGTAATATATGTTTTTCAAGCTTTATTGAAATTTAACCGTTGAAAGAAATAAGCTGTCTATTTAACTTCATATTCAAATATCTCAAATAAAAATAATAAATTTCATAAAACGAAGCTGTGTGTTATCATTTTGCTAAAAAAGAAAAGTAAACAATCGAGTTTATCTTTCAAAGACAGCCATTAATTAATAAATTGTTTGTACTACCGCGAAACGTTGAGAATTAAATACTGCTTATCAACATTTATGGCACTATCTCTTTTTTATAAAAAAATATTTAATTACTTATTGATACTTCTCGAACATAGTACGGTAGATCTTATCTGTTTGACATGTCACTAACTGAAAAATAAAAGTGAAAAATATCTCTTATCACGTACTTACTGAAACAACCTCAAAACGATGTTATTACCGCGATAAAAGTAACTCTTTCCCAACTTAAATAGCTCGCAATTCCCTCTAAGAATTCCAATTAATTGTTTTGTTTTTATTACCTTCAAAGGTTTAAAACAAAAGCGCCGAGGTAAAAATGAACTGGATGGCGGATGTAGAAATCAATTAAAGAGTAGTAGTTGTATTTCGATACGGCTTTCATGGTTCTTCTTAAATAGCTGCGTTAAATGCTTTTATCGTATGTGGCAGCTATTTGAACTTCATCAAGGACATTTTTGATAAGATAAAGGTTCCAGTTAAATGCTAATAAAATTTACTTTTTAGCGCATTTTACAGGAAGTTACATTCAGGCATTAAATGCAAATGATAAAATATAAGAATTTATAGATATATAAATGCTTAATATTATATACTATATATATTTTTTCTCACTTTATAATCATTGTAATGATTTTTTTTTAAATTATTATTCCTCATGTGAATTTATATATATATATATTTTGTATAAATATTTTCATCTTAGCATAGGATTTGTAATTTTTAGGGACGTCCGTAATTATATATATAAGTACCATCTGTAATCGTTATCTGGTCCGTCCATCCGTAGGTTTGTCTGTCCATCTGTCTGTCCGTTCGCATATAACAGCGCAAAAACTACCAAACCGAACGGTTTGAAGTTTAATATATATAATGATTTCAGAATTTTGTTGAGTCATTTCAAATTTTATGGAAAATCTAATCATAAATTAAAAAGATATAAATAAAAGTTTTATTCATTCTGTTAAATCCTATCATACGTATTTAATTCAATGATATTACATGCTAGGTTATGATTATAGGTTGCCATGGTGATTGCGACGTATTTAATATGGAGTCATGTTATTTGCGTATTATAGAATTGAACAGATATAATCATAATAAATTTTGAACCCAATCGCGCCAGTCGGCCTAACCGTTTCGGAGTTTTCGTGGTTTTCTTCGAAACCATGGCTTCCCATGCGTAAATACGGGTTAGGTTCCCTTAGAAAGACCCCCACGAAGGGCATTCCTCCCCAGGGCCTATATCCCACGT
Source organism: Maratus speciosus (assembly GCA_963932465.1). Taxonomy (NCBI): domain Eukaryota; kingdom Metazoa; phylum Arthropoda; class Arachnida; order Araneae; family Salticidae; genus Maratus; species Maratus speciosus. The sequence continues at coordinate 252,546,233 of OZ010790.1, forward strand.
GTTGATAATTGGCCGTCATAAACACAAACCAAACCGTAATAAATTTTGTATTCATGCATTTTTGCATAATAGTGCATCAACTATTACACCAAGATCTGAATATTTATAAAACTCGTTATAGTACGAATACTCCTCACTTGCTACGTTAGATGTGCAATTTCCGAATTGTTTTCTAATGAATTAATGAAGTAGTATTAATGTTTGTCATCATCTTTTTTAGGGTTTTTTTTTTATAGATGCGGTGCTTTTAGCAATTTTGGACTGAACTCAAAAGCACTCTAAAGCAATAGAAAAGCAGAGTTGTCTCATATGGAAAAATTACAACAGAATTATTCTTATAAATCATTTCAAAGAATACAAATAAGAAATTAAAGGTGAATACGGACGATGACCTTTTGAAAAATTAATTTGTAGAAAATATTCTAAAATTAATTTCATACGGTATTTGGTGGTGGGGGGGGGGGGATATCAAATTTAAAAGCGATAAAAAGACGAGTTTTGGAACGATAGAGTGATTTTAACTCTTTGCTGTCAAAATATCTTACCCGATAGGACAGAAAATGCTAGACAACGGACTAGTTATATATAATTCATTATGTTTGCAGATTATGGCTTGAACATTGTTTATATAAGTAATTTGTAGAAAATATTCTAAAATTAATTTCATACGATATTTTTGGGGGGTGGGGGGATATCAAATTTAAAAGCAATAAAAATACAAGTTTTTTGGGACGATAGAGTGATTTTATAAACCATTTGCTGTCAAAATGTCTTACCCGATATGGCAGAAAATGCTAGACTAGTTATATCGGACTAGTTATATGCATCGAAGATACTTCAATATGTTTGCAGATTACGGCTTGAGCATTGTTTATATTACATACTCTTTTTTTTTTCGTGACGCATAAGATATTTTTATTTTCTTTTTAGAAAACGTGTCGTTAAAAAGAAAAAAAAATTGCCTATTTTATGTGTGTGGAAATTCACACCATAAGAGAAGTTTCATATTTTTAGATGTTTAATAAACATAGGGTGCTATATCATTTAAACTACAGTTGAACCCCTGTAATTCTAACAAATTGGGATATTCACCGGCTCGGATTAGCAAAATCTCGTATTTTCTAAAATTCTGATATACATTGCATGAGAAAGGAAGGAGGCAAAGATATTGGAAATTATTAGTAGATAAGTAGCCATTTATTATTTCATGGACCACATGAGAGAGTAACCCCCCCCCCCCCCCCCATTCGGGACTACAAGAGGAGCCTGATCCTGGAAAAAATCGAGAGAAAATAGGTTCATGTGCCATTTGATGCTGAAAATGCACTAGTAATAATGCTTCGTTCTGCCGAGCTTCATTTAGACACAATACCAACTGATATTATATCCACAGAGTGTTGGAGTAATGTTACTTCATTGTTTAGAACGTTATAGATAGTGAAATGGTACGGGATTGACCGCTGGAATACGGCTTATACTAAAGTACGAAAAATGTTTTTTAGTGTAGCTAGAGCAAAACGTAAGAAAATATACTAAGTGTAAAAAATCTATTAAAGTTTTCAGTTACAGAAGTTTTTTTATCACCATTCTGCACACCGGGTAGTATATTGGGTATCTTTAATCCATGTAGCTCGGAATATACTGCTTGATTATTCTTAAGCGGTCGCAAGCCTCTTAAAATTTGAAAAAAGGAAAAAATGGACCATTTTTAACATTAATATCTTAAAATCTGTATTATTTTAAAACAAATTTTTAGGGAAATGAGTATGGGGAAATTTTTAGGGAAATATGAGTATGTTCTTTCGTTTCGTATATTTAAAAAAATTACAAAATGCAGAATTAATATTTATAGGGGCTTCAAACTGTCAGACATTTGTAAGCAGAAAATCGTTATCACAACTTAAGCACACGAATACAAAATACATTTCACAACTAGAATGAAAATTTTGCTGCTTAATTATATTTCAGATTCTAATAATTAATCTAAACCTAAATAAAGTTGTATATAATGCATATTTATAATTTTAAAACAAAGTTGTATTTAGCTAATACAAAATTCTGATAATTTCAACAGTATAACTACACAAAGAAAATATTTTTTTGAACAATAAAAAAGAAATTTTAAATTCAGTTTATACAGACTAACATAAAACATGATTTTTGATGGAAATTATGAATTTGTGAATTTGTGAAATTAGGAATCATGAAAATTTCATGAAAAAATATTGAGATTTTTTTGAGATATCCAGCGCGGTATGCCCAAAAATATCATTTTCAGTAAAATAACTTGAAAGTTTCGGAAAAGCCGCTTCAGCTATTGGCAGGTACATTTCTAAAAGCCATAACTTCTGTTTTAATGGGAATTTCGAGGCAATAAATATATCAAAATGTTCAGAAAAATTAGGAGTTTAAAATATAAAATAATAATTAAAATTCCGGAAATTTTGAAGCTTTAAGAGTCCTGAGACCCCTTAAACACTTAAATGATTTTCACAGGTCGGTACAAAATTTCTGTGATTACGAGCTTCCCTTCATTGAAAAAAATCTTATTACTGTTACATTTAACAGCAAAAAAAAAAAAAAAAAAAAAAAAAAAAAAAAAAAGATTATTTGAATACAAATTTCTATTCAATAATAAAGATAACTCTCAATCAAACACCCAAAGCTATATTCTTGTAACGTTTTCTAAATGTAACACCCTATAGAATGTTTGGACTTGAAAGAGTCATAAAAGGGAAGAATTTAATAAATCTAGATTTCTTGATTTGCTTAATGCACTGGTATTCAGCTTTAATATTAATTTTATTCTCCTGAAAGATGGTTAAATAGCATTCTCCATTTAAAGTAAAAATACTACTGAAGATAAACTAACAAAAGCTAAATATAAAATATAAACTTCTTTTAACTTCTTACATTATTACAAAAAAAAATTAAATTGCTGAAAACATGTACAAATATCGATAAAAATAGAATATATTAATATGAATGTGTATTTTTACAAGAATCCAACTTTTCTTTTCCTTTTTAATTTAAAAGAATCATTAAATTTTATTTTTAAATGTTATGGAGTAGGTTATTTTACTTTACTTATAGGAACAAACTATTATATAAATAAATATAATTTAAAATAAAATCATATCATTGATTTACAATATTTAGGGATTTTGTTTGCAATTATTAGCACGCACTGCATTTCAAGGAACTACAGTGAAACCTCCCTGTGCGACCACCTCTATTAAGCGATCAACTCCCTGAACGACCATTTTTTTCATGGAAGGAAATTTATTCCCATAGGCTCAATACTAATTTTACCTCCATTCAGAGACCACCCCAGTTGAACTCCCTCCATGAGCGATCATTTTCTTTGAAGAAAACGAAACAAATTCCGTTTTTTTCTGGTCGCTTGAAGAAGCATTTATTAGAATAATAATTCTGAATAGCGTATTATTCATGAAACTTCTAAACTATGTTTAGAATTTTATTTATTCCGGTAACTTGTAAGTGTTTAAACCCCTTTGCGCCTTTTTAGACAGTGAATTTAATTCTGATAACAAAGTCAGGATGACAGTCAATAAACTCCCCTGCCCTAAAGAAACTCTCAAAGAAATAGATATATTAATGAAATCGTCATAACTTGTTCCCGTCCAAAAAAAATTGCATTTATTTACTGAACTTCGAAAGGACTTGGAACAGTTACAGAAGATAAAACCGTAAAATCAAAGCAAACATCAATGTATTCATTTTTTAAACTCTGCACTAATTAATTTACGTAATTAACTTTTGTTTTGATACTTAAATTTTCATATTTTTTCAGAAAGTGAAAAATAAATTTCAGTAACATTAATTGTTACATTTTTACAATAATTAAAATCTAGATTTATGTATTACCTCCATTAAGAGACCACCTCTTGGAGCGACAGCTTTTTATTGGAACGGAACGTGGTCGCTTTAGAGAGGTTTTACTGTATTACATTTCCTAGCGTATCGCACCTATGTTCAAGATTATTCGTAAACTCTAAAATAATTGCAGAGCTAAAATAATAATAGAAGAAGTCATCACTTTTCTCAGAAATTGTTTTATGATACGGATGATTGTGTTATGATTTTATGGCAGGATGCATGGCTACACTTTTATAAGGGTTCCCTTCTTTTTTTTTTTTTTTTTTTCGTGCGGGTACATTATCCTGAATCGCTAATATTTATATGCAATTGAGAATTTTTTAAGGCCTTTATTTATGTTTTGAAAAGTGCTGTTAAAAGTACTGTTTGAATATTAGGTTTCTGGAATCTGTTTGTCACGGTTATTTTGCAATTAACTGACTGTGGTTGTTTAGTGGCTATATATATATATATATATACATATATATATATATATATATATATATATATATATATATATATATTATCTCAGGAAATAGCAGGGAACTTTGATTTTACAGCGGGTCTCTCCAAAATGCAGTAGTCTAGATGCTATTAAAACCTATCGTGGAGGATTCTCCACAATTTGAAGCTCTGAAGGCTTGCATGGCACGTACACATTAAATTTACTGCAAAGCTGCAGGTGTTGTTTTTAAGAAGTTGTGTTAGGTAGATTTCGTAAGAAATACTACCTATTGCAGTCGTTACCATGGTGCGACTTTTGAAAAATTCCTTCATAACTTTTCATTATAGGACCCCAGGAACCCAAAACCACCCCCACCTAAGAAGTTTATATATATATATATATATATATATATGTATGTATGTATGTACTAAATTTTGTCCGCACGATAAAAGTTGCAATGATGCACGAATCGTCTTCAAACTCGCCAACAACTTTGAGATGGCTAATATCTTGGCGGGGATTGAAAATGGGCAAAATCGGCCCAAGGGAATGGAAATGGGAAGGGTTCAAAATTTTGAATACCGTCTTAACATGATTCTGATAAAACCAGCTCTTACACAACAATGGCAGAAAAAATAAATATTTTTCGTTATACGATTGCCAACAATTAAAAAAAAGCAATAAAATTCTCACCACATCAATTGCTCCTCTATTGCAAGAATTTCACGTGAAAAATTGAATTAAATAAACAGTTTGACGAATTGAAAACAAATTGAATATTACGTCATAAGTTTTCAAGAGCATGATTTCAGCATGAAAACTCAAAATGAAATAAATAGTTTGACGAATTAAAATAAAAACAAAATATTGAGTCATATTAGAAATATATTGGACTTCAGCAGGCGAATATGTAACGCCATGTGAGTTTGAAGAAACGTATTAAAACATGATAAAAACCCGATTATGGAAATATTAACATATTTTAACACTTTGAGGTTCTCTGAATTTGCTTTAGCCATTTTTAAACCTATTCCATATACATGCGTGTGTGTATTCGTGTATATTAGAATTTTCTCAAAATGTTTAGCTCCCTAGAGCTCATTCTTAGTGAAAGAACTGTGTTTATGTCTAATCTTGTTTTAATTTTTGTTGGTGAATTTAGTATTTAACTTCGAAATCTACCTCCGCCTGTAGGCCCAAGCCGGCAGGGATTTTTTTTATTTAGTTAGAATAAAGTGATATTTAGCCTCACGGAATCTGTTTAATTCTATAACATTAAGTAAGGAATATGTTTTCTAGTAAAAAGAATTGTTTCAGTTTACTGCTTTAATTGTAACAAATTGGGTAACTTTCTTTACGCTTACTTAGAGCAACTAAGATAAATTTATTTCCCACAAATCTTCCTCTTTTTAAGAAGATTTAAAGACTTAGACATCATTTAAAGCTAAGAGCTCTGGGAGACATGTTACAAGAAAATCTATCAGAAGGTAAATTTTTTTTTTTAAATTAATCATTATTTTATTTTATTTAAATGATATTATTAATTTTTATGCTTAAAAACAAAAATTCGGAGAGTGATTAGTATAACTTGCAAAATTTTCAAAAGTATGCTACCGAAAAAAAAAAAAATAATAATAACGCAGGAAGCAAAAGTTCTGCTTTTTCAGATTTCGTGTCTCCCCCGAGGAGAAAGAAAAATTATTATTATTACTACGAGGTGGAACTAGAGGTCTGCACGGGCCGGAATTTCCAGGCCCGGGCCCGGCCCGGCCCGAAGGAAAGCTATTTTGGCCCGGCCCGGCCCGGTGTAAAAATTGAAAGTTCGGCCCGAGCCCGGCCCGGCCCGTTTACATTTTTACCGTTCTCGGCCCGGCCCGGCCCGGCCCGTACAAAAATCAGTGAAAACAGGCCCGGCCCGGCCCGACTAAATGTCTACAAAAAATTCCGTTTTCCTCGACATACAATTAAGATTCTTTTAATGAATACTACATGCATATTTATGGGAACATTTTACAGTATATTTTAAATTACTATGTGTTCGCAAAATAGAAAACACACAATAGTAAACGTTAACGATTACTTACAGTGTTTTAAGTCAACGTCTCTACAGACGTTTCAAAATTTAAATAAGGGTTCATTAAAAGATTATTGTAGTTTAGAATAAAGGGTTAAAAAACATGATAACTTTTGAAGCTTATAATAAAAGGTAGATTTGTGAAAATATTTCTGTCATTTTTAAGGCTTTTCTCAAATCCAAAGGAGCTACATTTTGATACATTTATGAATTCATTTCTTTTCGGAAACGCATGAGATTGGCAGGCATTCTTATTCAGAAACCATGTAAATGCCGTTTTTTTTTTAGATAAAAGTAATATATCTTTCAGAAAATACTGCCAAAGTTAGCGTTTTGAATCGAATTTTCGGAAGCGATAGCACAGGAAAGGAGAAAACGTATAGTCACGTGACAAGAGTCTCTGTTATCTCTGTACGTAATATATGAAAAATGGAAACGCTATTTGATCCCAATTACCTTCAATACTCAGCCTGTCAATTTTATGCCTTTATAGTTAAAAATGAGTCAGAAAATGTGTCTGAGAGTTTCGCATTGTTGAGCAGTAAATATGAGAACCACCTTAAGGTGCATTTCCAAAGATACTGTTAACAGAAGTTCATTATCGCTATTAATACTTTTACAAAACATAATGCCTGTCCTACACATCCTAAGAACGATTAAGACCAGTTCCGTCCCGGCACAAGTCTGCCGAAAAAAATTAAACCCGGGATCAGGCATCATGTAACTGTACGATTCCGATCTCTACGATGGATATGTTACATTTCTGTATTGATATTGTTAAACTCGCATCGGCTCGTAACGCACATTTATACTTCTGGAAAAAAGTCATATTCATTGGAAATGACCTCGTATTTTATCTGCTCCTCTCAAATTCTTATATCGGGCCGATAGGCCCGATTAATTTTTTTTATCGGCCGGGCCCGGCCCTTCAGGCCCGTTCAATTTTTTTGCCGGCCCGGCCCGTTTATTTTGTCTGTCGGCCCGGCCCGTTTGAAAATTCTCCTCCATTCCGCCGGCCCGGCCCGGCCCGCGGGCCGGGCCGGGTACGGGCCTCGGGCCAAGCCCGGGCCCGTGCAGACCTCTAGGTGGAACCCGTTGAATTTCGACAAAAGAAAATGTTTAAAAAGGAACTGTTTCATTAATTTTTAATAAACCTACAAAGATAGTTACAATAAAAAATACATCTTATATTGGTTTGTCTAACTCTCAAAAAATATTATTATACCTAAATATCCCTGCTCTTTTATAAAGGCACTCTATATTTTTGAAAAACTTTGCTATTTATCAGTGTGTAATTTCAGTTGAGGAATTTTCAAATGCGAAGCATTTCCACCTGTGAAGAATTTGAAAGTCACTGGAATAAAAATGATGCGCTTCTACAAAACATATTTCAGTTTTAAAATTTAAAATACACGCTTTTATTTTATATAAAATGCGTCCGCTGAGAAATTACACATTTACGATTCAGTCTTAAACAACATCTATAAAAAAGTATCCATTGACGTCACTGTTACGGAATAATACAGCAACCCAACAAAAAGCAATGTCGTAAACATGACAAAAAAAATCGGCTACCCAATAATTAATAATGTATACGCCTTACCTTGTTTGTAATATTGATATGGATACTTAAAATTAAATATAGTTTAAAGTAGCACCATCTTTTTAAAGAAATCATTCATTTATATTTTTTCAAAAAAACAAACAAAAAATCCACGTAATTTAATTACTATTTTTTTCTAAGCTGTTAGGGGAAAATGGCAATGAAAAGATATAATAATCTACTATTTTCCAACTATTTTTCCTTTACATTCTACAGAAATGGACTACTTCAGTTGCCAACATTACAGAAATTACATTAAAATCTACAAAAAATTTAATATATCAAAGACAAATTGAGATTCGGTTCTCAAACAAATGGCATTTAAACGTACTTTTCCCTTCCATTCGAAGGTGTAAAAATTTAGAATGTGCGATATTTAGAAGTTTAAAAAATTGCAGTAGAGATTACCAGTACTTAACCGTACAAATGATACATCAGCTTCTTTTTACGTGTGGCTTAAGTAACGTAACGTTATTTTTTAGTGACGTCGCTTTAATTGTTGCCCTAAAGAAATAGCATATCGGGAGCTAAAAAAAATACATTAAAAAATGTTGTAAATTACAACAAAGAAATTTCATTTCAAATTTCTTCATATTTAGTTATTGTTACATAACATCTTAATCCACTAAGCTGTTCGGTTTTCTCATGTTGGTATATCAAATGTTTGCAGTTGCGTCTATAAAAATCTCGTTATTCAAAAATATTTTATCACACTATATTGGCCAAATACCGACTAAATTTCCGTAAACATGGTTTAATTTGATTCAATCTAAAGGCGTTTTGAAAAAGAAAATTTATTTCATATATTTTACTTATTTAAGGTGTCTCATGATTAAGAGATCATTTTCAACATTTAATATCTTAAAATATGTATGATTTTAAAACACAATTTTTATTGAAATGAAAGATATAAGTACTTCTTTTATTTCATGTATTTAAAAAAATGCGGGATGCAGAATTAGCATTTATAGGGGCTCCAAACTGTCAGGCATTTGACAAGCAGAAAATTGGTTCAACAGCTTACGCGCAGGATTACAAAATAAATTTCGCACCTAGAATGAAAATTTTGGTATATACTTATACTTCAGATTGTTATAATTATCCTGAACCTAAATAAATTTGTATTTGAAGCATTCGTATATTTTTAATACAAAGTTGTATTTAGCTAACGCAAAATTTTGAAAACTTCAACAGTATAATCACCTAAAAATATTTTTTTGAACAATAAAAAGGAAATTTGTGGTTCAGTTTATAGAGACTAACATGAAACATATGTTTTAGAAAATCTTATGAACATATAATGAATCATATTCAGAAGTTTTTGAGATATCGTGCGCGTTATGACCAAAAACGCGCTTCAAAATTTCGGAAACACCGTTTGAGATATTAAACGGGTATTATAAAAAAAAAAAAAAAAAACATAATTTCTGTTCAAATGGGAGTTTCATGGAAATAGTTTTATCAAAATATTCAGAAATGATAGGAGTTTAACATCTAGGAAAATTAGAATTTCGAAAATTTGAAGTTCTAAGATTCCTGAGACCCGTTAAAAGTATGTTTTTGCATGGAAATTATTTGATTTTTATCTAAAATCCTCCTCTAATTTAGCAGAATATATTTAAACTGGCCAAATTCTAAAAATAGAAATTAATTATAGAAATTATGTAGCTTAATAATCATTCACCAATCATCTAAAACTTTCATTTATATAGAAGCCTAAAAAGAAAGTCGAAGAAATATCTTTTTTCCGCACTTCAAAACAATAAAATCAAACACTAGTGCATTTCATTACAAACAAATGCTTAATTAGATTTTGCTGGAATACTTGTCGGGCAAGAATGTTTAATTATTCTTGATTATTACGCTTACGATTAATAACTCAAAGTCATTTAATATTATAATTTAATCTATTCAATGATTTTGTTTGAAATTACTAGTATGCACTGTCATTTAAATAGAAAAGAAATGTGCCCATTTAAACTGATGGCATTGATCTCACAGGCTATTCACACTAACTGCATGTTATTCTCTTATTTCAAAGAATAATGCCCCTCGAAAAATAAATATAGGGGGGTTACCCCCTTTCCCCTCTTTATACTTAGCCAATGGGCCACCAAATGTCATCATGGAAGCACCTTATCGAAATAAACCGGTATACCAAATGTGAAGCGAATCGGATAAAAAAATCTAGTACTTAAGTTCTGCAAACGATTGCGCTTCATAGTCGACATGCCGAGAGCTAAAGAAATTCAAGTGAATGAGGTTTCAAGGATTTGGCAGTTGAAAGGTGAAGGGAAGAGCGTTTCTGAAATTTCAGCTATTATTAATAGGTCAAAAAAATCTATTTATCGAGTTTTATCGAGTGGTTCCGAATATAAAGCAAAATGTCGGTCTGGGAGGCCACGTGTGACAAATGTACGAGAGGATCGCCTGATACAAAGACTAGCGAGTACTCAACAAATGAGCGTACGTGCAGTTCAAAGCTCATCGGGACTCTCTGTATCAAAGGATACGATTCGTAGACGAATTTTGGAAAAAGGAACAATCGTTTATAGCAAAATGCAGAAGAAACCAGCTCTGAAACCACATCATAAGTTACAAAGACTTATGTGGGCTCGAAAGCATATGTCATATGGAGAGAAATGGCAGTCAGTCATATTCAGCGATGAAAAAAAGTGGAATCTGGATGGTCCAGATGGTTGTTTATCGTATTGGCATGACTTGCGGAAGGAACCTCGACGTTTTTTTAGTCGCAGACAAGGAGGGGGCTCGGTGATGGTTTGGGCAGCCTTTTGCTATAATGGACAAGTATCTCTGACCTTCACCAGTGGTCGTCAAACTTCACAGCATTATACACAGACATTAGAAGAAAACCTACTGCCATTTGCTGAGCTTCTAGGGGGTCCTCAGTGGGAATTTCAGCAAGACAATGCTTCAATTCACACTGCAAAACATTCAAAATCTTGGTTTAATTCCCATAATATAAGTGTTCTCGACTGGCCAGCATGTAGCCCAGATCTTAACCCTATAGAAAACCTTTGGAGCATCATGTGTCGCAAAGTTTGTAGCAACGCTAGACAATACTCTTCTGAAAAGGAACTTAAGACATATATTGAGAATGCATGGTACGATATCGATCCACAAACTATGCAAGATTTAGTTTCTTCCATGCAATCTCGTGTATATGACGTAATACATAAGCATGGATGCGCAACCAGGTTTTAAAAATTGTTTATTTCGATTTTATTTAATTTGTGTCTAAACTTTTGAGACAGCAGTTTATTTTTGTTACCATTTAATTTATTGCAATATGCACAATTCCACTTTTCTTTGTTATAAATATTGTTTATATGTACAGCACATTAATTTCAAGCAGTGATTTGAAAATTGAATAAATATTTTTCAAAGTATGTAAGAATTTCTTCATTGTCTAAACTTTTGCGTCATAGTGTAAGAGTTATCGCGTTACGTACATACATACATACATACAGAAACGGCGGGCACATTAGCTCTCAGACTTTGATAGCCTGTGAGCTAAAAATTACTAACTAACACAAGTGGGTGTCATTACAAAAGACTTCTTCAAACATTGTTTATGGAATGCTCATCCTATAAGAATGCTTAATCATTCAAAGTCATTTAATGTTATGATTTATTCTTTTCAATGATTTTGTTTAAAATTACTAGTATGCATTGTCTTTTAAAACATTTATAACTTTGCCGAATCACATTTATGTTATAACTCATTCTAAAAGTCTGAAATCATTATCGTAGATGGGCACAGAAATTCCTATATCTGGACATACAAATCGCTATTCATTCAAAAACGTCTCATTAATAACTTGAAAAGAGATACCTTAATTCGCACACTTCCGATCAATAAAATCAAACACAAGTGGGTGTCATTACGAAAGACTTCTTAAGTTTGTTTGAATACTCGTCTAATAAGAATGATTAATCAATTAAAGTCACTTATAATTTTATTTAAAATATTCAATGATTTAGTTTGAAATTACTAATATGCTCTATATTCTAAAAATTTACCATCTTCACAGAATCACATCTATGTTACAGCTTATTCAAAAGTGTCAAATCATTACCGTATATGTGCACAGACGTTTCTATTTCTCAATCTACAATTTTCCCTTACATCCAAACGACTTATTAATAACTTCCATTTCTATATATAATTCTGAAAAGATAGTCGAAGAGAGACCTTTATTCCACACTTCAGTACAATCAATAAAATCAAACAGAAGTGGGTCATTACAAAAGAATTCTTAAATACATTTTATTGGAATACACATCCAATAAGAATGCATAATCACTTAATACTTCAATTCAAAATATTCAATGGTTTTGTTTGAAATTACAAGTTACAAATGGAATTACAAAAGACAGTATGCACTGTCTTTTAAAAAATTACCAACTTCACCTAATCGCATCTATGTTACAGCTTATTCAAAAAGTCTGAAATCATTGCCGCAGATATACTTATATTTCGGACCTAAAAACTGTCCTTTATTGAAAACATTTTATTAATAACTTCCATTTCTATATATAAGCCTGAAAAATAGCCAAAGAGAGACCTTTATTCACACACTTCCAATCAATAATTACAAATTAAATTACAAAAGACAGTATGCACTGTCTTTTAAAAAATTACCATATTCACCTAATCCCATCTATATTACAGCTTATTCAAAAAGTCTGAAATCATAGCCGCTGATGTGCACAAAAGTTTCTATTTTGGACCGAAAAACTTTCCTTTATTCAAAACATCTTATTAATAACTCCCATTTCTATATATAAATCTGAAAAGATAGCCGAAGAGATCTTTATTTACACACTTCCAATCAATAAAATCAAACACAAGTGGGTGTCGTTATAAAAGAATTCTTCAATAAGTTTTGTTGGAATACTCACCCAGTAAGAATGTTTAATCACTTAATACTTCAATTTAAAATATTCAACGGTTTTGTTTGAAATTACAAATTATAAATGAAATTACCAAAATCAGTATGCACTGTCTTTTAAAAAATTACAAACTTCACCTAATCCCGTCTATGTTACAGCTTATTCAAAAAGTCTGAAATCATTGCCGCAGATGTGCACAGAATTTTCTATTTCGGACCTAAAAACTTTCCTTTATTCAAAACATCTTATTAATAACTTCCATTTCTATATATAAATCTGAAAAGATAGCCGAAGAGAGACCTTTATTCACACACTTCCATTCAATAAAATCAAACACAAGTGGGTGTCATTATAAAAGAATTCTTCAACAAGCCTTGTTGGAATACTCATCAAATGAGAGTGCTTAATTACTTAATACTTCGATGTAAAATATTGAACTGTTTTGTTTGAAATTACAAATTACAAATGAAATTACAAAAGTATGTACTGTCTTCTAAAAAATTACCAGCTTCACCTAATCGCATCTATGTTTCAGCTTATTCAAAAAGTCTGAAATCTTTGTCAAAGATGTGCACAGAAGATTCTATTTCAGACCTAAAACCGTTCCTTTATTAAAAACATCTTATTAATAACTTCCATTTCTATATATAAGCCGGAAAAGATAGCCGAAGAGAGACCTTTATTCACGCACTTCCAATCAATAAAATCAAACACAAGTGGGTGTCATTACAAAAGAATTCTTCAATAAGTTTTGTTGAAATACTCATCCAATGAGAATGCTTAATTACTCAAAGTTGATTACTATTTTGAACTCGGGAGAAAATTCTATTTATTTGGAAAATATGCTGAAAGCCCTGCCGATGCAATTATTTATGAGTGTGTGAGAGGGGTGTCTTCGAAATGTAAAAGGATTAGAGGAGATTGATTAAGAGAGAGCATGGGGTAGGACTGACGTAATGTCAGTGAGATGGTTCTTCCTTGCTTGCAGAAGAGGAAGGTGAAAAAATGCCAAGAATGAAATCGTTGAAATATTTGAAAGGTAAGCATTTAAAAGCGAATTATTCATAAGTCATTGATATTTACTATAAGACGAGCCATTGGAAAAAATCTAACTGTAGTTAAAAACTACTAGAAACTTTTAAATGAATTAAAAATGTTAATGTTAATAAATTGTGATAGAACATAAAATTTTTAAAAACTTACCATAAATTATTGACCCCATGATCTCCAGGCTTAATTTCGCCAGTGAAGGACAGTACCAGGCTATGCGGCGAAAAATGTTTCTGTCATAAAACTCACCTTGAACCATTGCCCTGTTATATCAGTTTGTTGCATATCACAGACCAATCCGGTTCATATAAACAACTATTACTGTGTAGTCAATAGGGATGCACCGAATAGTGATTTTAGCCGAATACCGAATGCCGAATATTCGGCCTGTAGGGAGACCGAATACCGACTATTCAGCTAGCCGAATAGTAACTCGTTGGCCGAATACCTAATATTTTACCAGCCGAATAGTAACTATTCGGCCGAATACCGAATATTCGGCTGGCTTAATACTTTTATATCTCAAAGTTTAACGGTATTAAAAAATTAAAATTTTAAAGAATTTTTCATAATATTTAGCACAAATACTTGCATTTTGATAAACAAGACTTTTTTATAAGGAAACTTTGCACTAAAAAAATCTATGTTTTGAGTTATTTCAGAAAATGATGGTTTAAAACTTATTTAATTAACCAAATTTAAATTCCATGCCTTCTGTGAATTCAAGCAAATGAATAGAATTTTCTTATATTGAACAAGAAAGAATATATCATTCCACTTATTTCATCACAAATGCAAAGTGTGTCATTCATTACAAGTTGTATCTGAATTTTCCTTCTCAACTTTAGCAAAGATGAATATATTTTGGCAAGATTTGCATCATATTAATTTGTTTGTAAAAAATATGATGATAATTGGAATTGGTCAATTAGAGGTGATCGAATGGTTCTGTCTGATTCTTCTGAATATCTTTATTAACTGACAGTTAAAATCACAAATTGTGTAGTTTTAAAAAATAGTTTTACGAGGCATTTTAAGTATTTGGTAGTCCGAATATTCGAAAGACAATTTAGTTTGATATTCAGCCTAACCGAATATTCGGCAATATGGCCGAATAGACCGAATACCGAATATTAGGTGCATCCCTAGTAGTCAACTGTGTAGTCAAGGCCATTGATTATTGAAATGAGAGTACGTAAACAGCGTACATCATGGAGGTCAATAGGATATAAAAATATAAAGTTAAATTGATAGTAGTCATATCGATTAAAAAAGTTAAATTTAAGATTAAGAAGAATTTAACAGAAAAAGATTGTAAAGGACTGTCTAATGTGTTGTAAAACTCAAACTAAGCCTAAGTCTAAATGACTTTAAAAAATAAAAGGGTTTTTTTTTTTTTTTTTTTTTTTTTTTTTTTAATCAAATATAAGAAAACATTTCTATTGTGGGTTTATTTAATAAACTTTCATTATTATTTTACTGATAAAGCATTTACTATTAATATTAAACTTTCACCTTATTCTTGAATTTAAATAGACTGCTTTTTACTCGTCAGTGGGTCTCAAGGCAGAAATAACTTTAACCCCTTTAGGGGCAAGCAACTGCGTTTGTGTAATGCTTAACTCCCACCGGAAAATTAGAACAATTTATTTTAAAGTAAGGAAAAGCAATTTTCTGACTTTTTCCACCAAAATTAGAAAAGTAAAATTTCGTAATTTTTTTCTGGTTCAAATCTTCATTAATCTTAGGTGGGATAAAATATATCCCACCGCCCCTCAAGGGGTTAACCACCACTATTATTCTTACCGGTTTCGAATTGCAAGCTAATCTTCAATCAAAAAACAATGCAAAAACAAATATAAACTCTTATATTAATAAACATATTCTACAACTTAAAATAATTTGAAAAACGAAAACAAAATAAATCTTTAAACAAGAATAAAATTCATTACCTATAGCTACGCCTCCACCCATACCTATAAGAAAGGAAATGAGATAAATAAAAATACCTTCCGTATAACTTCATCAAATGTCTATCACCTGGTAGTAACAGAAAAATTAATACCGTTCCGTAATCCCAAATCATAATCTTGAAAGGCCACATCCAGCCTCATCTGCATATATATATGTGTATATATATTCACTCGTAATAGTATATATTTATATATACTCCCCAAACTCGCTCGTATTACCGAGTTCTGTCCTTGCTTTGCCCTTGATAGACATGCATAGGTAGAAATATATAGCATTACGTTTTACAAAACCAGTGTACGCACAAATAATTTCAATTTAAGATTTTTACCTGATATTTCTAAAATTACCAACCGTCAAACAAGAATTAAAATCCTAACAAATAGCTACGCCACCACCCATTCCAACAAGAAAATAAATGAGATAAATAAAAATACTTTCCGTATAGCTTCATCATATGTCTATCACCTGGTAATAACAAAAAAATTAATAGCGTTCCTTAATCCCAAATTATAATCTGGAAAAGCCTCATCTATCCGCTTGTACACATATATGTATACATACTCACGTGCAATAGTATATATTTATATATACCCCACAAACTCACTCATATTACTGAGCTTTGTCCTTGCTTTGCCCTTGATAGACATGCATAGGTAGAAATATATACCCATACGTTTTACAGAACAAGTATACAGGGTGTCCACGTATAACCTGACCGACCTCTATTTTCGCAACCGATGATCCTAGATCCATACTTCCAATTACAAAAGTGGTCAAAATTAGATGCAGAGTTAAGATAAAGAAATTTTGAATTAAAAAAAAAAAACAATTTAGAATTACAGAATCTATATTTTTATACGGTCCCCCAGTCCTATAAGTTATATTTAGTAAAATCCTCATGTTACACTGACAAGTAAGGCAAAAAAAATGTCCCGTTATTCTACGATTAAAATTGACCGAGTAATAGCTGTTGAAATTTGGACCATATATTTTGCTGCAAATTAGGGGTCATTCACAAATTTAATTGAAATATAATTTCAGCAAATATATTAAAGAAATGGCTGAGAGTAAAATTAGCCTTGCAATATATATTTGAAAACTTTAATCATTCTGCCATATTACTGCAAAATATACAATATGTACCGAACATATAAGAGGATAAAAATAACAAAATTTTTGTTGAAAATGGACGAAATGGGATAAATGGACGAAAAACAACAGCCTCAATTCCTGACCAAATGATACATATTTTAAAATGCTGTTTTAAAAATTGATTCGTATGTATTTTTTAGCGCTGAATCCGAAAATGACCTTCATTTTAAACCATCACGTCAGGATTTTTTCTGAAATCGCAAATTTCAAAGTTTAAAGGCTCAAAGTTAAAAGCGATCCCCCCTCCCCTCTCGACCTCATTGGAACCCCTGAGCAGTTTAGCTGTTAGAAACCCAGTATAAGCCAAAAAATTGAATAAATTATTGAATTAAATAAAATTAAAGTTAATAAAACAGTCTTACACCTATTTTATAGTATCAGATTTTTCGCTATATTTTAACCTTGAAACTTACGACTTGCGAAAAATCCTGACATGCTGGTTAAAAGCGAAGGTGATTTTTTATTATGCGCTAAACAATGCATAAAATGCAGTTATAAAAGTTAAAAAACACAACCATCGCAGGTTTATGTTATCTAATCTAAAACTCTTTCTTAAACATTTTGACGGTAATCGATCCGAATTTTTTTGTGTCATCCTCTAATATAAGTATGTATAAGATGGTAAGCGTCGAAAATCATAATAATATTACATTGTCATCGGATTTAATAAGTCAGTATGTAAAATTTAACTTCGATCGGACATTTGAAAGGGAGTTAAAGCTCGAGTACAAATTTTAAACTGGAAAGACGATCGTTGCAAGTTAAATAAAATCTTATGAAAATAATATAACTTTTGTTAAAAGAAATCATAGCCTCAAACCCTTACAAAGTAAAACATATATTGAAATACAATTATTTTAACTAATCTCAAACTTAATTCAATCGTAATAGTTGAAAGATTTCTTTCAAAGCGCGGATACCTTGAAATAATTTTAAGAACTTTATGTACGACCCCTGAAAGCATGGCCGAAATCATCTGTTTTGATATGCAAAAAAGTAGCATAAGTCATGCATTTCAAAGTTTCATCACTCGGTCAATTTTAATGTTAGATGAATGGGACTTTTTTTGTCTTACTTGTTAGTGTCACAGTAATTTTTTTCTAAATATCACTTATACGACCGGGGGACCGTATAGAAATTTAAATTTCGTAATTTTTAAATAAATGTTTTTCTTGACACAAATCGCTTTAAAAATAAGGCTTTAACTTATTTAAACCATTTTTGTAATTGGAAGTATGCATCTAAGACCAACGGTTGCGAAAATAAAGGTCGGTCATGTTATACGTGGACACACTGTATACAAAAATAAATTTCAATTTAAGATTTTTATTTCAAATTTATAAAGTTATTATATTCTATAATGTTGAGATTCTTTATGGATTAGATGTTATTCTTTTACGCCATTAAAAATTGTATAAATCTTATGATGTATGGCATTCTTATTAATGTTTCTTTAATTTAATATAATACAAACGTATCATCAGCTTGCTAAGGAAATTGATATAAATCCTTTCTATCAAGGATAGCAACACAATTCCTTTTGTGTTATTTTCGGATATAATTACAATTTCGTGTAAGCAAAATCGAGTTTGATGTAATGAGCCTATGATCACGGTGCCTTTCTTCGTAACTCAATTCTATTTTGTCAAAAATTATATTATCTGAATCTACTCCTCTGATAAAACTATAAGTTAATTTCGCATTTCGCCATAGCAAATCTTAAATAAAAGATTTCATGTTTGTTAAACAGTACTTCTTAGAAATTTGTCATCGTTTAATTAAATTTTCATTAGCTCTCTAAATAATAAATGAAGTTTACTTACAACTGTTTACAAAGATATTAGCTTTTAAGTGGTACTGTATATACGGTACTCTTAAAATGATTTCTCCATCTCTTATTCAATTTATATTTCATATAAAGATTGTTTCAAAGTAATAGTAACAAACTTAATATTCTATGTCAAAAGAGACTCATAATACAGACGATTTTTTCGGAGGAATTAGCTTAGTCTTTGTAATGATATTAAGTACAAAATTATGTATAACTTATAAATTTGTTCCGTATTAAAGCTTTGTATCAATGTAAAAGTATAACTTAATTTATTGGAATCCGAAAGCAAAAGTTACTTTTGATTAACATCTAAGTATTCTACTTGGATAGTTGATTTTTTGAAGGAAGGCCTTTTAGCTAATTCGTAATAAGAGAAGTTATCTGGTATACAACATTGTCATTTTTAATATTTTAAACCTATATTTCATGTACCACTTTTTTTTATGTAGATTTAATCAATTAAAATCAACGCGTCAGAATTAATTCTTTACAGATTGATTAATATATTCCATTATTAACTTTGATGTCGATTAATAAGCATTTTATTAACAACAAGTACTAAAAAATAAGAGTTCGAACCCGTCGAAATTCGACGCTAAAAATGTCTTAACTTAATTAATGTCTCTCTTTAATTATTGTTCGTTTCATTTTCATATCTCCTGAAACGCATCTATTGTTTTAATCTAATATTTTTAATTTAAATGTGGAGAAATCATTTTTCAATAATAATAGGACAATCTGCAGATGAGACAGACTTTTAATACTTTCAAGTGATAATTTCGTTGTCTGGTTTATTCATTTCTTTTTCATAATCGGGATGGCTGACAATTTTCCACAAGCGGGGATTATTTCCCTATTATAAGTAACATACTCAATGTATCCTTTTCCAAATAATGTCATACAATTCCTAGCATATTCTGTTGCAAAACTTATTTGAACCAATTGTCATGGTATTAATTTTATGTTCAGGAAAAATTGTCTTTTTTGGTTGGTATATTTCAGGTAGTGACAAAATGCTGCATCTTATAGATAATCTGACCTTATGATTTATCTTTTTTTTTTCTCTCTTTCCCTCCATTCTTTAAGTTGGTTGAAAGAAATTTGAAAAATAATTCATACTTTAAAATTATTTAAAAAGTCGCAAAACTGAGCGTCATTTTTCAAATAAATTTTATCTAAAAGTTAATTTTGTTCCTATTTCATTATGTAAGAATTGAAATTGGACTGTATTTAGAGTGACAAAAGCGATAGCGACAGCGCTGTTCGTTGCACAATCATTATACATCTCTAAAAGTCGAAACTGGGTTTTGGCTGGCGTCCAAAATTAGACAACTATTTTAAAACTATAACAAATTAAAGATACGTCCAAAAAGCCACGTTTCTGAACCTTTTCCTTTGTTTCTCTATTCTCTGCAACAATGGAAGTAATCCGATTGCCGCTATTTTTAACGGATTTAATAAAGAACTTTTAAGGGGACGACGGACTTTTAAAATCAATTATTATTTTTTGCAATTTCCACTTTAAATATTATTCAAGGGTAGGTACATTATACGTATTATAGCATGCATTTATCACAAAAAAAAAAGAATTTCCTTTAATATTTTAGAATTTTTCAAAATGCCCCTAGCGAACTGAATATCATTTAAAATCCCCAATATGTTTTATTCAAGTTTGGTATATGTATATATAAATAAAACTGTGCATCGAATTTTACATATTTGAATATAAATATAAGAAAAAGAATATTTTTTTTTTTTTTTTTTTTAATTTTGAGTCTCAAAGTTAACCTACTACACTTTAACATAAATACAGTAGATATAAACCTGCACCTAATTTGTTAGCTTTTAAGAAAGTTATTTTGATGCCAAAATATTTAAATTAATCAACATAACATTCCGAAACATATTCCAATCACAGCAAATACAGTTTACATATTTTTATCGACAAAATTGTAAGAAGAAATTTTAGCTGATATAGTCATTTTTTTATATGCCTGTGAAAATAAAATATTAACTCAGTAATTTTTTACAGTGTTATAAAGTACTCGCAAATAGCAAAAATATAGTTGTGAATAAAACGCATGCAAAATTAATATCCAATTAAAATACATCTGATTGATTTAAAACGTCTCCCTATTGCCCGACTAGGAAGTTTTTATTCAAGTTATTCATTATTTTTCAACAAGGTTTTTTTTTTTTTTTTTTTTTTTTTTTTTTTTTTTTTTGCACAATACCTGTCAATCAACAGAAGCTTTTTATTCTGAAATAATAGTAGACATTTTGAATATAAAAATCCTCAAAATGGCAGCACTGAAATTGACCATACTCTGATTTGAATACTATGAAACGGTTTGTTTTGACTGATTTGAAATTTTAGAATGTGTTTTTGAATGAAAATTGTTTATAAAAATGGATTTTTCGGGAGGTCGAAGTAATGATTATCCTTAAACTCTTCCGTCAGCCGCCAATAATAGGAATATTTCTTAAGCATGTGTAGAAATAATAGATACTATATAGATAAATTAGGGTATGCATATTGTATTACGCGAATACCAATTTTAATTAAAATATATCTATCTTAAAACAAAATTTCACGTAATATTAAAAGATGCAAACATGTTTCCACTGTCATTCTATTTCACTTCCTGTTGTAATTCTATTGTAACATAAAATTCAAATTTTGATATTTTACGAAAGTTTAACACCAATGATTTGATTGAAAATAACATTTATTATTTTTAAAAAGGTCTTTTAAACTACAATGTTTGTCCATTTTGTGCCCTTATGTTGCTAAATTTTGCTTATCGTGCTAAATGTAAAGCAAGAATGGAAAACTATGTGTACGTCGAGTAAATACTTTCCAAAACTAACTAGATGAGAAATTCAAGTTTTTCATTAAGGAAATAAGTTATCTAAATAAACAATTTAAAAAAATACATTTAATGCTATAAAAATACATTTGCTGCTCTTCATATCCGTTAAAAAGAAACGAAATCTTTCGCGCTACACTGTATGAGGCAAGTAGATTTTATACACAACACATAATACACAGAAAATTAAAGTTTAAAAATGAGTAACATAGCTGAAAGCACACTTCCAGAAATCATCTATCATAGTCAGTGCTATAACCAAATAATTTATGTGACTATGTAAATGAACAATAATTTCTATCATAAATTAATCTACAGAAAACAATTTTCAGTACACTTCATGTAGTCAATATAATAGGCAATATGTTTGAATTATCTTAACTTTATATGGATATTAATTAGCCAGAGGTTAAAATTATCCAGAAATGTAATTCAGTTTTGGATGTAGACTTTTGCGAAGCTCACTGTATTTATAAACATACTTCTTCCTTAGTGAATGATATGACCAGCAACCCTTTTCTTTCGCCAGTATGGAGGGATCCTGCAAAGTGACTCCTTTTTTCAGTTGTTTCTGGTCCATTACGTCATTTCTTTCAGATATATATAAACTCTTGTTTTCACCTTTTCAATCAGTCCATAAGCCAGTACTCGGTCTACAATCGAGGTGCTCTTCGAACCCATTTTATTTATTTATTTATTTATTTTTTGTCTTCACTGAGGAAGGGGATCCGGGAGTCCTCGAAACGATCGTATGAGATTTTTTTTTTCTCGTCGTGTCTGTACGTATTTGTGCGTTAAATCGTTGTTAAAGATTTTAGCTTTTGTATTAAAATTCGCACAAAGTGATTGATTTATACGTATTGTCATAACATTATTAAAATTTCTCAGCAAACGATTTTTCTCAAAGGTCATAATGTAACGAAATTCTTTATTGCGTCTCTTTAAACGAACTATAAATGCACACTCTATTTTCAATAGCGAACTTTCTACAGAACGTATAATCATTACAGGGCAATGTGAGTATGTTCACGGGGGTTAGAGCTTGAACAGATGTACAGAAGTGATGGAACAGTGGTGCAACAGTTGAGCAATTGTCACCTCTAAATTTTTATAGTATTCTTCGAATTCAAAAATCTCAGAAATTCTGTCCTGAATGTAGCTGAAGAATACTAATAAAATTTTCCTGTGTCAATCGATTCTCTGCTGATACACTGTTCCATCACTGGTAGAGACAAAATTGCATAAGTCCAGACGGACGGCAGAGCCCTCCGAAGTCATGTATACTTTCTATATTGTATACTTCATGTATACTTTATATATTGAAAAGTGTTGAAAACGTAACTAAGCTTTGCCGGGGCTACAATCCATAGAGTATCGCGTCCTGGCGTACCAAACTTCGCTTTTGTGTCTACAGAACCTGAGGTGATGTAAATAGCATAGCATACACTATATGGCCAAAGGTGACCGGTCACTTGCGATTTTTGAAATTTTGTTAAATATCTAGAAAAATACATGAGCATTTAACCTGAAAATGCAGGTGTGTAAACAGTATAGTATAGGTCATATATATCCGCGAAGATTTTTTTCCCGAAACCCCATAGGGCACCGTCCAAAAATTGAAAAAAAAAGAATATATTTTGGATAACCCTGTAAAAACTAATGGAGCAAAAGCTTTTAAACTCGAGATTATTAACAAGTGGCTTATTATAATATACTGTGTTCATTTTTATGAGGATAGCATGTATACTGGTAGAGAAATTAAGGTTTTTATAAAAACAAACCCAAATTTCGCGAAGTGTTTTGCTTATAATTTGCAGAGTTCTTAATATAAAAAAAAAGTTCTTTTCAGAAAATATGACGACGTACAATGTACACAATACCTCGCAATCATAATGAAAAAATAATAAAAACCTGATGAAAAATGAGCAAGTTTTCTAAAAAATGTTTCAGTGCGCATGCGCGAACGCAATCAAAATATAATGTGCATAATGTGTTAGCTAAATGTATAGAGCAACTTTTGTAAAAGTCTCAAAAACTTAGTTTGAAATGTCTGATAATAATCGTTTATAGAATAAGCTCAAAATCCGTTGTTCCCAAAATGAAGCAAAAACATAAGGGGTTGTATCCATATATCCATTGATTAGTGCCAATTTAGCATACACAATATTGCACATAATACTGTATTTGAATAGAATCCCTGATCGTTTTGCTTCATTTTGGGAACAACGGATTTTGAACTTATTCTATAAACGATTATTATCAGACTTTTCAAACTATGTTTTTGAGATTTTTACAAAAGTCGCTCTATACATTTAGCTAACACATCATGCACATTATATTTTGATTGAATTCGCACATGCGCACTGAAACATTTTTTAGTAAACCTGTTCCTTTTTCATCCAATTTTTATTACTTTTTTCATTCTGATTGCGGAGTATTGTGTACAATGTTCTTCGTCATATTTTCTGAAAATAACTTTTTTTTATATTAAGAACTCTGCAAATTATAAGCAAAAACTTGACGACATTTGGGGCTGATTTTATAAAAACCTTAATTTCTCTACGAGTATACATGCTAACCTCATACAAATGAACACAGTACATTACAATAAGCCACTTATTAATAATCTGGAGTTTAAACGCTTTTGCTCCATTCGTTTTTACAGGGTTATCCAAAAGTATTCTTTCTTTTTCAATTTTTTGACGGTCCCCTATGGGGTTTCGTGAAAAAATCTTCGCGGAAATATATGACATATACTATACTGTTTACACACCTGCAATTTCAGGTTTATTCCTCATGTATTTTTCTAGATATTTAACAAAACGTCAAAAATCGGATGTGACCGGTCACCTTTGGCCATATTGTGTATGTCCCGGTCAAGCAGCCAGCTTAAACGTGGAAGCACCGGTGTTCAATTTCCGAGCAAACTTGATACCCATTTTATCAATCAGGAAGGGATCATAGGTTGATTTAACCTTGTACTAGTAACGATGTGGATCTCGGACCTATAGTCCACGTAAACCGCAAAGCTACCAGTATTCTGCTAAATGTAAAAATTACTTTTTTTTTTTTTTTTTTTTTTTTTTTCATTCAAAATTTCTTTTTGCATCTTTTGATTAATTAATCTATTTATTACTTTTTAAGATGGAATTTATCTTGTCTCGCTTTTTTATTTACTAATAGGGACTGTGCCCTATTATCGTTCGCCAGTCCCTTTTAGGCCTTTGGAAGATGTAATTTTCAGTAAAAATCTACGAAATCTGGATTTTAGATAAACTATCCAAGCACATAGAAACATAAGCAAATATCGTACAAAAAATTTTTAACAATGCGAAAAATTGTTTTTTTTTAAGTATTTAAAAAATGCAAAGGAAAAAAAAAATGGTCCCAATTTCGTCCACTTCAAAATCCAATACGCAGAGGCTTAATTTATAACTAAATCAAAATTTATTTCTAAATGAATAAGTAGTTTAATTTACATTAAAGTAAGGCACGGAGAAATGTACTATAAGTGGAAGAATGACATAACGAAACATTAGCCATCCAAACATGAGGAAAAAAATTGAAAAAAAAAATGTCATGAAAAGCATTCCTAATTTCGTCCACGGGACGAAAATAAGAACTGCAAGGGGTACGAAATTGGAACTCCGCTACTTCCCAATATGATGGAGCTTCAGGTCCCGTAAGATGAACTGAGCGTCCTAAAACTCAATGTATGCTACTGTCAGCATCGTACCAACGTAAAATATATGTAAGAATAAGAAATAAATGCTTACAGTACAGTAAATAATGTTCTACAAACGATGTAATAAGAACTCAGGTCTTCCAAAAATAGGAAATTCGCCGTATTTAATTTATGTATGCGTCTTGGCGAACGGAACTTTCAATCCTGACCCCTTTGCCCTTCGGTCCCCTGTTCCTTGCGTCATAAGTGGCGCCACTTTCGCCAAAGCAGAGACGTTAAGGGGGACGAAATTATGAGAGGGGACGAAATATGGGCACTATACCCTAAGTATTTAAATACAAAAGGTCATCAAATATACAAAGAATATTTTTTTAATTCAGTCTAACAATTTCAAATAAATATATTTCAGAAGGTACAAACATCAAGGTTTTAATTAATACCCCATCTATATTTTAAAACGGAAAATATAAGTCTCAGGTGCATTCGAACTTGTCTTCAACTATCATTATTACAATTTTTAAAGCTCTACGTGCGATAGATTTCCCTAATAATTTAGCGAAGACAGACAAGCGTACAAAAAAGCTTTCTTTTATTAATGTAACGTAAACTGAAAATCAGTATTTTAAAAAAATGAATTAGTCATTATTACTTAGTTTAAAAAGCATACTAGAAGCATAGTCGTAAAAACAAATATTTAATGTTTTCTTATTTATACCCTAAAGAATATTGTTTATAGTTTAAATTGTGTAAGAAGTCCGTTGTGTACTAGTTTATTTTTACTCGAAATAAATTCAGAATATACCCAGAGTTTCTGAGCTTTAATATTACTGTTATAACATTACTAGAAATATTCTTCATTTATTTTTTTTTTTAATATAAACAGTCTGTTATCATAAAGTGAACAAAAAAAAAAAAATGGATGAAGTCTAGTCTCATCTAAAAGGGTATGAATGAAATCATAATAAATGTGAAACGTGTAAATTGAATTGTCGTTTATATAACTTATTCATATTCAACCCACTTCGTAGTTCTAATACTTCTCCAGAGGAAATTATTTTTCGTGTGTACGTTATTTTGAATTTTAATATAGAAATGCAAGTATCTTCCTTTTAATTTACTCTTATTTGCATCTGGTAAAATATTGGATGAAGAAAATCTATATGCAGAATTTGTTTTTGCGACTTGCATTTGTAGATCTTTAAAAAAATTGTGGATGTTAAGATAATCTAATTTTTTAAACCTCAAACAAGAAAATAAAACAACTTTTGGCTTGGTTTCAATATCGTAAATATTTCTCCAAGTTTGTGTAGAATAATATTAATTCCAAAAGTTTCAGAATTAAATTATTACATTTTAATAGTTCTAAAATCAAAACTGACTACTTTCAGACATATTTTTTAATTCATTTTTGTTCTCAAATGCATTAAGGGGTTGCCCTTTGAACCAATAAAGTACATGGAAAAGTGACCTCTGTAAGAATTCCAGTCACTCTTTAAGTAATTGATTTCTAATTATAAAAACGAAAAAACATGTTAGGAACGATTTATTTTATTGATTTAAGTTGTTAAAAAAGGTATACACATATATAATTTTTTTTTTAATTTATTTTTAAAGATAATACAATTTTTACGAAAGAATTATTCTTGCATGCTGCTATTCTGCGTATGATTTTTTTCCATTTGAATGGCTGAAACAAGCCAAGATTTTTTTTTATGAGTAGAGATATAAAGTGTCTTCAAAATGAACTACAATGAAAAATATAAAACTTGTGTATCCCGAGAAAAAAAAAAATTCTTTTTAAAGAAATATGAAATATCGAGATTTTTTAATTAGAAAACTAGTCGTAAATTCTAAACTTCTTACTTGAGAAGCATAATAATAGATCATTTTGTGCTTCTGTATGTTTAATACATTCACAGAAAATTTCGTGAAATTCTGGGTAACCGTTTTTCAGAAATCGTTCGCGCAATGATCAAAATTGCTGTTTTGAGAAAATTGACATTAAAGATTAAATCACCCGTTGATCATATAGCAAAATCTCAAAGTGTTTTAGATATAACTTCTCTTCTAATGCGAATTTTTGTCTGGGGTTTATTTTTAAATGTTCCTAAAGCATCACATTTAATTATTAGCTATTGAAACAATTATAAATTTTTGGACGGTTTAAAGGTTACCTGACCCCTAAATTAACAATTTGTCTCATTCAAAAATCTTACAATCAGACGGGTTTTTTTCCAATTTTTTGAGAGAAAAATATTTAGGCAATGTTAGTGCTGACACATTGAACCGATTTTCCAGACGCGACTGCATAAAGGACAAAAATGTGTTGTAGCCAAAATAAATTTCGCTTTTAACTCAAGATGTGATTCATTAATCGTAAAATAAAAAATAAAAATTATATTATAAACTAGCTAATCTGCCCAGCGTTACACGGGTCCGTCGAAAAACAGAATGAATTGCGAAAAAGCTCTGAAAATCACAATGAAAAATCGCGAAAAATTTAGAAATCGATGCACGAATTTCGAATAAGTTTAATCGGAAAGAGAAAAAATATATATATTGGTTTGGAAGTTTGAAACTGGATTCCTTTTACTAATGTGTAAAAATAGTAGCAAATCGCGAAAACTCACTAAAATTCAGATAAAAAATTCACGAAAAATTCGAAAATTGTGGTACAAAATCCGTATAAATTTTATTGAAAAGAAGGCAGAATGTACTATAATATCAAAAATTCGCAGAAAAGATTCGCAAAAATCGTAAAAATCGCATTAAAAATCGCAAAATTAAAAAAAAATCACGAAAGTCAAAATTTACTATATTTGGTTAAAAGTTTCAAATCTAACTCTTTTGACGGATGTAAAGTCGTAAAACGCGGAAAAACGCTAAAAAACGCTATAAAAAGGAGTTAAATATTAATATTAATAACAATCTTCAGTTAAATATTACTTAAACATCACACCTTGTAGTTTCATGCTTTTGCATTTAAAAAATAATCGGAAAATATGCCAAAAAAATTTCGCATCGTTGAGCTGGGGAAATATTTTTTTGGGAGCCGTATTAATTCACTGTTCTATCACATCAAAATGCTTTGTATTCTTTGTATTCTTTATTTACCTCTTTATAAAGGTTGCAAGGCGGAAATTGTACGTCAAACATGGCACATGAGGAATGTTCGTACTATAACAAGTTTCATAAATATTCAAATCTTGATGTAATAACTGACGCACTTTTATTCAAAAATGCACGAATACAAAATTTATTACGATTATATATATTAAATTCAGAATTACGGAAATAATATGACTCCCTTTTAAATATGACGTAATCATCAAGGCAACCTAGAATCATTACCTATCATAGGATATCACTGAAATAATTACGTATGGTGGAATTTAATAAAATGAAAAAAACTTATTAATATATTTTTAAGTTTTGACTCACTTTTCATTAAATTTTAAATGAGTCGACAAAATTCTGCAGCGATTATATATGTATACTAGATTTCAAACCATTCGGTTGGGTAGTTTTTGCGTTGTTATATGTGAACAGAAGGACAGACAGGCAAACGGACCAGACGATGACTAGACTGTAGGTGCTACGTATTTATATAATTACAGACTCGCCTAAAAATCAACTCCAAAAAAATTAATTTGTCACTCTAAAATAAATACATAAATTTAAATTAAAAATTATAATTTTTTATCCATCAAATAAAATCTTATTATTACGCTTTAAAAAATATATACAGTTAACTCTGTCTCAGGCGGAATCGATCGGGACTGAGAAAAATTTCCGTAGTAGACAATATTTCGCATTAGATAAATTTTACTCTATGTTTACGAATTCGCAGGGATTTGAATATCTTTCCGAGTTAGATTTTGCGTCTTACAGAGTTCGCCTTACAGAGAGTTCACTGTATACACAAAATGTTTTAAATTAGAATTTATGTAAATGCTACTATGCGATTCAATATCCAGTTATCAAATGTCAGAAAATAGTACGGATATAGCAGATGAGTCTAATAAAAAGAAGATGGTGTAACGTTTATATATGCATTCTCATGAGGAAAAACTTAGAACAAGTTAAATAAAAAAAATTGCTTTTGAAAACTGAAGTGGTATTTAAAACTTCCTTGTGCTAAATTAGTTTAACTTCACGAAAATAATATTTGATAAAATTGGTTATACTATATATTCTTTCAAGTTAGTCTTAATAAATTAAAATTAATAGATAGAAAGTAGTTAAATATCGAAAGCTTTTAAAATTTATGCTCCATTCATTTAATAACATATTTTCTTAACTATGATATTCCATATTTCATTTTTTTAAATGTACATTGGGAAATTACAAAAATAAATTTGTGTGAAAGTATTGATCCCAACATTTTTGTAATAATGCGGAAATTTTATGAACTACCAGTTTCATATTACGAAGTATCATTTCCAAAATTATACAAGACTATCTGAGCCGCACGGCATTGCCCGGGTCGGGGATAAAAACTTTAAATATACCTTCTAAAATCCGCGTTAGCTAAAATCTTTCAACCTAATGATGCAGTCTCTCCTAGCTTTGACAGCGTAGGGGAACCAGGGCCAGTTGAAACTAACCAGTAACCAGTTGAAAATATGTTTAAAAAATACAAAAGGGTTAATTAAATGAGCTGCAAAAAATTTTTATGAAAACATTATTATGTAATAATCACAAAAAATTAAGAATATTGTAAGAAAACAAAAGAACAATATATTTTTTTTTTTTCAGAAACAGAACATCATGTCATTTGTCCCGTTCTGCCCCGTGTATGGGGCAGAACGGGGTGGTAAGGAAAAGCAGTTATAAAAAGATATAAAACTAGCGCAAATGCAAAAAATATTTTTTCTCTATATTTATTTAGATTTAAGTGACTATAAAGGTTTAACTCCTGTTTTCATTGATTGTATCCTTTTCTTAAGCCTATTGACAAAATCCACACCCAAGGACAGTCTCATCCTCTTCGCTATCTATTACCGCACAGGAATTGCGTACCAATTTTTTGCACATGGAACAAGCGGCCGAAACTCCAGCTTACTTTGAGTAAAATTCACCGCAATATAAACATTCACAGTCATAACAATTAGTTAAAAGCATTTCAGGGTAGAATGGGGTACTTTTCCATTCCGCCCCAGGAACAAGATTTAGGTTAGAGATGTAAGGTCACTTGAGAAAGATATGTAATCAAACGTTTAAGGGGTCTTAGGACTCTTAAACCTTTAAAATTTTCGAAATTTTAATTTTTTTAGATGTTGAACTCCTATATTTTCTGAACATTTTGATATAATTGTTTTCTTGAAATTCCTATTAGAACTGAAGTTATGGCTTTTACATTTATACACGTTCAATTGCTGAAGCGTCGTTTCGGAAACTTTGAAGCCATTTTTCTCCAAATGACGTTTTTGGGCATAACGCGCACGATATCTCAAAAACTTATGAATATTTTTTCATGAAATTTTCAAAACGTATGTTTCATGTTAGTTTGTATAAATTGAACCTAAAATTTCCTTTTTATTGTTCAAAACAATTTTTTTAGGTGATTATAATGTTGAAATTTTCTTAATTTTGCATTAACTAAATGCAACTTTATATTAAAAATATAAAAAAGCTTTAAATACAAATTTATTTAGGTTCAGGGCAATTATTATAATCTGAAGTATAAGCAGGTACCAAAATTTTCAGTCTAGTTGCAACACTTATTTTGTAATCGTGCGCGTAAGATGCTATGCCGATTTTTTGCTCGAAAAATGTCTAACAGTTTGGAGCCCCCTGTAAACGTCAATTCTGCATCTTATAACTTTTTAAATACATGAAATGAAAGAACATACTTATATATTTTATTCCAATTAAAATTGTGTCTTAAAATCAAATACATTTTAAGATATTAAATGTGAAAATGGTCTTTTTTTTTCATTTTTTTACAATTTTAAGAGTCCTGAGACCCCTTAACTACGGGAATCTAAAGACAACTAAACGTACTTTAAGCATGAACTAACAATAGTTCTAATGTAAACAAGTATGTATGTCCTACCTTGGTTACAAAATCATTAGAAATTACAGTTTAGGAGCAAATAAATCACACAACTAAAAATTCACTCACAAACGCTTGAGAAAACTAGACTAACATGGCTACCGAAGTTGAACGGCAACAGGTTTTCTAACCTCTGCTTATTGCCTTTCTATAACAGCACCTCCTTGACACTGGAAAACGTCAAACTTCATTGCGCCCTGGTACCACGTTGTGCCCCTGGTTCCCCTACACCCGGGAATTTGTGTGATTTTTTAATTAAAATCTACCCAAGCGAACATAGATTTATGTGCCCCAGTGACTTCGGAAGCTTTTTAATAGCTCATTTCTGTAATTGTATAAGGCGACGATTTTTATGTAAATATAGTGGTACCATGTAATAAAATTCATTTATTAAATGTTAAATTTAATTTATTCATATACAGAGTGTTGCCGATTTCGACCGACAAATTAAGAGGAACAAAATTCGCAGTGGAATATGTTGTGGCAAACCAACTATTTATTTAAAAATACACGATGTTCTACCATAACTCAAACTAGGTTACCGGTAATAACTTTCAGAAAACTGAAGTATATTATAATGAAACTTTTAATAGACATGCTCACTTTTGTTTTGAATGTGATAACATCAAAAAAATTGGTAGAAATTTCATTATACGGAACAGCAATATGCGATTGACGCTTCATATTTTGAACTACGACTACAAGTTCTTACGCTATCATCGATTGCGTGAGCATCCTGTTTTTCCACAACTTTTCCTGATGTTATTACATTTCATACCAACAGAGCTACACATCCGATTACATTTTCATAGAGGTATTTTTATTTTTCCTAAATTTATTACCGTCAACCCGAATTCAGTTAGAGGGAAACACCCTATATTTGTGACTAAATAAGGGGTTTGCGACCCCATGTTCCATGATAAATTTTCATACTCTTAATGTCTACTTTTACACCTCTGAATTTGTCGCTCGAATTCGGGAACAGCCTGTATATATCATTGAGCTGCTTAGTGCTTAAATGATTTTATACTCTTGAAATGTTTCATTGTATATAAAATGTGAATTAACCCCTGACAAGCACACATCTAAACGGTATACCTCTTTAGGCATTGAGAATGAAAAGTACCCACCACAATTCATTTTTAAATATCTTCGTCCCTGATAAAGTAAAAGAATATTTTTTTTAATTAAAGCTTCAACAATTCTGCGTAAAATAGATACAATGTTAAATTGATTGATATTAATTGAGATAGGTAAAAATGTCATCGAAGTTGAAAAAAGTGCATTTTTGAGATTTTTTGTTTTTATGATGTACCTATGATTCTAATCGGCTAAAAAATAAAAAAAATTATAGTGTTTTGGAAAGCTTAACAAGCGCTCTAAATGATGGTGAAATCCGTTTTTTGATCCATTTTAAAAAGTACAGTTATTTTACAACTTGAATGAATTGATGTCGCGAATTCTAAAAAGTAGGTAAAGGGCAGGTTCTTAAAGAAATCAGAGATCTATTATTCATTGTAATTTTTATTTTTCAGCTCAAAAAATACAAATAAACACAACACATATTTTAAGTACATTTTTTATTACAACACTCTATGCACATAGGGCATCGAGGTTTTTTGCACATTGGTTTTTCACACTGCGGACACATTATCGTAGTTTTAATTCCTACTGAATAATGACAATAAGAACATCTTGTTTTGGGTATTTGCATGACTTGAGAATAATTAACAGCAGGCGTATCGTAGTTAAGAAGTTGAGCTATTGCGCTTTTAATATTTGTTCGTAGCTGTGGAATCCCATAGCGCCTAGTTAATAAAGGCTTTATTAGTTCAAATGACAAATCTTTCATGAAAGTCAATCTGGTCTTCTTATCTTCTACATGATTTAATTTACAAAACTATCTAAAACGTTCCTAAAAATATTTTATACAAATCAATATATACAAGACAAATAAATATATGTATATAAGTACATCAATATACATAAGCATATAAATATTTTGTGATACAATTGTAATTATAATTTATTACTTACTTCAAATAAAAGAAAAAACACTCATATGATACAAGAAAAAAATCTTGAGCACTTGATGGACTACACCTGCAAACTGGGTTAAAAGTGCCCACAACGTTCCGCGCTCACTGCGTCATAACAACTGAATCTCAGAAAAGGCTACTGAACACGCTCCCTCAAAGTCTCAACAAAATATCGATAGAGGGGAAAGCCCTTTGTTAAATACCTACTGAGAATAATTACACAATAAAATTTTGGGTTGGGTACTTTGTACCCAGTGTGCTTGTCAGGGGTTAAATCAGCTTTTGACATTTATAAAATGATTTAATTCATATTTCTTTATTTAAGCTTTAAATTACACTATTAAAAGTCTGCACCAAACTGTCCAGCCATCCGACCGTTTTAAAAGATAGCGCTTATTTGACTATTTTATTAAGCGTATGTGAGCACATTATTGAACATATTATGGCCGGATCATATTATTACAGTTGGATTACGGTTATGTAACCGTAAGCGGTTGAATTACTGGACAGTTTGCTGCAATTTTTTAAGGTATCTGACTACGTTGAAAATGCAATTTTCGGCCAAAAGTGTCAAATTCATTTTATTTTACTTTATTAAAGACTATCTTTACCTTTCCAAAACTGTATTTGTTTTTATTGTACGATAAATAGATCCGGAGTTATAGCGGTTTTAAAACTACTCAACAGCTGTCACTCAAACCGAAAGTGCTGTTTAAAGGGCTTTAAAATTTAAAATTTTTAAATTTTTAAATTGCTTTTAAAGGGTCATATGTTTGGAGAAATTTCGCGATTTTGGATGCATTTGTTTAATAATAAGAAATGTAAATAATACGCTCCATGAAATTTAAATGTATATTACTGTAAATTCTTGTAATAAAACATACATGTAAACTTTAAATGCATTTTTTGGAAAATGTAATTTTCGGTAAAATTTCCATACGCAAAACATGATTTCTCAAAAAGTTATTGGAATATCACTATGAAATTTAAAATATATGTTATTTACACTATTGTGAAGGCAATGAACTAAAGATTTAAAGTTAGAATAAATATGTTTTGTTTTATGGATGTTTTTGTGGAATGACATCCATGAATTTTATGAAAATTAACATGTATACAGGTGCGATATGCTATAAGTTTTGAAATACTTAAAGAATCTCTTAGATTTTAGTTCATTGCCTTCACCAATGTCATAAATATGAAGTGTAAAAAGGAAATTAAGATACATACAGTAGAATTTCCTTTAGAGCGTTTTGCGTTTCCTGCCAAATTTCACTAAATTTTACTATAAATTCCTCAATTTACCAAAATTTTATCAATAAATGATTTTTTTTTTACTTTTTTTCACATTTTCTAGTCCTAATCTTAGTAAAAATAGGTTTAAAAAATAATTAAATAACTTTTTTGGAAAAAATTGCTCCGTACGTAGGCAGGCACCCAGGCAGCGTTTGTTCCAGAATACGGGCATACAATGTTGTATCCTCTAGTTTCATTAAAAAAAAAAAATAATAAATAAATAAATAAAAAATTAGAAGATATAAAACAAACGATTCTATCATAAAACTGAAAATCAGTGCTTATTTACACATCACCCGTATTACTTTATTTATTATCTCTTTTCGGGAAAATGTTTCAGGATTAAATCACATTTTTATACTACTTTTACAATGCAAGGTTAATATTTACAGGTTCATAGAATAATAAAATATTTAAAGAATTCAAAACTAAAATTAAATCACAGAAATATATTGTGCGACAAAATAAACAATACATATGAAAGAGTGAAAAAATGTATTTTCTTAGCTGCATAAAAAATTCACATCTCAAAGAATTGGGAAAAAATATTTCATTTTGATGATTTCTTTCGAAAAAGCATTTCTTTACTTTTTCTTGAGGCCGTCTATTTCTTAAAATTCATATGATGGAGAAATGTATCTAATTCTCGAAATCTTTTGAAAGTTTTATTGACAATTATTCAGAAAATATTTGACTTTTAAATAACATTTATGAGTCCTGATTATATATTAGAATATTAATAAAATAAAAGAAACAAGAATATAATTTTAGTTAACCCTTAAATGCCTGACTTTTCAAAAATCATTGTAATAATGTTTTTCGGCTGTCAGTTTTTAAATAAATCATAGGAAAACTACTTAAAAAAATCATATTTTGTTTTAAGTATGGTTTACGGCTAAAAAACAGTTTATTACTAATCGGCAATACTGGTCTTTAATTGAAAAAAAAATTCCTTGATAAAATTCTATAACCAAACTGTTTATACAAACAACAAGAATTTACGTACAACGTTTAAACAAGAATTTTAGTAACTATAATAAGAAATAAATTTGACTTGCTCACTGCAAAACAAAATATGGTATTTCGCAAGCTTCCAAACAAAACAAAAAGAACAAGTAGCAACAATTGAAAAAAATAAATCTATCTTTATTCTTAAACAGCACAAGTGTTGCCATCTACATGATGAAAATCGATTTAATAATATTTTCAGAATGTATTTTATTGTCAACATTAGGCATTATAGCTTCAATATTATTCTAATAGTATTTTATAGCCTAAATTGGGTATGTTGCCGAAAAGCAACACCCGGCATTTAAGGGTTAAATTCGAGAAGCCTCTTTCATTGGAACGATTGTCATAGTGACTTCTGAGCAACTCCAGAGCATATCCTACTGAATGAGTAGGAGTTCCATCCTACTGAAATTATGTGACTTGGATCTGTCCAGTTATTCCACCGTATTTAACTCTTTCGGATCCGATTTTATTTTAATTTTGAGAATAAAATTACATTTATGTTAATAATGCTAATCATAGCTATTCAAATAGATTTACTGAAGTTTAAGGAATATCTCGTTGTCTGAAATCTACGAATGTAGTTATTTTGCGTTTTATTAAATCCATGTGCGTATGACAATGGGCTATGGGAAGGTTTTTGAAGACGTTTGAAAAATATAGTACTTAACAGATATTACAAATTTCTAATATTTTTTTGCGTTTTATTGAACATGACTTGTTCAGAAAAGAAACCTGTATTTTAAATTTAAAGAGCGAATTATATGTTTAAAATAAAGAAATTGCCAACGGGGCAAAGAGAATTAAGCAAACTTTTATTATTATTATTATTATTATTATTACAAAAGGACAAATCATAAATGAAGTCATAATAAGAAAAGCATAGACACATACTATTTTTACTATATGTAGATACTAACAAAATTAATTATTTAGACAAAATAATACTCAATGAAAAGACATGTACTATTAATAGTACACACTGTTAAAAATTTGCAGCATTCTGGCCAGTCATTTGACCGTTTTTTCAAAACACGGTTTCATAACCATAATTTAACTGTATTCTGACCATAAAATGGCCAATAATATGGTCAGAATAGTGTTAAATTACGGATGTGTAACCGTTTTCGATAAAAACGGTCAAATGACTGGACAGAATGCTGCAAATTTTTTACAGTGCACCAGACCCGAAAGGCTTAAAGATAACGGTTACTTGACCATTTTATTAAGCGTATGTGACCACATTATTGATCATATTATGACGTAATGCAGTTAAACTACGGTTATGTGACCGTTTGCTGTAAAAAGGGTCAAGTGACTGAATAGTTTAATGTAATGTTTTAACAGCGTGTGTTCTAAAACCCGGGAAACCAGTGCTAGATCCGCTAGTCGTATTAAGAAGAAAAAACTTCTTAGAAAATGTAAACAAATGATACTATCATAAAACCGAAAATCAGTGCTTATTTACACAACACCTGTATTACTTTGTTTATTAACTGTTTTATGGAAAATGTTTCAAGATTAAATGAAATTTTTATACTACTTTTACAATGCAAGATAATATTTACATGTTCATAGAACAATAAAATATTTAAAGAATTCAAAACTAAAATTAAATCATCAAAATATATTGTGCGACAAAATAAATAATACATATGAAAGAGTGAAAAAATGTATTTTCTTAGCTGCGTAAAAAATTCAGATCTCAAAGAATTGGGAAAAATATTTCATTTGATGATTTCTTTAGAACTAGCATTTCTTTACTTTTGTTTGCGGCCGTCTATTTCTCAAAATTCATATGATGGAAAAATGTATCTATTTCTCGAAATCTTTTGAAAGTTTTATTGACAATTATTCAGGAAATATTTGACTTTTAAATAATATTTATGAATCCGGGTTATACATTAGAATATTAATAAAATAAAGGAAACAAGGAAGTATTTTTAGTTAAAAGTAATCTCAGATATGTACAAGTTATTTAGAACGAAAGTAAAATGTTTGCATTTCTCTTTCCTCGTTTCATGGAAAGGTTGCAGATATCTTTTTTTTTTTTTTAAATTCATTTCAGTTCTCTTTTCACAGTCGTTTATTTTTTAGTCAAACTTTTATTAGTTAATTATTTTTTCTTAAACATCAGTATATAAATTTGTAAGTATTTAATATCAATAAAGATAAATATACAAATAAAAATAACGTAATATAAAAGTCCTATACAAAAATCTTTTTTCCAATGTGTTACACCGTCTCAATCATTGAATATTTAGTATGTAGTTTGATGTAGTAAATGAAAATAAACGCGCAGTCACAAACTGGACCGAAAAATGTTATTTCTAGCAAGCCTTTACGCATTCACAGAGGTATAATACGAAGTATCGGTTAAATGCTCCTTTATGTATGAACCATGTATGTCTTAAATAGTAGTTGCATTTAACTGTATTTATGTATCAATACATAAATATTTCAACATACCTGAGAAATATATAACAACTCGTAATAATATACTAATTTTAATTGCTAAAAGGTGTAAATTAAAACTATAAAAACAGCAAAAATAGTTTTATTCGACAGTTTACATGTTTTGATTCTACCAGAATCATTTTCAAAACAAATAAATAAAAATATTAAAAAAATTGCACGGTCTATGAAACTCCAACATTCAATTTTTCACGTATATTTTCATATTATGCACATTATTTTTTATCTTTATTTTACATGGATGTTTATTTTTATTTTCGTAACCATTGCGTACCTCGAGAAATAATTTCAGTAAGTTAAATGCTGCTTCATCGTTAGATGTTGAATTTTTGCGGGTAAAAAAACCGCTGTAAATTTGCCTAAACAAACTCGATCACAGTGAATGTGCTGTATCTTTCTTTGGTTTCCTGACTATATCAACATGGAAAATACAGTAGTTGCGTAAAATTAACAGCACAATGTGCTGGCAATTTGGACACATTTTTTTACAGCACAAACTGCTAGCGTCCAAATTGCCAGCACATTGTACTGT
This sequence comes from Maratus speciosus, assembly GCA_963932465.1. Lineage (NCBI taxonomy): Eukaryota > Metazoa > Arthropoda > Arachnida > Araneae > Salticidae > Maratus > Maratus speciosus. Next base: position 252,585,124 of record OZ010790.1, read on the forward strand.
TAATTTTACGCAACTACTGTATTTTCCATGTTAATATAGTCAGGAAACCAAAGAAAGATGCAACACATTCACTGTGATCGATTTTGTGCGCTAGATGAACAGTACTTTGTACTGTAAAAATGTCGTTCTTTTTTTTACAGTGTAGTTTCTATTATTGAAGTAATCCAAGCAAGAACATTCAAGGAAAATTAAAAAAATAAATAGCGTGCATTATATGAAAGAGTGCCTGAAAAATTGAATGGTGGTGTTTGGTAGAACGTGCGATTTTAGAATATTTATATTTATTTGTTTTGAAAATGAGGCGGGTAGAGTCGTAACATGTAAACAGTCAAATAAAAACCTTTTTATTTTTTTAAAGTTTTAATTTAAACTTTTTAACATTTAAAATAAGTGTAGACGAGAAATTTCAAAAATTAAGTTAATTTTATATATATTCACATTCTATATTTCATCCATACAGCTTTCTTATTTCGCCACAACATTGTAATAAACATGTTACAAGAAATCAGATATAGACATGTATATAATGACGTTACACTTTCTTTTTGATTTGTAACTGCCTGTTTTTCTGTTATTTTCTATTTTCATTTTATGGGAAAACGTTCTGTGTTTCCCTAGAAAACAGAGACCATAAACTATATATTTTTCCTACAAAAACAACATCTATTTTTCGAGAGAAATTTTCTTTATGACGAATTCTTGTGTTAAGAGTCAACTGAACTCGTTTGTTTATCGCGTAGCATTGCAGAAATGTTATTGTAATAAATATCGTAGAAAAAAAAAATATCTATTCTTGGTTCTATGATCAAGTCTTTGTTTTAAGAAAATGGTTTTTATCGTGCTTCTAAAATCAATTTCTACTCTGTAAACATAAGGATGCTGAAAAGTAAATCATTCGAAACTTCTAGGTGCATCTAAAGATAATCATATATAAGATTATAACGTTCATGATAACGTTAATTTCTTTTAAATATAGAATAAGATTACAGAAAAAATCAATGTTTTTAAATAAAAGAATAAAACAAAGTAAATAAAATATTTAAAGAGAATCTATTCTGGTTTATAAAATCACGATTTCATTTTAAAAGCTCATTTGGCATCTTAATTCATACAGCTGTATTATTTCACCACAACTTTGTAATAAACATGTTACAAAAAATCAGATATAGACATATATATAATGACGTTACACTTTCTTTTTGATTTGTAACTGACTGTTCCTCTGTTATTTTCTATTTTTATTTTATGGGAAATTGTTCTGTGTTTTCCTAGAAAAAAAAGACCATAAACTTTATATTTTCCCTACAAAAGTAACATCTGTTTTTAGAGAGAAACCTTGTTTTTGACGGATTCTTGATGTAAGAGTCAACTAAACTCGTTTGTTTATCGTGTAGCATTGCAGAAATGTTATTGTAATAAATACCGTAAAAAATGTATTCTTGGCTTTATAATCAAGTCTTTGTGTTCAAGTAAATGGTTTGTTTCGTGCTTCTGAAATCAAATTCTACTCTATAAACATATGGATGCTGAAAAGTAAACCATTAGAAACTTCTAGGTGTATCCAAAGATACTCTTATAAGATTATACCGTTTTTGATAACTATAACGACTTTTAAGTACGAATAAGATTATAGAAAAATGCAATGTTTTTAAATTAAAAAAATATATATATTATAAATGAATATCGTCAGAAAATCTATTTTGGGTTGTACAGGGTGTCCGAAAAGCCTCTGACACATTTAAAATTCAATATAAAGTCATACTGGAATACGATATGGACTTAAAAACTTATCACGATGAAAAGATTTATTCAAGCAAATAAAAAAATTGTTCCACACTTGCCCTATAGATTACGCTGTATTTTAAAGTATCAGAAAGAAGCATCAAAAACGTATGACAATCAGTTACAGATAATTTTACTTTGTCAAAAGCAACAACAGAGCAGCAATTTGTGTAATCGATTGGCATAGTTCAATGTGTGCACACTTACAAGGAGAGGGTCAACCTAGTTAATCGCAGATTTTGATTATTTTAATATATGTTGTAGAGTAGAGACCCCTTAGTGTCAGGTTCAACGGATTTTATCTAACGCTCCATAGTTCTTGAGAAACCGGGGGGACTAATAATAGTACACAACTTAAATACTTACATTGCAACCGCATTGATAGATTGGTCGTAGCTCAGTTGGTACGGCGTTCGCTAGCTGATTTGCGGGCCCGGGTTCGGTATCTGAACGCGCAACATTTGTTTTTCTCATTTTTTGTTTCATAAATATACTTGTAATTATAATTTAATAATTTCAATTACAAATTTTAATATCATACATTAATTATAATGTTAATCAACTTAAATTTATCATGTTTTCATTTTTAAACTATTATTTCTCATCCTTTAAAGATGTTTAAAAAGAAATTGGATCTATTATTGAATGATAAAAATTCTAAAATCGTGACAAAATCTGTTGTGGTGCCATCTAGTTATGGTAAAATGAAAGAATATTCAAATAAAATAAAAATAAAAGCAGAAAGAAGATAAAGGTGCAAGCAAAATAATTGAAAGCGCAAGCATACGTATTACAAATTTAAAAATCTTTAATATGTAAAAAATCGGTTGTAATTAAAATCTGATGCTAATTTTTAATATAATTATGCTTGTTACTTTAAAAACAGAATAATAGTATTATCGCAATGACTTCCTTTGTTAAAGCAATGCGTAAATGATGTTTCTTTAAAATCACGAATTTACACAATTGCTCAATATCATTGCATCGATAAAGAATATATGAAATACATTTTAAAAGTGATTTTTAAAAAAATTAACAGTCTTATGATGTTTTATACAACTATTTAGTTAAAAGTAAAAAAATAAATAGGTTAAAATTATAATTGATATACAATATTATAAATTTTAATTGACAATGAGATTATTAATTATACTTACAAGTATATTTATAAAATAAAAAATGAGAAAAACAAACGCAGCGTATTCAGGTATCGAACCCGGGCCCGCAGATCAGCCGGCAAACACCATACCAACTGAGATACGACCAACCTATCAATGCGGTTGCAATGTAAGTATTTAAGTTGCTTACTATTATTAGACCCCCCCCCCCCGGTTTCTCAAGAACTAAGGAGCGTTGTATAAAATCCGTTAAACCTGACACTGCCGGGTCTCTACCCTATAACATGTTTAAAATAATCAAAATCTCTTATTAACAAGGTTGGCCCTCTCCTTGTTAGTAGCTCAAGCCATATCCAAACAGAACTTTAGCTCAATCCACGTGCTCGCTAGCATTGAAAGAGGAACTGACTGGATAGCATGCGTGATTTTCTTCTATAGTACTGAACGTTAGCCCTATCAGAAGCATACACTTTAGCCTTTTTAGCTGGTAGTCGTCATTTCCGTGTCAGAGCGTCAAAACTAATCTGAAAATGAGTAAGAAAGCATGTTTGAAACCAAACATGTGGAGCAAACATTCAAACCGTGTTTTCTCACAAAAAAATAAAAAATGAGTTATTGTTATTTTTATGAACTCTGTGTTAAATTGCACAGAAATAAATGGTATTTTTTACTAAAAAAAATTTTTCTCCGATTATAAATCAATTTTAAAACTTGACGTTTCAATCAAAGAGTGTTTCCTCCAAAGCCTGCATTCAATCAAGCAGTGATTTCTCCAATCTGCCAATCACAGTTGTCACTTAATGTGTACTTTCGAAACCTACCATACATATCACAATTGAAACGGATTGTTTTAGAAAAAAATAAGAGAACTGTTAAAGTTAAAGGCTTCCAGAATTATAGATTTCAAGATCTAAATGAAGAATATGATGTAAATCTTCTTAAAAAGGGAGTTACTGTTGCCTTGTTCAAAGGGTTGTTTTAGAATATCTTCCTCTTAGCCACGCCATACCAGTTGAAAAGAACAAAGATGTTAAAAAACTTTTGAAGGTAATGTATAGTGAACAGTGGCAAAATCAACCTGATGATATATTCAAATAATACAACCACATTATCCATGATTGATAAGCCTGCAATAAAGAAGAGGGATATGTGTATAATTGTCTAGATGAAGATATTGGCTTTAAAATTTGAAGTGGATTTCTGGCAAACGAGTATTTATTTAGTAAATATTTAATGAATACTACTAGGTACCATAATCTGTCATTTTATTTTAACAATAATCAACTGAAATTCGGTATTTATTCAAATAAAATAATGCTATTGTATTATTTGTGAGTTAGAACTTATTTCATTCAAAAAGCGTTTTATCCACTTGTCAAACAATCAAAACATGTTTCCTCCTCTGAATTCGGTCAAAACGTGATTTCTCCAAATATTAAATGCATTTTATTAATTTGTTTTATGTTTAATATCTTAGGTATGCTTGCAATTTTTTCTAATAAACAGTAATAAAAATACACAATAAAAATGAGAATTAAATACAAGTTATTTTCTTATTTATCAGTTTTTTGTGTTTTTTGAAAATTTGTATCTGAAGGAGAAAGCATGGTTTGCATGTTTGCTCCACACATGTGGAAGAGTGGCGCCATCTATGATCGAAGTTTGGGTCTAACTATTTTCATTCGCTTGAAGAAAACTCTTCGCTGTGAGAAACATTTTAGTCCAAATTGCACTCCTCTACGACAATTACTTGCTCCTTATATTGAATTTTAAAATGTGTCAGGGACTTTTTGGAACACCCTGAACAATCACGACTTCATTTTCAAAGAAACCGTTTGTTTCGTATCTGGAAGGTCATGTTTTTACTGTCATTTCTCACATAAGATGAAAAGCGCATTATTCTGAATTGCCATACAGCTCAATCATCAACGAATAAAAGCCTGAAATTCTTGATTAGGAACTAATGCTTAAAGTATCTCCCTGTGTTTGGAGCGCTTTTAAAAAAATGTACAATGTTGAATAAATACACATAATTTTAGTTCAATTGTAATACAGGATGATGAAAAAACATAAAATCCAAGCAATATCTTCCTAACAATTTTAAGAATTGGGGTTTTTTCCTCTTTTTTTTAGCAAAATTTCATGCTTGCAGCAAATTTTGCTTTTGACTGAAGAAATCGTCAATAAAAGTGTATTATTACATAAGGGCATTCATTACATGTTCATGTCACATCACCTTCAATTTCAAACAATCTCTTCGCGAACGTCCTGTTGTTCGGTTATGAAGAGTGCCGGAATTCAAGGCGCACAAACACGTTTCATGTTCACTTTTCTGATACCAACGTATGGGTGGCATTCCATTATAACTGCTATATTTTTAACAGTTCTCATGTCTAACGATCTTCTCTGTTAATAATAGTGGCGGTATTATGTTGACTTCTGTAAGCTCAATTACAGGAACTCAGGGTTCATCTTCCTTTGAAGATGATTGTCTTTCTCTTTCTTAAACATCTCAAAGCATCATCTAACTGAACTAGATGAAAGAATAGACTCTAGATAACACTCTTATAGCATACTCTTCGACTGACTATATTTTCTGGCGAAAGCGAAATTTCCAGTAGGCAAGAGCATACTTGCTCATTGTGTGTTGCCTCCATATTTCCCGTAGGCGATACTGAAACTAATTGAACTTTCATGTTTGCCATTTACAGGATTACTATCTCTAAGATGGAGATGCTAAATATGGGCTTCTTTACTTCTTCTATAAATATTGACGTGATAGTTTATACCATATAATATTGTTCGCAACGTATGAGTTTTGATACTGTTAGTGACATTTTTGATTTACTATTTACAATAAATGAAATTTTGACAGGTTTCTCGATGAACCAAAGTGGTTATGTTCTTTAAACATTTGTTTTGGGCGCACAATAGAATACTAAAATATGTAAAACCATTTATAAATCGCCTGTATATATATGTGTGTGTGTGTGCATTGCAGATTAAGTTGTCATTTAATATAAATCTTCTAACAATCTAAAAAAAGCCTGGCAAATCGAAGACTATGTCATTTGAAATAGTATGTTTCTTTTTCATTGTACTATATTTCAAAATTAATGACAGAGAAAAACATTTAAATGTTGCGAATTTAGATATCGCGTTTCTCTATCAAAACCGTAATTCTTTTCTTCCGCTTTTTCGTTATTTCTCTTTATTTAATGTCAAATATATTTTTTTTCTTTTCGATCTCTTAAAGAACTTCCCTTAAAATCCCTACATTTCTCCTCGCTGCACCATATGTTTCTTAGAGAAATACCATTTCCCCCAAGAAGATTTCAGAGACTGAGGAGAAGAAAGCTTTAGTTCACAGTCGAGTGGGAATTGTGGGAAGCAATCATCATAAAGTCTGAGAGGATCCTTTTGCAAAAAAATCTCTGGTGAAAATGCCTTCCGTTGAAATCCTGAATTTGAATCAGAAATGAAAGCTAAGAAAATGGTAACTGAAACTTTGAAAAAAAACTTTTCTTCATAATGTCGTTTTCATGCAGTATTTATTTTCAATTAATAAAAATCGTGTTCCTTGAGAACTTTTTTGAAAAAAAACAGAACTTATTCCTAAAAAACATGCAAATTCTGTAAAATCTGTATAATATTAAAAAAAAAAAGAAATGCGTCTCACGGAATGCTACTAGTTAAACAAAATATTTTCGTTGATAAATTATTTAGATGCATTTTACTTAAATTTTTTCTTTTATTGTGGCATGTAACATTTTCTGTCATATATTAAAATGATTATTTTTAATATTTCTGATAAGCATTTTTAAAAATATTACATGTACTCAAATCTATTTTAATTCAGCTTCATGGTTTTAAAATTAAAATTGTACGTTATTCTAAGGCTGCAAAAAGCCTTTTTTTTAAGTCATAAAATGTGAAGTTACATACATTTTTTATAAATAAATATATCTCTATTAATTCTACTAGAAAAAATATTTTCATCAACAAAATGTTCATATCTGCTTTATTTGAACTCTGATTTTGAGTTCGTAATATATCTAGACATTGCAGTTAGCTTTTATTCCTTCTACTTATTGGTACTTAGGTAAAATTATATGCCTTTAGTTAGAAAATATAAAAGTTTCCTGTTATTCATCGTTTATGTTAAGGATAAAAAATAATATTTAGATATTTTTAAATGCCTACAAAATTGACTTCAAATTACATTTATGTTAAAATGAAGGGAACGAATATTTTTTCCAACTGTATTAAATCATATTCACGGCTGGAGTAGCACAGCTGACGTCAACTGTGCTACTCCAGCCTTGAATACGTTTATGTCTCTTAACATTATATGGTTCAACAATAAAGACAAATAAAAAAAATCAATTTATATACGTTTCCATGCATGCTTCTAAAAGCTTAAATTCACCATCAATGCAGTTTAGTATGTTGTTTATGCTCAAAGAAATTATTCGTATTTGACAAGATGAGGTATAAATTGTCGAAACAGCAAAATTATGACTATCACATGTGGAGATTTTTAATTTCCTTTGCAAATGAACGACATGCGTTTACAGAAACCAGAATAACACTGCTGCCTACGATTGTCATGTGACTTATGTGCCAAAATATCGCAATACAATTATTGGCCATCAAATTATGCAAATGTGTTTAATTATGTATATTAAACTTATCATTTTTGAATGTCATACATTAGCCCTTAAATGCCTGATTTTTCCAAAATCATTGAAATTATGTTTTTCGGCTTTCCTTTTTTAAATAAATCATGAGAAAAATACTTTAAAAATCTTATTTTGTTTTAAGTATGGTTTACGACTAAAAAACAGTTTTTTACTAATCGGCAATATTGGTCCTTAATTGAAAAAAATAATTCCCTTGATAAAATTCTATAATATTAAACACACAAGAATTTTAGGAACTATAATAAGTAATAAATTTTACTTGCTCACTGTAAAACAAAATAGGGTATTTCGCAAGCTTCCAAACAAAACAAAAAGAACAAGTAGCAACAATTGAAAAAATAAATCTATCTTTATTCTTAAACAGCACAAGTGTTGCCATCTACATGTTGAAAATAGATTTAATAATATTTTCATAACGTATTTTATTGCAACATTAGTCATTATAGCTTCAATATTATTCTAATAGTATTTTAGAAGCCTAAATTGGATATGTTGGCGAAAAGCAACACCCGGCATTTAAGGGTTAAGATTAAAATCTGTGTAATTTATTTTTTGAAAAGTATGCTTTTAATTTAATATTTAAGGTTTGTTTTCTTAAAAACAATAATTTGTGAATTCTTCGTCATTACTCTTCAAAAAACTAAAAACAAATTACCTTTAAAGTATAACTGACAAACTTTACTCTAGCTGGATCAGAAATATTTTCACCCTGCTATTTCCTATATGTTATGGCCAGTAATTTATCATTGTTCACAAAAAAACTCCTACAAAGAATTTTCTATTTTTGCAAACAAAACTATAACAAAAACTATGTCTTTGAGCAAAATATATCACCTTTTCTCAAAAGTCTTCAGCGGATAGAGAGGTTGGAAATAGACGAAGGATATGGAATTTAAGAAAAAACATCATAATTCAAGAATAATTGCTTTTCTAAAATCCTTAAAAAGATTACTATACATAAAATATTTCGTGTTATATATAAAGACAAAAATATATTTATGAAAATGTATATACATTAAGACATTTATGAACATTTATAATTGTGGAAACATTTATTTTCGATATTAAAATTGAAACAAATATAAATTTCACAATTTAAAAGTACAAGGTAGCTAGATTTATGTAGAGAAAATATTATACAATGTATTTTAAATAATACAATCAGATAAGGATAAAATCTTTGTAATGAAAATGTGCTGATTTGGTTTTAAATTTACATTTTTGTCGCCAATAAAAGTATTCAAAATGTATATTTTTCATTTAAAATTTATAGAATTCTTTTTATTTGTATATTTTTCAATATACATTTCTAGTAACAAAGCTTTATAAGTTATGTTGCTTGCATTGTTTCCAAATATTGCCTTCATTGAAAATACTTCCACAGAAATACCAATACTGGTTAAATATTGACCTTAGATGACAGATTTTTAAGGTCTCTTGTGGTTCATGTCAACAAATATAGTTAACTACGCTATTTCAAGTTGTTGTTCTCAAGTTTTTAAACAAGAATTTTGTATATATTATAAATTAAACATAACTAGAATCCGAATAAAGAAATAAGATTATACATACACTTGCATTTTTAATTAAAATTTACCAGTAAAAATCAGATAATACAATATATTTATATAATAAATTTTATGTATTAAACCATTGTCTAACATAAGATAAATTTTCTTATCATCGAATTTTTAAGATCTCCTGTACTTTGTCGCAGCAAATATAGTAAACAAGGCTACTTCATATCAATCTTTTCATGTTTTTAAACAAGTGCTTTGCATATACTATTATAAATGAAATTTAATTAGAATCTAGATATAGAAATAAGATTACACATACACTTAAATTTTTAATAAAAATTTGCCAGCAAAAACAGAAAATACTGTATATTTACATCATAAATATCATATAGTAAACCGTTGTTTAACAAAGATAAATATTATTGTAATAAAATTTTTAAGATCTCCCGTATTTCATCCCAACAAATATAGTTAACAAAGCTGTTTTATAACAGTCCATTCACATTTTTTAAACACGTATTTCGTATATATTATAAATGAAACGTATCTAGAATCTAAATAAAGTAATAAGATTACATATGCACTTAAACTTTTAATCAAAATTTAACATTTAAAAGAACAATAAATTTAAAGCACAATGATATAATAAATTTCATCATAAATTTCATATATTAAACCATTTTCTAACAAAAATAAATATGCTGGTAATCAAAATTTTAACATCTCCCGCATCTCATCCCAACATGTCATGTAAATATATTGATAAAATCAGATTCTTTTTTGAATTTCTTTTTTTTATCCAAGAAAGAACAAAGTTTTCTATTTTTATGATCAGCCTAGCAGTCTCCAGCTGACGTATCTTGCGAGTGTTTATGATGATTACTTCCCACAATTTCCTCTCGAGAGAGAATTATGGATCCCTCTTAGAGTATATATTTATTCCTTTCATTCTTATGGGGAAAATCTTAAGATTCTTGTCCCTCCCCAATTTTCTATTCCTCCGAAAACAATGTGGAATCTTTGAATGACACTCTTTCGCAGCCGGAGGTTGAAACACTTCATGGTAAATATCATATTTACCGAAGAAAAGTAAACAGATTTATCCATATATTGTGCTCCACTTTTGATGCCAATTTTGGATCTAGGAAAAGAAGATAAATTATCTCAATAAGAGCGTCAGGTTTTGATGCAGTTTCCATAAGAAAATTAAAGGAAATATTTTTTTAAAGATTCTAAACTTTAGATTCGAATTTACCCTGATAAGTATCTATGAGAGAATCAGATTTTGAGGTGATTTGTTGTAAAAGCCTGATAGACAACTATTTTATGGCAGATGCTAAAGTTTGAGTTTTTGCTCATATAAGTACTATTATGATACTCGATGGTGAATAAAAAATGATATATAAGTAAAAAATGTATTAGCATATACTAAAATATTTAGATAATAATTACATATATGTAAATAATATGATATAGCATAATTAAATATCATTTATATAAAAATTATATAATGTTAATGTTAAATTCTGCGAATTTGTTCATAATAAATATGTATATTAGTTGTTAAAGTATAATTATAATCCAGGAATATCATAAAAAAGTTCGTATTCCTTTAAATTATTTGAATTCCATTAAATAATATTTTTTATCTAATTGTTTTATTTTTTTTTTAAGTAGTTTCTTTCTTATTTTATTTTTCATCAACTTGAAATAGAATAATACTTTGGAGTATTGAAATATATTGTTGCTATATATTTTTAAAATATTTACTTTGCTTTTGAACATAAAAATATACATAAGAAGACCTTTTTGAAGTTTTAAGGATATGAAATGCTAGGACATTAAAAGATTGAGATGAAATAGCCAACCCGCGATGTTTAAAATAAATAGCAGGTCCTCGAACAGCTCAAAAATAGTTTTTTTTCTTATTTTCAGTTTATTACTTTCTTTTTCTAAATAAAGGTACTGTGTGCTATTTAATGTGTACTGCAAATTTATACCACTGAGAAGAGAAAATATAAAAAAAAGTTTAACAATTTTCATATTTTTTTAAACACGTATTATGAGTTTGTATTTGAAAATGAGTATCTAAAATGAAATTTGAAAATCTTATCTTATAAGAATAAAACCAGTGAAATTATGAAGATAAACTTCAGCTATAAAAACCCATTAGACTACATTTTATGCAAAATAACACAATTCGTAAAAATATAAATGTAGAAGAATTAATTTTACTATGATTCTCAGAATTAAACGTTTTGACAAAATATTTAGATATTTTCTACTGTTTAAATGTAAAGAAAGCGGACTATTTATAAAATGAAATCAAAGTATTCCTTCGTGTAAAGGTATGACTTGTAAAATCACAGTTTGAAGAGACATTTAGCCGCTCCTATTAGCAATGGTTATTTATGTAAATATGAGTACTACTTATATAACAAACAGTAATAACTAAAAATCAAACAAACATATAAACAAAAAGAAATAAGAACGTTCGCAAATATTTTTAATTTATTAAATCTACAAAGTACCTCAAATTCTTTAACAGTGTATTTTTTTAACGAAATTTAGTTCTGTCAATTTCAATTATCCAAAATCAGGGGTTCCCAAAAGTGAATCATTTTTGGATGACAAATGATAGATTATTTAAATAGAGACCATAAATAGTACATAGATTTGTTAAACATGAAAAAATACGCATTTTAATTCGCCTTGTTCGTCAATTTTTTGTTTGTTATATGAATACCATGTTTAATCAATAATAAAAAAAACTTAGGAAAGTTCACTTAAAAACTTCACAAGAAAATATAATAATTGTATAACATACATAAGAAATTCTCATACCTTCGGACAAAAAAACTGTTTATTAAAAGCGAGATAGAAGTTCGTTGAAAAATGTCATATACAAAAACACAATATAGAATTGTAAAAGATTTTTTTTTTTTTTTTTTTTTAAAGGGGAGATTAAAGGTTAGCTCAACAGCTACCGAATCATTAGTTCCATTTATCTAAAAATTCTAATCTAAATTACATTAAAATAAGGTAAATCAAAACGTTGTCAAAGTACTAATAACAAAGACCACGGAGCCGGTGAACTGATAAATCAAGAAATGCGGGGTGAGGGAGTTAGTCGAGGGGAAATATACATTTTACCTTGCAAAAAATCGGGTAGAAGTTTTTTTTTTTTTTTTCTGACTTGTTTATAATGATGCCAACATGGAAAAACCAAGTTTTCCAACAAAATTTCTTAAGGCTAAATTTTCTGTGGCTAAAAAACAACAAAATTTTGGGACTTTTTTCATTTTTTTTTTAAATATCTCGATACATGTTGCCGTAGCATGATTTTTGTCAATTACAATATTAAAGAGGACAAAATTCTCTACAACTTTCATACATACAACTTTTTTATACACTCAACAGCAAGCGCAATACGCCGTTTCAAAAATAAGACAATTTTTTCAATTTTCTTAAAAACCGTGAATACGTAGTTCTCCCCCGGTTATTCATATGTTTCCCACGGTTTTAATCACATATATCAACTTCTAAAAATTGGTAGCAGTAAATTAAATATTATTTGCACACCCACGTCTTTATTTTCATCACAACATACATTTTATATTCAATAAAATTATATAATTTTTAAAATAGGATAGTGTGTAGATGAATAAAACAATTTTCGTATCGACAGTAATTTTAAGTGTGTATAATGTTAAATTCAAAGCATTGTTTAAAAGAATACTTTAGTATTTAATAACTTATTGGTACTATAGTTTCAATTAAGAAAGAACTTTTGTTTAATTTTAATAATTTTGTAATTGTAATAATTTTTATAATGCATGCATATTTTTCCAGGAAACAATGGGATAGATATGAAAATTTGCGAAAAACATACTTTTTTCCACATATTACACACTTAACATACAATGGTATATTTTATTTACCAATTATTGATAACATATATTTTAATGCTTTATTTTTTAAAGATAGTAAACATTGGATTATACTTCCATATAAAATGGGGGAGGGGAGGCACTCAGAAAATAAATATATTTTATGTAAGAAATGCTTTTACCTTATAAAATAGCTACAATAAAAATGACAACAGGTTATTTCACTAACTGATGTTATATATTTATCTCCTGTAAAATTTAAAAATTTTGTCAATAACATATTTGAGATCACTATAGAAATATTTAAAAGATTAGTTTTAATAAATACTGTAAGTTTTTTCCTACTTATATCAATAAATAGAACAAGAGATTATATCACTTTAGCATGCAAAAATATATAAAACATTAAGATTGTCTATTAATTGCTTTAAAGCTTAAACAGAAAAACTTACTTCGATTGTTGAAAAATACACTTTGTGGAATATTCTAATTTTCTGTATTATGCACTGGTTTGAAACTATGTCTGTTTAATGATCTCAGTGACAGCATTTATCAAATGAAATACCAATTTACTTATGATTGCAGACCATATAAACATTTTTATTTTGGCACTGATAACTCCACTTTTCCTACACAATAATAAAGTAAGGTAAGCAATATGATTTAATAAGCTAAATGAAAAAATATATTTTAATAATAATAATGTTTTACAGGCTATTTAACAATATTTTTTTTCTCTTTGATGACACTGTTGTAGGATCATTAGCGTCCCGTTTCAAAAGAATATAATCATATAAAAGAATATAGAATAGAAAATTTTGTCTTCTTTAATATTGTAATTGACAAAAATTATGCTACTGCAACGGCTATTGAGATACTTAAAAAAAATCGAAAAAAGTCCCAAAATTTTGTTGTTTTTCGGCCACAGAAAATTTAGCGTTAAGAAATTTTGTTGAAAAACTTTGTTTTTCCATGTTGGCATCATTATAAACAATTCAGGAAAAAAATCTTCTACCCGATTTTTTGTAAGGTAACCCCCCCCCCTTTTTTTTTGAACATTTCCCCTGAACTAAGTGGAGATTGAGTTGTTTTTTTTTTTTATTTCACAAGCTGTATTTTTTATTTCATTTATCGTACCAGTATCGAACTTTCGCATACCAGTAAACAGGGTTTAACTTACCAGCACCGGAACGCGTACCCTAGTTTGAGAACCCCTGATCAAAATGATTCTAGATACACTCTAATTAACGTCTTCCCGTAAAATTACAAGCAGTGTTAGCAGTTGGATTTTTTGTTCAAATACCTTGTTTTTTGTCACTTTTTTATAGTAAATTTTACCTTATAAAATACGTCAAAGGAGTATCGCTTTTTCAAGGAGATAGTAACACAAAGCAATATAAATTCAAAATCCAGCTCATATGTCAACAATGGTGGCGAGAAGTGAGCTTTTTGAACTATGCGTTTAAGTAATGTGCTAAGCACTTCATGTCACTAAAATTACTTAAAATATTTTTACACCCAGGAAATTTATATACTTTATTTAAAAACGAATTATGATCCAAATTAAGAATTTATTTTTAGTTAATAAAATACAGCAATTATAATAGAATGATATGAATTAAAATAAAACTTTATCAATGAAATCAAATGATGTCAAATATTTCAATTAATATAAAACGAATAATGTTCTTTCCTTCAATGAAAAGAAGGAAAAGCTTTTCTCTGTGCAATTATTCATGATTAAATTTTAGCAAAAAGAGCTATTCCTAGCTTATAACTGAACAATGTAAACAGCTTGTATTCTTTTTCTTATTTTGTAATAGCACCGGCTTTATCGTTTGTAAAATATTCTATTATTCTAAAAAAAAAAACATCCCACTTAAATGTATATTGCAGCCAAAATTTATCTTTATATTGTTATGTTCTTATGTTCTGTTTCATTTCAGCTGCAATTGTAAGAAAGTTATGTAAAAAAAAATAAACATTTTTTCTGTTTTATTTTATGGCTTAGTAAAGTAAAAAAAAAAAAAAAAAAAAGATTTTATACTAGCTAGTAAAATTACCCAAAATGCTTTGTAAACATAGTAAAAAGGGTTATCAGAAAAGTCAATAATTGTGAACACAAAAGAACATCCCTTGCTTAAAGTTTTAGGAATTCTTCTGTTTACTGCTCTTTTACGACCTAGGTATAGGAACGCGAACTTAGAACCGTTCAAGATTTTATGGTTATTCTCTGCCTACATCACTCATTCCCGCATAGTTTTCGGGCCTTCTGAGTATACCCTTACTTACAATCGATGAATAGCCTGCATGGGGAAGCAGATATATGTTATATAAGGAAAACTTTATTGAAAAAAATTAATCATTTTGTACCAATATTGTTGATTTGGCTGTCAAGCCTGTTAAAAGATATATAGACATTATTTATCGTTTTGTGTAAGCAATATTCTGCAGAAGATATATGGTTGACGCATGATGTTTAATTTTATTAAAATGAAAATAAATAAATGTTTAATATTATTATTACGTAAAGATTGTAATTGGATTTAAATTTTTGTGATGATCGTCACACTCTAAAAATTTCTCATGCATGCTTGGTAAAATAAAGAAATTCTGAAAATCCCTTGTGAAGTATGTTTACACAGAATGCTGTCCCATTAGTGTTTTGTATATTTTGAATAAAATTATAATTTTAACGAAGCTGTTTTAAAAACTAAGTACTGATTAACATATTTATATTTTTTTTTTCTCTTCCACTAATCAGAAAAAAAAGATATTATTATTAGAAAATAAATAAATGTAAAATGTTTCACAGCTATGATATGTGGGAATTTCTTGTTATATGCATTATTGAATAACTATGAATTTGTAGATATTATACCAATTAATCTTAAGTTATAACTTAAAATTATTAAAATTATTTATTTTTCAAACCATGCATATTAGTCTCTTAGTACACCTACTTATCATTTACTTATTGTATAGATTAATTGTTATTAATAATCTATTTTAAAGCATTAGAGACTTTATAACGATATCTAAATAGTTAAGAACTAGACGTCCTGTCGTTTCCTTTATAAGCAATTCACTTATTTATGCAGAAAAAACGAATAAAAATGCGCCCGCATAAGTGACTGCATGTTACAGCTTTTGTTCGAGTTATATCAATTATTTTTAAAAGGATCAATATTCAGTGCATTTTATTTACACACCCGATAAACTTTGCATTTGGAAGCACATACTCTTATTTAATAACATCTATGAAAAAAATGTTATTTGTATTTTACTAGGGAACTTACAATCAATGAAACACACGATTATCAATAAAAATAAAGGAGCATTTTATAACAAAAGAAAATGTACAAAAGTTTTGATATTAAGTATTTTTAAAACATACTTGAAGATTAATAATTGTCAAATCGAAAGAAAATTATCACTTAATATTTCAGTTATAAATCACAACGAAATACCTAGCCTAATAAGTTGATGTATTTCCCCAGTGTCCAAATGCACATGAAAAATTCACACATATCACTATCTATTATATTACATATAAATAGCTTATTTAAACAATTTTCGAATATATATTTAAATATATTTCTCTCAAAAGTTATTTCAGATTTTTAATGCTGGATCTGGCAATGATGATTTCCTTCAACGTATCTCATCCAAAATTCGAAATCTTTCAGAGGCAGATTGCAAACGAAAATTCTGGCTTCTACCAAATACTGTGAATTGATTTATTCTAACATTTTTCCCATTCTCAACTTCTCTGAGTTGAGTTTTATGACCCGGTTCTCAAATCTATGTCGAAAGAGAGATATCTCAAGTGTTTATGATGATTACTTTCCAGAATTTCCAGAGCCAAGAATGATCGAATCACTTTCACTGCGAATCAAGAACGAAATTTATGCCTCCAAAATTCTATATTGTAGTCTAAAAGGATTTGATGGTTCGATTCTAAATTTAAAGAGCGGGCCACCAAATAGCTCTTAGGAAATAGCGCGTGATTTTTACGATTCGTCTGGCGACACTTCCGGAAGAAGTGGGAGTAAAATCATGATTTTCAGCCAAAACTTCAGAAATCATAAACTACTAGTACATTTTGAAAAATGTCTAATTCGTGTATTTTAATGAAAGTAATGATCAACAAACATTTTATCGGAAAGTAATTACCGCATTTCCTCGAAAATATGATCTGGACTTAAATTGTTAATCCAGACTGCTCATTAGAGCTTATTTTCAGTGGATTGGTCATGTACTGCAATGTAATGTTTATGTTACATTAGCGATATGTCTTTCGTTTTTGTTAAGTGATTTTTAGGCTATTTATTTATATTTGATTAAAGACTAATATTAGCATTTTACAATTCAATATATCTGTTCTGCGTTTAAAAGAATACGTTAAATTTCGCCTGACTGTCAATTTTCAGTAGGTCTTAATTAAGGCATAGAGCTAATATTTCGAGCATGCTCTAAAATGTTGCTTTTCAGATTAGATATTATATTCAGTGAAAACAGGAATCTAAAAATAAAGTTACATAAAATAATGGTTTTCCGCCAAAACATGAAAACATCAAACTAGCAATACAAGGCGTAGTAGTAAAGTAATAGAAAAAGTAGAATTAATTTTTGCAAAAATTAATTTAAATATTAATTAAAAAAATAATTAAAATATCTAATTAAAAAATTTATTAAAATGTGTAAAATTTCAATTACAGTGTCGCATAAAATGGATTTATACAGTTCATTTGACTGAAGAAATCATTTTAAATTTTCTAGGATTTTTTTTCCTTTTTTACATGAGCGATTCATTACACACTTTCTGTAAGTATTACTTTATTTGCTACAATGTCGCTAAAAACCCAAGAATTATTTTAAAAATAATTAATGAAAAAACTGACTGCCAGTGTTTGATGATTATTGTAAATATTAACATATTTCAAGTACGTTTTCATCAGTGAAATATTGGAAATCAATAAAAATCATATGTCTATAAAATATGTCGTAATTATAATTTAGAATTATCAAGTGCCTAAGCGTAGCGTAGTATATTTTTAATACATTTTCCACTACTTTTTAAACTATAATTTCCTTAATAAATTCCTATTGCACATTTTTAGCACGAATGTTTCAGCTTGAAAATAGTGGTAAGAAATACAATAAAATATGTAGAAGGGCTGTGACCCCTGATTTGTTCTAAATTTGCTATTTCATAGGTTTAGTTTGATCACACGATTACTATCCTTGTATTTTCAAGGTACAGTGGCTTTTTCTGACTGCAAGAACTACTTTCGAGACGCCAATTTCGAATAATAAATTTAGTTTTCTGATTAAAACAAAACAAAACAAAACAAAAAAAAAAAAAAAAAAAACATCGATGTCTTGTTATTTACTAACTTTTCCTAAATATCGTTGTATAAAGTGTATAAATATGGAAATTAGTCATGAATTATCACAGATAAAACGAGCAGCTTTGCTAGTTTGGCTTTTGTTTTATTCCGAAATTTCGCAAGAAATAACCTACATCTACAATATCATTTTCTTTATTAAATGACAGACACTTCAAAAAAAAAAAAAATCTTTATATTCTCATTCTTACTTTACCTCGGTAAAGCTGTTAAATTAATAATTACTTTTTTTTTTTTTTTTTTTTTTTTTAATATATGGCGATGTAAACTGCCTTTTTTGTTTAAAGGAAATGGTAGCTTTTTCTAGCTTTGCTTCGTCCGGTTATGTCGGATAATGAACAGTGTAAACACTTTTTTATCTTTTAAACTAATTTTTACTTTATGTCTTAATTGTATCTTTCAGTTTATTTTTAAATTTAAATTAACTTTATTTTTTACTTTCTTCTATCTTTACAAGAAGAAAGTATTGGATTCGTGAAAAATTTCGACTTCCGGTTTTCGACGGATTTATACGTTTTAGAATCCCCAGAACACGATTTGATGGTTTTTAGAAAATGTCTGTCTGTGAGTCTCTCTGTCACTCTCACTCTGTCACTCTGTCACTCTGTGAGTCTGTATGTGACAAAACATTTGTGGGCGCTCTATCTCAAGAACTAATGCACAAAATTTCACAAAACTTTATATTTAGTTAGACCTTGATATAAACTGGACCTGATTAGTTTTTGGTGAAAATCGCCCAACAGGTGGCGCTGCTATGCGGCATTTTTCACGATTTCTGCAATAGCTATATCTCAAGAACTACTGCACAGATTTTGATAAAACTTCAGATTTAGTTAGTCCAGGACATAGTTTAGTTCTGATTACTTTTTTGTGAAAATCGCCTAACAGGTGGTGCTGCTATGCTGCATTATTCATGATTATCGCAATAGCTCTAACTCAAGAAAAATGCACGAATTTTCATCAAACATCAGATTCAGTTACTCACTGATATAAATTAGTGTTGTTTAATTTTTGGTGTAAATCGCCCAACAGGTGGCGCTGCTGTGCTGCATTTTTCACGTTTCCCGCAAGAGCTGTATCTCAAGAACTATTGCACGGATTTTCATCAAACTTCAGATTTAGTTAGTCCTTGACATGAATTGACGTATAAATTAGTGCTGTTTAATTTTTGGTGTAAATCGCTCAACAGGTGGCGCTGCTATGCTGTATTTTTGCGATTTCCGCAATAGCTTTATCTCAAGAACTAATGCTTGGATTTTCAACAAACTTCAGATTCAGGTATACCTTGATATCATTTAGTGCTGCTTATTTTTGGTGTAATTCGCTCAACAGGTGGCGATGCTATGCTACATTTTTCAGAATTTCCGCTATAGCTCTATCTCAAGAACTAATGCACGAATTTTCATCCAACTTCAAATTCAGATATACTTTGATATGAATTGGTGCTAAATCGTTGTTATTTCTTGTACTATTTAAATGATTTAATTGAAGTGATTTATGTAGAAGAAAGTTTTGTGATGTCCACAACATACTAGTTTTACACTTGGATTACCCTTTCAATAATTTTCAGCCTTTTCTTATTTTTTATTTATTATAATTTTCCTTCTTATATTGTAGCACATGTGTGCTACGGCTTGACTTAGTTTCATGGCTCCTCTATGATCTGTTATACCCTTACTCATACACAGGGACTGGAGTAGCATTGCTATTAGGTATCCTATTGAACTTTTCTCCCGTTCATTTGTTCAAATTATCGCATTTACTTCTAAAGTTGTTTTAAAACTGCACCTTTTCTTTTCCTAATGGCTCACAATTATCGAAGATATTCAAACAATAGACTAGATGTTAAGCCGATCACAGCTACGTAACCCTTCAATGCTGCTCTACTGTTCAGCAGTGTTCAGCGTGATAGCAATCATTGAAAAACACCACATTTTCTATGATTATGGGTGTTGAAAGATCCTGAGTTCCTCACACTTGTGTATATTTTTATATATCTTCATACTTTCTCTAATTATTCTCTTTGCTTTTTTGTTTAAAAAAAACTGTTAATTACAACAACTTATGATTTTTTCCGTTACTCTGTACCAAAAAATAAAATAAAATAGTAATGACTCTGATAAGTGCACCTTTTTTTTAGATCTTTGTTAAAGGCAGGCCGCTCCTTGACTGGCCTGCACTTACCAACTTCGTCCGAATTTTACTTCTTCTTAACTGCGCATATATATTTCAAACTATTTAACTTTTTTATATTAAAATTTTAACTTATTATTAATTTATTCATTTTTTATAATTTATAAATTTTAATTACACTTTCATTTTATTTTAATACTACCTTTTGTATAATTAATTAATATTTAACGTTTATTTTGAAATACAAATTTATTTCGTAGTTTATATACCATAGTTATACTTTTTTTCTCCCAATTTCTCATAAGACAATTATCTATAGACTGGAGGTAAAGTTGATGGCAATATAGAAGCCCCTCAAAATTTTCGCACTGTTACGCATGTGATCGCCTAAAGTAAAATATTTCCTTTCAGAATTTCAGTCTTGAATTAAAAATTCTTGAATTGAAAAAAAAGTCCAATCTGGCAACTCTGAAAACGACAATTTTACATAAGTTTTTTGAGGATATTAATTTAGTGTTAAAACACCTGCTAACAGTATCACCTGTTAAATATTTATTTGTAAATTATTTAATTTCGTACTTAAAAAGAAAAATCACCCATTTTGAAAAATATTACATAATACAGTAGATTTCCGTTACAACGAACTTCACGGGACCGCTAAAATATTTCGTTGTAACGATTATTTCGTTATAACGGAATTACTCCTATTTATCTTATGAACTGCATATACACGTAAATTAATTATTTAAGATAAATTTACTTTTCATTATAGAAAATTTTAATGGAAGACTAGTTAAATTAACATAAAAAAGTTAGTAAAATAAAATGCAATATTAAAAATACAAAATTACGGACTAACCTTTATTTAGTAGTACATTATTGCAGAAAATCTGTGATTTTAGTTTGCACAAACGAATGTGTAGTTGATGATAACAAAAACGTGTGCAACGAATGAATGTGAGAAAATACCTCCTCTGGAACATTTTTTTGATGTGAAACAAAATCACGCATTTTCTCCAAGCATGAGAGAGCTTCCGAAGCGGTAACTTTTGAATCGTCGGTAACATCAGTATCGTCATCACTGCTGTCGTCATTCTGTTGGTTTGATGTAGTTTTAATGGACAAAATGATATCTTCAGCAGATACTTCAGAGCATGTTTGAATATTGTCATCCACGGATAAGAAATCCTCCAAATCCACCTGATCTGTGACTGATGTTAATTTTTTGGCAGCCTTCCAAACTGTGTTTAATTCAGAGGACTCGTCCGAATCTAAAATTTGTGATTCATTTTCTTCGGTCTCAGTTAACCAGGCATGTTTCCAACAGTTAGAAATTGTTTTCTCGCTAATTTCTTGCCACGAACCAGAGATCATTTCAATAGCTTCTTTGAAATTTATTTTTGGCCTATCCCCATTTTCTAAGCCGCAAAGAATTCTTTTTCGCGAAAGAGTTCTGTAGCGAGATTTTACAGCACGGATGATACCTTGGTCTAGAGGCTGTAAAATAGAAGTGCAATTCGGCGGAAAGTACTCAACTCGGATGCAGTCCAATTTGGGGGGACTATTATGAGGCCTGCAATTATCAATCAGGAAAAGGATTTTCCGTTTTTTAGCCTTCATTTCTTTGTCAAATTGCACTAGCCAATCATTAAAGATATCTTGTGTCATCCATGCCTTCTTATTGAATTTATAATCGCAAGGCAATGAATGACAGTTCTTAAAGCAACGGGCTTGCCAGAGTGACCAATAATTAATATTTTTCTCTTCTCGGTTCCTGATTTGTTATAACAAAAGAGTGCTGTAATTCGTTGCTTTGAAGTTTTTCCTCCGATGCATTTGTCGTCTTTAAATGTTAATGTTTTTCTCGGTTCAAGTTGATAAAATATCCCAGCTTCGTCAGCATTGAAAACATCAACGGAGCTGTATGTCTTTATAAGGGCAGCTACTTCTCCAGCTCTCCATTCATTTACAGTCTTTGTAGGTACATCACCTGCTTCGCCGCAAATTGATTTCATTACAATTCCATAGCGAGTACGAAAGCGATTGAGCCAACCTACACTGGCTTGGAAATTTTCGATACCAAGTATTGTTCCGAACTCTTGAGCTTTCTGCCTTATCAGAGGACCATTTATAGGTACATTTTGTGAACGAACATCTTCGAACCATTTGAACACGGCTATCTTGAAATTGGGACTGTCGCATTCGTTTTCTATGGGAACCAATGCTTGAATTTTGAAATTGTCTCTCAATTTTTTCTTTATCTTTTAGAAATGTAGATAAAGTCGATTGTGTTATTCCATATTTTTTAGCCACATCAGTTTTCCGCAATCCTTTATCAATCTCAGAAATTATGACTTTCTTTTCTTCCAACGAAAATTGTTTTCGTTTCACACAAGCCATTTTATCAATGAACGAAGCAAGAAACACACTGCAACAGGTACTGGCGATAAAGATATCCTAGAATAAGCCCAAACAGTCATTTCACAGTGAAGTTCACCTGCTTTCCGTCACGTGATCATTTTGAAGCATTTGGGCTAATGAAAGTTAAGGAATTAGGGAAAGAAGTAGACAAAAGAAAAAATAACAAAGGGGAGAAAATTCTGAAATAGCACCTGTCCCGAAAACAATAATGTTATTTTTTATCTTCAACATTTTATTCGAAGTATATTTCATTTCTGTTAAACAATTGAAAAAAAAAAAAAAAAAAAGAGCTCGATGAAAATTTTTCGTTGTAACGGAATTCCTAAAAAAAATGCACTTCGTTAAATCGGAATTTTTAATACATTGGGGTTAATGCAATTTGAAATGGGGATTTGTCAAATTTCGTAGTAACGGGATTTTTCGTTGTAATGGAATTCGTTGTAACGGAAATCTACTGTATATAAAATGGACAAAACATTAACGAATGTTACTCTTTCAACGTCAAGTAAAAATCTATGCTAACACATATTTATGGAAAACTAACAACTTTTAACAACAGTCGAAAAAATGGTATGTTGGAATCTGTTTTTGCTATTCAAAATTAACTATGTTTGTTTACAATGTTACTATTATCATAAATACTTGAGTCAGCTTGATGCGTGACGTCTAGCCATTAAATAGGTTTTCTTTCATCTCTTTTATCGGCTCAAATCATGTTGTGTTAGATAAAATGAATTTTATATCACCACTTTACGAAATGAAAGGTGATTTAGTTCCCCTGTTACGATGCATATTATCGGAGAAAATGCGTGGTTGGAATGACAAATAATAAAGATGGTATTTAAATTTAATGGTAGCCATTATTTTACTTTTAAATGGATTTTTGTATTCAATATGTGATTCTACTCTTCTAAAATTTTGTGTTTTATATTATGATCTTATTCTATCTTTATACATTGAACACACATAATCAAACATTTGACAAGTTACACTTTTAATTATATCTTTTATTCTGATGAACATTGTTTGTTAAAAAATAATGAGGAATGTTTAATTTTATTTTTTTTTCATGTTCTTATTCCTCTTATTGCTTTGAAAGTGGTGTAATAATAAAATAATTCAAAGTGCAATAAATGTGATTTTTACAGTGAAATAGATTGTTATCTTTTATTGAAATCATCTTAAAAAAGATGAAATGCTTTAATGTTTAGAGAAATTTTTAAAATTCTTGAAAAAATTGTATTTTTCTTTGTATAGTATTCCATTTTATACATTGAACGCACATAATTAAACATTTGGCAAGTATAGCTTTAATTATATCCTTTATTCTGATAAATATTGTTAGTTCAAAAATAATATGGAATGTTTCAATTCAATTCAATTTTTTTTTGCATATTCTTATTCTTATTATTACTTTGAAAGTCATGTAATA
Source organism: Maratus speciosus (assembly GCA_963932465.1). Classification (NCBI taxonomy): domain Eukaryota; kingdom Metazoa; phylum Arthropoda; class Arachnida; order Araneae; family Salticidae; genus Maratus; species Maratus speciosus. The sequence goes on from OZ010790.1 coordinate 252,609,534, forward strand.
ATAAAATAGTTCAAAGTGCAATAAATATGATGTTTACAGCCAAATAAAATGTTATATTTTTATGTTAATTTATCGTAAAAAAAGATGAGCTGCTTTAATGTTTAGAAAAAAATATTATACTGAGTATATACTGAAAACAAGCATTATTAAAATTAAAAAAAGTGTTTTATTATTGGATAGATTTTTCTCAATTTAAAATTATCAATGTTATTGTTTACACTGTTACTGTTATTTTAAATGCCTCTTTCAGCTAGATGTGTGTAGCCTAGCCATGAAATATATTTTATCTCATCTCTTTTATCGGCTCAAATCATTCTGTGTTGGATAAAATGAATTTTATATCTCCACTTTACGAAATGAAAGGGTATTTAGTTTCTTTGTTGTGATGTATGTTATAAGAGAAAAACGTGATAATGGGATGACGAGTAATAATCAAGGTATTTGAGATAAATTTAATGGTGGTCCTTTCTTAAATGTTAAAAGGGTATTTTTTTATTTGATAATTTATTTTGACTTTCTTTATTTGTTTTAAATATGTGAAGTTCGAGTGAATTTTTAACAATGGAATACTGATAGTTTCTAAAATAAAATATACAAAGTGTCCCAGAATTCATGGGCCAAACTGTATGTAATGGAAGTTAAATTAAAGAAGCAATTTTTGCATAGAAATGTGGGGTCGGAAATTAAAGTTTTGCAAAAAACAAGAAATTGTGAGGAAAAGAAAGCGAACGTTTTATTGACATAGAAATTGTGAGGAAAAGAAAACGAGCGTTTTATTGACATAGAAATTGTGAGAAAAAGAAAACGAGCGTTTTATTGACATAGAAATTGTGAGGAAAAGAAAACGAGCGTTTTATTGACATAGAAATTGTGAGGCAAAGAAAACGAGCGTTTTATTGACATAGAAATTGTGAGGCAAAGAAAACGAGCGTTTTATTGACATAGAAATTGTGCGGAAATGAAAACGAGCGTTTTATTGACATAGAAATTGTGAGGAAATGAAAACGAGCGTTTTATTGACAGAGAAATTGTGAGGAAAAGAAAACGAGCGTTTTATTGACACAGAAATTGTGAGGAAAAGAAAACGAGCTTTTTATTGACATAGAAACTGTGAGGAAAAGAAAACGAGCGTTTTATTGACATAGAAATTGTGAGGAAAAGAAAACGAGCGTTTTATTGACATAGAAATTGTGAGGCAAAGAAAACGAGCGTTTTATTGACATAGAAATTGTGAGGCAAAGAAAACGAGCGTTTTATTGACATAGAAATTGTGAGGCAAAGAAAACGAGCGTTTTATTGACATAGAAATTGTGAGGAAATGAAAACGAGCGTTTTATTGACATAGAAATTGTGAGGAAAAGAAAACGAGCGTTTTATTGACATAGAAATTGTGAGGAAAAAAATACGAGCGTTTTATTGACATAGAAATTGTGAGGAAAAGAAAACGAGCGTTTTATTGACATTGAAATTATGAGGAAAAGAAAACGAGCGTTTTATTGACATAGAAATTGTGAGGCAAAGAAAACGAGCGTTTTATTGACATAGAAATTGTGAGGAAATGAAATCGAGCGTTTTATTGACATAGAAATTGTGAGGAAATGAAAACGAGCGTTTTATTGACATAGAAATTGTGAGGAAAAGAAAACGAGCGTTTTATTGACATAGAAATTGTGAGGAAAAGAAAACGAGCGTTTTATTGACATAGAAATTGTGAGGAAAAGTTTACGAGCGTTTTATTGACATAGAAATTGTGAGGAAAAGAAAACGAGCGTTTTATTGACATAGAAATTGTGAGGAAAAGAAAACGAGCGTTTTATTGACATAGAAATTGTGAGGCAAAGAAAACGAGCGTTTTATTAACATAGAAATTGTGAGGCAAAGAAAACGAGCGTTTTATTGACATAGAAATTGTGAGGAAATGAAAACGAGCGTTTTATTGACATAGAAATTGTGAGGAAAAGGAAACGAGCGTTTTATTGACATAGAAATTGTGAGGAAATGAAAACGAGCGTTTTCTTGACATAGAAATTGTGAGGAAAAGAAAACGAGCGTTTTATTGACATAGAAATTGTGAGGAAATGAAAACGAGCGTTTTATGGACATAGAAATTGTGAGGAAAAGAAAACGAGCGTTTTATTGACATAGAAATTGTGAGGAAATGAAAACGAGCGTTTTAATGACATAAAAATTACAGTAAGTGCCCAAACAGAGTTGGGAAAATTTGTTATCTCAATTATCCGCATTGAAATTACAAGTTAATTGCATGTAATTGGTTATAGTTAGATAGTTTCAAACGCAGAAATTTCGCACATATAATGGAATGGGGGCAGTTCCGACTACAGTGTTGTAAAAATTTTTTTCGGCGCGTAATTTTAACTATAATTAATTACATTAAAAAATTAAATTGTAATTTGTATAAAAATATTAAATTGTAATTACATTGAAGATAATTGCAATTATGAAATTGCCCAAATCTGTGCTCAAATGGGCCACTGGCAGCTTCTAGCAAGTGATTGGCGTGCCTATTCGCAGATTCCAAGTGTTTCACGAACATATACAGCAATGACTGAAAGTCTTACAATGACGTCCTCATCAGATTCAACTGGTGTCTAATAGATGAGACATCCAAGAGCTTTGAAAGGGTACGTCTTGCTGGACGCTGCTAGGTATGTATCGATGTTGGTGGTGGCGCATTTCAGCACTTACTGTAATTGTTATGTCAATAAAACATTTGTTTTCATTTCCTGCGCATCTCTTGTTTTTCTCTAGAACTTTTCATTTCCGACCCCACACTGCTATACCAAAGTTGTCCCTCGCAGCGTCTAGCAAGTGATTGGCGTGCCTATTCGCAGATTCCAAGTGTTTCACGAACATTTACAGCAATGACTGAAAATCTTGCAATGACGTCCTCATCAGAGTCAGCCGGTGTCTAATAGATGAGACATCTAAGACCTTCGAAAAGGTGCGCCAATCACTTGCTAGACGCTGCTAGGTATGTATCGATGTTGGTGGTGGCGCATTTCAGCACTTACTGTAATTTTTATGTCAATAAAACACTTATTTTCATTTCATCCGCATCTCTTGTTTTCAGCTAAAACTTTTCATTTTAGGTCTCACATTGCTATACAAAAGTAGCTTCTTCATATATACTTTACCTTCCCTTACAGTTTGACACATGAATGCGGGACACCCTGTTAAGTAATAGAAAGATTTTAAATGGTCACTAGCATTCTTTTCATTCATGTATAGAATAGTTTACCACCAGTTTATTTTGAAAATTGTTTTCCTACGTATTCATTAAAATATCAATTAGTTATTTTTAAAATGGCATATAGCATTAAAAAAATACACAACATTAAAATATATGTTGGAATTTTAATGATTATGAAAATTTACTAGATTACATTTTTATTCACAACTAACATCTTTCAAACCGGACGGAAAATATTTTAATGACATATAGCATTAAAAAAATACACAGCATTAAAATATCTGTTGCAATTTTAATGTTTAGGGAAAATTTATTAGATTACATATTTATTCACAACTAACACCTTTTAAAGCGGATGGGAAATATTTTAATGGCATATAGCATTAAAAAAAAATACACAGCAATAAATTATCTGTTTTTAACAATTTTAACAATTAACAATTTTAGTTCGTTTACAGGGCACACAAAAGGTTTTCGTTACATTATGATGTAAGAGGGGATAAACCGGGGCTTCTCGGTGTCAGAAGAGTGTGGTGTAGGTGAAAACCATTTTTTTAATTGATAAATCGAATAGTTTTTTCTACAGTTAATATATATATTTTAAAAAGCTCACTAACGATACCAAATGTAATATTTATATAAAAATTGCAATTATACTTTCAAATACAATTTTCAAATATATTAAAGCTATTATGTTTCGTATTGGCCTTGCACCAAGTGTTCACAGCCGAAGAAATTGTCAAAGATCCCTGTCTACAATCAGATTCTTCCATTCTATTCATTTCAGTTGTTTAAGCGCGAAATTCGATTTATTGTCTTAAATTTGTATTTTGTTTATATGTTATTGTTTAATTTATTAGTCGATGAATATTTTATGATGAATATTATGATGAATATGATGATTGATTGATGAATATTTCATTTTTTTTTCTAATACAATTTCGGACCTTTTTATTTTCCTGTAAATGAATTTTGTTAAGAATTGATTTTTAGTAAGGTTTTTTGTATTTTTAAATGTCAATTATTTCTTAATGAGTAATTTTGCACAAAGATATATTAAATTTTTATGAGAGGATAAAACTAGTATCATTAATTTTTCAGACAATAGAGGACAATCGTTCCTTCAGCATTCAGCATCTTCCTTACAGAGAGTATGGTGATGCATCTTATATTACCACCTAATTGACAACTTAATAGACAGTTCTGCACACAACTGTCATAAAAGGGGCGATAATCATGCCTCTTAGACTATTATTTTCTTTAAATCTTTCAAGACTTAAAAGTTCCTTTAAATTTTCTTACATTGAAAAGAATAGTGATAGATTAACATACATATTTCATGGATGTAACCTATTTCAATCTTTTCGTACATTTTTTTTAATTTTTTTATTTAATTTTTTGTTGTTATTGTATTTGAAATTTTATAGAAACATAATATTCATTTATTTGAAACTATTAAAAAAACACTATTTTTTTTGTTTCATTTTTAATTCTATGCACTGCTTTTGATGCTTTTTTCTTTTTTTTAATTATTTTTTTTTTCACATTGATAAATCTAAATGATTGCAATAAGTCAAATTTTAAGAATGCGATATACACAGGAGAACTCGAATGGTTTTCACATAGATATAGTGTATTACAATTTCTAGAACAAAGTGTAGTATACGAATTGTGCGCAAAGTTAGCATGCATCGCGTTTTTAAAACTTTCTGTGCGTCTAAAAGTTTCCAAACTCTAATTTTTAGAATTAACAGACGAGAAAAGAAAGAAATTGATTATGTCCGTAACCATATATGCGTACAAATGATATTTAGTATGAAACTAATGCATTAACATTCGTTTGCGGGTATAGAATTTTTTTAAATGTAAAATATAAAAGAATACACTCTTAAAAATTTGGCTCAACATTTCAATAAGACATAGTTTCCACCATAAGATGGTAAAACCTCCTTCAAACGTATAGTACTGAGGTTGAATAATATACTGTAAAAATATTCTGCCATGAAATTGTAAGTTATTCATCCATGAAATTGTGAATTATTAAACCATGAAATGGTGAAGTATTAAACCATGAAATGGTCAACTATTTAACCATGATCTTGTAAAATGTTTAACTAAGTACTATGCTGAATCATAACGTGGCTACATTTTTCCTTCGCAAATAAGACCTAATCAGCTCGTGAGCTCTGTTTGAAAAGGAATCCAACACTACACTATTCAACCTGAATTCGAACCTGACACCCTTATTTTTTTAACAAGCATTTTAGCCAGAAAATGCTGGAAAAACAGGCGGAAGGCTCTATAAATATGCATATTTCGATTGCACAGAACTAATGCATTAACATTTGTTTGCGGATTGTATAATTTTTTAAAATGCAAAACATGAAATAATACATTATTAAATATTTAACTCAATATTTCAATGAGAGGTGGTTTCCACCATAAGGTGGTAAAACCTTGTTCCAAAGTATAGTGCTCCAGTTAATAATAAACTGTTAAAATGTTTAACTATGAAATGGTAAACTATTCAACCTGAATGTTTAACCAAGTAGTATGCTGAATCCTAACGTGGCTAGATTTATCCTTCACAAATAACATCTAATCAGTTCGCAAGCTCTGTGTAAAAGGGAATCCAACACACTACACAACCTGGATTCGAACTTGACACCAAAATTTTTTAACAACTTTTAACCATCGTTTTAGCTAGAAAATGCTGAGAAAAACAAGCGGATGGCTCAATAAATATGCATATTTCGATTCCATGAATCTTTTTTGTTTGAATTAGATGTTACATAATTCCTTATGATGAACCATTATTTGTCGAACCACTATTAACCTCTTACCTGTTTGTTTGTTTTTTGACACAATAAATTAAAAATAAGGACCCGGCATCATTTTTTGTTACTAATATATTTCGCTTTGTACAATCGAAAATGGTATGCCATTTAACAAAGTAAAGATAACAGTTAAAATCAAGTGGTACCCAAAAGCTTTAGTATCGAATATAGCAAACTCTTTTTTCCCAAGCGGCACTCGGGCAAAACACTTAAGGGGTTAAATTTCAACATAATTAGGAATGTTGAAAGATAAAGTGACCCGTGTTTTGTTTTATTTGTATATTTATTCTTCTTAAATCATCAATGAGAACGAACTTTTTTTTTGCATTTTGTTTCAAAAGTTTAGGTTATAATACATTGTTATTATTTCTTAAACGTTATCGACTAGTAGGTAAAGTTTCCATGCATATATTGCAATGTTTCTGACACGTTCTACAAGTCAAAAAATCTCTGAAATCTCACTTAGAAAATTAACACTGGAAAAATAAAGGAATACATTCGATCCATAAACACTTGTTCGTGAAATTAATATTTGCGTCAAACTAATGCATTCACCTCCGTTTGCGGTTTCTAGATAACTGCGGACTGATTAATGCCACCTCACGCTTCTTAGTTCACTTTGCCCAGTCATTGGAATATGAATGATTTGTTGCATGTGTTTCTTTATGCGATTTTATCGTTTCGAAACGATGTTTATATTCAGCGCATAAATTTAGTAATTTTGAAAATCGCAAAATGGATTATATTTTACAAATATGCATTAGAATTATTATAAATGTGATCAGAAACGTGTTCTTTGCAAAAATCTTTTAACTGCAGGCTTCTTAATTTATTTTTAACATTTTATTGTAACCAAATATAATTTTTACAATAAAGCAATGTCCTCTAACTTGTAGAAAGTTCGTAACAAAATGTTTATTTTTTGCATTTTCTCAGTGAATAAAACGCATAAGACAGTTGAACATACACCTCCAGCAATTTCTATGAGTAGTCGAAAACGTACTTACTTTAATTCTTTACACCTGTATGGGTAGGGGGGGGGTGTATACCACTGTTAATGCATACAATTTAATAATTTACTTAACACTTGCGTGTAGAATTTTTTATCGCTAATAGATTTAATGTAGTAAAAGTTTAAATTCTTCAAAAAATACTCTGAACACAGGAACGTTAATATATCAAAAAACAGTTTATTTCCTTTTTTTACGTAAAACTATCTAAATATGGTATTTAGGTGATTAAAAACTGTTACTCTTATCTTTCATATTTTCTGAATATTACACTACAAAGATAATCCGGATCACTTCTATATTTTCTCACAAAGTTCAAGTATATTTGACTACCTACTAACCTATACTAACATGGACAAAGTCTCATAATTTTCATATTTCTAGAAAGGGGGAGGGTGTATAAACCTCTTTTTGATACATAAAATGTTTTACTTTGCATAATGCTCTTGCTATTGAAAAAAAAAGTTTAATTTAAAACTAAATTAAATTTTGTAAGTATTAGTAAAGTATTAAAGTATAAAAAAGTATAATAAGAATCAAAAATCTTTAAAAAAATATTTAGAATTTATTTTAGCAAGAGTTTTTCTGTTGCGAAATTTCCAAGGACTGACTCTTCTCTTTTTCAAATTAAAACATCCTAAATATGGGACTTAAGTAATTAAATTCTACAACTTTTAATTTAAAGTTAGCAAAATATAAAAATTCACAACAAATATAATCCGCATAACTTCCATATTTTCTCATAAAGATCAATTATATTTAAAAACCACCTAAAGTGAACAAAATCTCATAATTTTCATATTTCTGGTGGAAAATATAAACTTCTTTTAATGCATAAAATGTTATAATTTGCATATTATTTGCGTAGAAAGGTTTTTGTTGTCACTGGAATGCGCTTCCTTCTACCCGTTTTATTAGGGAAATATGCATTTTTGATATTTTAATACACATATTTAAATATTTTAATATTAATGTAGCGGATGAATTCTTCGGTATAAATATTTATGTAATTGGAATTTTGTCGACAAATTTAATATTTTTATACTTTAAAAAAATCTAGCATGGAAGACATTATTTTTTTTTCTTTTTGGGGCGAAATATTTTTCTGTAAAATTAAATGCATATCTTGATTTTTTTTTAATGTGATATAAATGTAATGAAACGATAAACATTCCTAGTGTTAGTAATAAAAATCAGCTTATAAAAACATACTTTTTATTCTTTTTTGTAAAGACCTTGGTTTCTATTTACTAAATAATTAAGTTAATAATAATAGTTAGCATAAATAATTATTAAGCATAAATGTTTAAATTAACACATATTAAAAAGGAATATGATAATCAGTTTAACAAATAATGATTTTATAAATGAACAAAGTATATATATATTCAAATAATTTCTCTTAACTTTATTTATTTGAAATTAAGCCAAAATTAAATTTTGCTTAAAAACAATATTTATCCGATAATAATACTTCAATAAAATATTTCTATGAGTAGTGCAGGCAATAGAGACCGTATAGGGACTCTACCTAGCAAAATTAATGGAAGTTCTGGAAATAGGCTTACTTTATGTTTTTTGGGTCGCTGAATCCGAATTTGTAACTTCCCACCAAAATTTCCCCCGGCAACCCTCCAAATTTTAGTAAAATGTCCCCCCCCCCCCCAAAAAAAAAAAGGTTTTTATTAAAAAAAATCAATTTTTTTTATTATTTTAGTGGAAAAGTATCTAGAAATTCAAAAAGTAGACAAAATTTGCAACAAATTAGACACAAGATATTATGACTTAGGATGAACGGGAAGGGGGGATCTGCCTCGGAACATGCGCCGCGGTGCTGCGTGGACTATAGTCCACGCAGCTTCAGAAAAATCAGCTTCCAGTCCAAATCAGCTTCAGAAAAATTGCAAATGTTTTGATCGGCTATGGAAAAATTGTGAATTGTGTCAATCTGGCATGCAAAAATCACAAAATTTTTTTATTTGCACAGAAAAATAGTGAATTTCGTTGATCAGGCGTGGACAAATCTCAAATTTCGTTAATTTGCACCTTCTCTCCTCTTCGTTCATAAAGTTCACATTTTTTTTCATCGTCATTCATATCTTTAGAAGTAATAGTATCACTCCTTAAAAACAATCCTTGCTATATTCGTGTTAGATATACAAACGTAAACTATTGATGGGTCCTTGCCAACTGAATTGGATATGTTGACTAGGTAGGGGAACCTAGAGGGGTAACCCCCCCCCCCCCCTCTGAAACCATATTTTTTATCCAATTATAGGACACAGATCACCACTCCGAAATATTCTCTCTGTGTTACTGATGTGGCCCTCGGCAATGCAGACATTTTTGCAAGTGGCCCTTCTCTAAAAAAGGTTGTGCTCCCCTAGCCTAGAACCAACATTACAAATAACTCACATATGTTAAAGACTGTTACCTAGAAATCCGCATAAGCTTTGCAGTTATGGAAAATAGCAAAGGAATCAGGGGCGGATCCAGAGAATCGTTTGGGGGTGGGGGGATACCAAGTGACATATAATCAAAGCAACAGTCAAGTGATATTCCAAAAATATCTTGGAATATTTAAATATTACCAATTAATATAAGAAGTAGTTCAACACGAAGTAAGTCTTTTTTTCTAATTTTTCTTACATTTTTAACTACAAAGAAGTTCTTATGAAAATTACTTTTTTCATGTTTTCCCTAAGTTGAAAGAACTAAGGCTCAGTGCTGAAATAATTTAGAAATGCAGTTTTTAGAATCACATTTTTGTTATTAGATTTGCATATTTTTAGAATCTTGATATAATTTGCAACAAATATAGGGTGATATTTTTTTAATGTTTCTAAAAATTTCATATAAAATTGATAAACATGATAATTAATAACAATTTAAGGAAATTTACCATGTGTAATTTAATTTTTTTTTAAGAAATTGAAAATATCTCTCCCAAGATCTTTTGCATAGGTATACTATAAAACTATTTTTAAAAAAATTAGTGATAATAAAATATTGAAAATTGAATGAAGAGTAGTATTTTTAAAAATGTATATTTTGACAGAAATGCTATACCAAAATTCATTACTACTTTAGAATCAATAATAAACATTTTGGGGTTTTTGTTATGAATATGCCTTAATTGTGCATGATGTTTACATTCATGTTTGTGAAAAAGTATCTCCCTCACTTTTTCTGCAATTGAAAGTGTTTTTTATATGAACTGGGTTATTTTTTATATTTTTAATGTTTGTTTGGTTATCGTAAATATTTTTATGCAGTTGCTTAAAGAATTGTGAATGATGCCTATTGAAATACACTTATGCTGCAGAAGTATTGAAGAGGCAAAATTAAAAGATTATATTGTTTATAAGTAAAGAAAGATCTTGACTGACTTGTATAGGTCCAGGCTCCCAAAAGCTGAAAGAAGCCAGTGACTCCTAAACATAAAAAATCCAGTCTCCACATTGTAAAACAAATGCATAAAAAAAATAGCATTTATATGGGGAGAAAATTCAAAGTGAAAAATGATTTTTTTAGGTACTTTTCGGTTAGCCGGGCGCCAGTATTATATTTACATATTTATATACACACACATATATGTATATATACGTACATGTATATATAAAACAGGCACCCGTCTAGCTGAAAAGTACCCTTTTTTAATATCAGGGGTCGCAGCATATAGGACAAATTTTATTGTTCTTACCAGTAACTTTTTTCAATAATCTTCATGGAATAGTCCTATTGCATATCTTATAAAAATTTCTCTTGTCGATTACTGATAAAACATACTGGTAGGAACAATACAATTTGTCCTATATGCTGTGACCCCTGTTAATATGTACTACATTTGTACAAAAAAACACTAATTGCATCAAATGTGTATAATTAATTTAGACATAAAATTCTTAAAATTTGAATAATTAATTAAATATAATATATATATTTAAATGTGTACAGTCGGAAAATATAGTTGAGCAAGATACAGTATAAAAAAAAATGTGTATAAGCTAAGCAATCACGATAGTAGGGAATGTTAAGAAAACAATATTTCTTATTTTGATTTTGTCATACAAAAATGCATATTAAAAACGTGACATTATTTTGCACTTTATAAAAATCAAAATACACTTTCAAACATTTGTTCTTCTACAACACACACACATAAAAAAAAGGCGAGTTAGATATTAAAAGTTAGTGGCCACAGATAAAAAATTTGTCGCCACCTGGCAAGTGGTGACCATCCATGAGTTTGCACCTAATGTTCGTTTTTGAAAGCTGCGCCTAGCACTCTGGGACGATTCTACTAACCAAAGGGGTGTCACACTGAGTATTTTTTTAAGTTGTTCATTTGTTGGTTGTCACTAGGATTGGCACCAGGGCCTGAAACTAGTGGGTTGCAGAGGGTTCATGTGCCCCGGGCAGCAGCATGAAAGACTAAGGGGGTGCCAAATAAAGATTTTGTTTGTCGTTTCATACAAAAATGTATATATATTAAATACAAAGAAACTTGCAAGCTAATGTTAAACCTATGAGAGCGTTCTTTTCAAATTTCTGAAACTGACTTTATAAAAAAAAAAATCTGCAACCAAAATCTATAAAGTAAACACTAATACGGTTAGAATTCTTTCTAAGCAAGAAAAAAAATCATTTCAAACTATTGATATGCAAGTGAGAAATTTAAAAAAGAACGCTCCCATAGGTTTAACATTAGTGATCCAGAGTCTTATAGAGCCTAGTGTAGGCTCTTAATGCTCAAGCTAATGTTAATCCTATGGGAGCCTTGTTTACATATTTGTTGTTAGCATTTATTAAATTATTTTTATTTTTTAAGGATTTTTATTTCTTTTTTTGCATATGGTACCTGTGGCAATAACTTTTATTGTGTATGAGGAGGGGGGGGGGGGCAAAATCTATCCCCCGAGCTCAAAACAATCTAGTTTCGGCCCTGATTGGCACTCAAATAAACAAATGCCGTTCACCCCCTATTTTGACAAAATCAAAGAAATCCTGACACACGCACAAAAGCATGGAAGGCTTTGTTATCCGAAAACAAACAATATACTGACATGAATGTAAACATAACCTTATTTTCTCAGATTCAACTAAACAAACAGCACAACTATCAGTTTCTGACTGCAGTTTTAGATTTATTTTTTTTTTAAACTTTTTGTACTGAATTATGAATTCATGAAAATTTTTTCTTCTAAAGCATGTACATCAGTGATTTTTTTTTACAAGCATTTACCTTCAGCTGTAATTAGAAATAAAAAAAATTGTGGAAATTCCATTATAATGTTTTAAATTTAAAATACAGCTTCATCGTATGTTCTAAGGTTCAATTTAAGGTATTTTAGTTATATTTATTGAAACTTCATTTTTGTGGATTTATTTCAGAAATATATATATTAATTTTGTTTTTTTAATTTCATGCTGTTATAAGAATATATATTGCTCAGCTTTCTGTTGCGCCACTGTTTACGTTACAGGTACACCAATAAATTTACGCTTGCTGTTCAGTCCAGTGTTCAATTCAGATGCTTTTCTCCGGGAGGGACTTTTGCGACTCTGGGTGGGGGACATTATAGTGTTCCGGGGGGGGGGTTGCATTTTATGACCATTGAAAATGCAAAATCTCAAATTTTCTGGAGGGGGAGGGGGGAATGTCCTCCCGGGCCACCCCCTGAATTCAACACTGGTTTGGTCGTATTATTAATTTTATTGTTGCAGTGTGAATTATGTATGATGTGATAGCAATATATTTAAAATGCAATAATAAAACCTTTTTGTGGTAAAATTTAGGTAGGCAAAAAAAGTGTACAAAGAAAAGTGCACAAAATCTGAGCGTATTTGGCACCACTGATTGTGCATAAAAAGTATAAAATTTTAGGTAGGCAAAAAAAAGTGTAAAAAAAAAAGTGCACAAAATCCGAGCGTATTTGGCACCACTGATTGTGTATAAAAAGTACACAATTTAGGTATGCAAAAATAGTGTAAAAAAAAAGTGCACAAAATCCGAGCGTATTTGGCACCTCTGATTGTGTATAAAAAGTGAACAATTTAGGTATGCACTTTTTGCACACAATTCAGTGTGCACACATTATGCATAAGCAGAGGTGCCAAATACGCTCGCTTTTTGTGCGCTTTTTTTTTTACACTTTTTGTGCAAACTTTTTCTAGCTGGGTAAGTTGCGCAATTCCACTTAACCACTCACACGTTTACATTCGCCCTCCCATCTCCCCTCCGAACTTTCTCTATAAAGTTTACTTTAAGTTTTATGGCTCGCTGAATCCGAATTTTTGACTTACCCCCAAAATCCCCCCCCCCCCCCAAAAAAAAAAAATAGTTGTTTTTAACTTAAATTTCTTATTGTTTTAGAGGAAAAGCATTACGAAATTCAGAAACTAGACAAAATTTGCAAAAAATAGGATATATGACATTATGACGTAGGATAAACGGGGAGAGAGGGGGCTGCTACAAATTCGGGTTCAGCGACCCAAAAATCATAAAGTGAGTAGAAATCCAGAACTAGTATTAATTTTTCCAGGTAAAATCCCCTATTGCCTGGACTTCATAATTTAGTGCACGTAGCGCGCAGTGCGTGTTCAGAGGCAGCCCTCTCCCTCCCCGTTCATCATACGTCATAATGTCATATATCCTATTTGTTGCAAATTTTTGTCTAGTTTCTGAATTTCATAATGCTTTTCCCCTAAAAAAATCAGAAATTTAAGTTAAAAACAACTATTTTGGGGGGGGGCTAAATTTTGGGGGTAAGTTAAAAATTCGCATTCAGCAACCCAAAAAACTTAAAGTAAACCTTATAGAGAAAGTTCGGAGGGGAGATGGGAGGGCGAATGTAAACATGTGAGTGGTTAAGTGGATTTGCGCAGCTTAGTCCACGCAGCACCGCGGCGCATGTTCCGAGGCAGATCCCCAATTCCCCTTCATCCTAAGTCATAATATCATATATCTAATTTGTTGCAAATTTTGTCTACTTTCTTAATTTCTAGATACTTTTCCCCTAAAACAATAAAAAATTGATTTTTTTAATAAAAACCTTTTTGGGGGGCATTTTACCAAAATTTGGGGAGGGGTGGGGGTTGCCGGGGGAAATTTTGGTGGGAAGTTACAAATTCGGGTTCAGCGACCCAAAAAACATAAAGTAAGCCTATTTCCAGAACTTCCATTAATTTTGCAAGGTAAAATCCCCTATTGCCTGGACTAGAGATAAAAATCGCTAATTACAAAAGGATATATCTCTGGAGGTTCTGAACAGTAGAGCAATATTGATGTGAAGATCGTCTACAGAAATCCACAAAAATCTGTGAGACTAATGAAATAATGCTATTATTAACACAAACATACAGATTGATAAAGTTATCATACAAATTGAATACAGTCAGCGCTCGTTATAATGACCGCCCATTATAGCGACCATTCCATTATAACGACCGATATAAAATGTCCCGAAATATATCTCCTATATGATACGTTATTTTTACATCCAATATAACGTCTGGCCAGCAGCTTAATTCCCAATACAGCGACCGAATTGACCTTTCCTCCAGATTCCCCCCCCCCCAAAAAAAAAAAAACGATTACCATTTTCTTTCCCCAAGAAATCATTGCTCACTGCGCGTTGATGCCTATTGTAAAATGTCTTAAAATGATACTTTAAAACATTTTTTTTTAAATCCAAGAAAACGCATAAAATTACTGGTCTCTAACTGAGATGAAAATTTTTCTTGAAAGAAAATATCAAATGCACAAAAAATAAACAACTATTTCGAATCATTTTTTGTAGAAAATAAATGATAATACGTAAGTAACTTTTGCTTTTTTTGTGTGCATGATTTACTTTAAATTTTATTTTAGAAATACTTAATCATTCTCTTAAATTGATTTTTATAATTATTCATTGTCAATTTTATTTGATTCGAAAGTAAACAGAATTTAGTAATAGAGTTGTATTATAAAATTTTCCGTAAAACTTTAATTTTCATGCACATAAATTATTTTTAGAGGGTTTTTTTTTTGTTGTTGTTGTTCAATTTCGTTTTAGCGACCTTCCATTATAACGACTCTAATCTTTGGCACGCGAGGGGTCGTTATAACGAGCGTTGACTGTATTTCTCACTGAGCGGAAAAATGGCCAAGCCGGGATTCGAACAATCCGTGGTTGATAATAATATGGCTAATAATAGTATACCCATCGTTTACATAAAGTTCCTTTACCTGCAGATAATTCTGTTGAGCCGTCTACATGTCAGACCAGATGTTATCTATTATATATATATAATCCAAACGGAAATTTCGTTCCGAACGCCGAGATTTCGAGTTCTACCGCATGGATTTTTACTGAACTTATACCGTTAGATAGGTATCGTTCCAGGGAAGGTTTTAAGATATAACACATCATTCTACCTAGATTGGTTATAGAATTATTACGGAAAATTCTATTATTTTGGACTTTGTTACTTCATATTTCCTTAAATATCTGGGCTCCTATTGGTCGTAGAGCTTAGATCTCGCGCCAAAAGTAGCTCCCGAGCACCCAAGCAAACTTTTCCCCACGATTATTTTGCCGTCTTCCGATTTCCTCTAACTCTATTAGGGGCCCGCGTAGAGCCCCTTTAAAATATTTTTCGTAGTAATTTCAGCAATTATCCTAAATTATTGGTTAAGATCGCCACCCTCCCGATTCATGTATCTACTGAAAGGTTGCATGAAGGAGTTTCGTTCAGATACGCTTTCGTTAAGAATAGAGTGCGCTCCCTGGTGGTGGAATGTGGAACTAACATAACGCGATATTGTTAAAATTAGGAAATCTAACAATGCGATCTGTTTTAAACTTTGAGATAGTTCATAACACATAATCTATTATCTATTCTATTATATACATATAAAATCTATTATCTATTCTATTATCTATTATATATATAAAATCCAAACGGAAATTTCGTTCCGAACGCAAAGATTTCGAGTTCTACTGCATGGATTTTTACGGAACCTATACCGTTAGATAGGTATTGTTTCAGGGAAGGTTTTAATCTATAACACATTATTCTACCTATATTAGTTTTAGAATTATGACGGAAAATTCTGTTATTTTGGGCGATAAGGTTACCATTTTATTTCTTGGCGAAATTCATCGTTGATAAAAAAAATTGAAACGGATATTAAACCTCGAAAAATAAAAGAAAAACTGTTACTAATTTTATTTAAATGAAAAAAAAGAAAAAAAGAAGAAGAAAATCCGTTTTAATGAGTGATAATATTAAAAAACGGAAACATTTAATCAAAACCTGAAAGAAATATTTGTAATGCTTAAAAATTAATTTAATAAGAAATATTACACTTGATACGCAATATTTGGCTCTTTATCGCTTGCGTTAGGTATGGAAACGAATCTGAAAATTTGATTAGATGAAATTTTAACGACATTTTCTTTCTGTTCTGTTCTTTTCTTTTTTTTTTAATATCTAATTGTCCCATCACGTGACTTATAGAAGAAACAAGCAGATGTAATTGTGAGTCACATGTGTAATTACTATTTGTTTCTTTACAATTTTTTATTTATTGTTTTTTTTTTTTGTCGCCAAACAATGTGATTTTAAGCCAAAAATGCATAAGGGTGACATTAGCTTGAGGATGTTCTCACAAATGGTGTTTTTTTAGGTGAAAGAGATCATTTTTTGAGTACATTTTCATATTCAATTGTAACTTATATAGATATCAGTTAATATTTTAAAAATGGAATCGAATACTTAAATTTCAGTGTGAATTTCTGCCACACATACATATTGTAAAATAATTTCATACTTTTTAAAATGTTTTTCGCCGTAATTCCGAAAGCATGTGATATTTATAAACTCGAACTCAGATCAACGAATATTACCCATTTTATTTAAGCAAATATTATCTATTTTCTCAAGTCATATCGCCAATTTCAATTATAGGAAAATTCACAGATTCGAAATCTAGGAAATAAAGATAATTTTTAAGGAAATTTATGTTTTAATACGTTATTACTATGGAAAAATTCAACATTTTGAAAAAAAAAATTACAAGTCTTTTGTAATTCGCCATTTCTTCTTCGTCTTTCTTCGTACTTTCTCCTCTGTTATGTAATATTTCAAATGATATTGGACTAATTTTCGATCATCGATTCACCGCAAAATCGCATATCTAATATAGTATATAAAATAAAGTCTGGATTAGGGGACTAATTAACGCACAGCGCAAACTACTGAACCTAAAATCTTGAAAATCGTGGTAAAAATACTTCTTATGACATAAACTTCTGCTAAGAAAGGATTTTCTAAAGTGTCACCCCTAATGGTTTTTGCACGGGGAGGGGAAAAAATCGAATATCAAAATTATGCGTCAAATGATAGCATATTTTAATGTAGTTTTGTATGCTGAATCGAATGCTACCAAATAAATTTTTATAAGTCCAACAGTTCATGACACATTTCATATTTTTCTAATTTGGCGGTGTCTTTGGCATCTAAACCTCAAAATATCTATCATTACATCCGTTACTCTAGCAACGGAAAAAATTCAAATCAACCCTTTTGGCTAAAAAATAAAAACGGCTCTATGAGTTTGAAATAAAAATGCAAGAATCTTAATTTTTTTTAAAAATAGTGATTTTATGTAAAATAAAAGGAAAAAGATTACTGAGAATTTAGCGTTATAAAACAAAAATGGAAAAGGTACTACTTAGATATTCCGTCGACCAAAAATCTATCGTCAAACTATAAGATTAAATGCCAATAAGGGTTGATCGTAAATATCAAATTCACTTGAATTTAAACAAGCTACACGTGTTTACGTCATCAAGTGATTTTAATTTCGACGTTTTATTTGTATTTTTATTAATGTTATACTAATTTATTTGTTATTTCGTTATTTAAAATAGAGATTATGTCAATTTATATAATTTGGCGAATGGTTTGGCGATTTATATAATTTGGCGAAATTGGTCGACGGGATAACAAGTAGTACCAATGAAAATATTTAAGTATGAAAGCAATGTTTGTAATGACTTAAAAATTATTTTCATATATATAAACTCGGTTTATGGCGTCAGATGCCGTCATCCGAAGAATCTACAAGAGTCTTTTTCCATTTTTTCCGGTCCTAGACTCCTCAATGAAAGAAATTGGAATTGGAATAATATTGTGCGATTTATAAATAACTCCTCGATAAGAAGAAAAAATGGGTACATTTATAACAACCGTGCGCACATCTCGCTGATAGCATTTTAAAAATACCCAGTAGCAGTAGTTAAATTTTGCGTATGTAAATTAAAAATATTTTTTTGTTGTTAATTATGGCATTATTATCTGTCATTGTTTATCTTTTCTGTTTTTTTAATGAAATTAGTATAAGGCATGCATTTTAAATGAAATAAGTGAAAGGTTTGTGTTTTAAATGAAAATAATAAAATAAGAATATACTATGAAAACAATCTTTATTGATTTATTAACTGCGCCCTGCTGACATAAAAGTATCATAAAAGCCACTTATTCACTTTTCTTTGAGTAGTTGCTCATGAGAATTCAAGTTAACCTTCCGTAATCGGATACTTCACATATTGGTGTATTAGCTTTAATGTTGAAAGCGTCGTTTATGTTTGAAGCGAAAACTTTACTATGAATTCTATTACACAAAATCGCATCATCATCATCTACTATATATTTACAACGGAAATTTGTATTTCATTCCGATTGTTTATAATACTTTCGTAGGATATACCACAATTAGTTAGGTAATAATTTTGGAAAGGTTTTAGTGTATAGATATTGCTCAAGGGCACTTAGTTATAGAGCAACAGTAAAAGTTCAAAAATTAAGTGAACCTGATTATGAAAGTTTAGCCTTTTAAAAAAAATCTACAGAACATATTTTGTTACAAGTGGCCCTGTTGCATGACTTTTAGGAATGGTGTTAGTATATACGATTTCATTATATGTTGATTAGTTACAGAGGTATTAATTCCTGTTGTCATAACGGTCTCATTACCCGACCATAAGAGCGCTGTTTATAATCAACTAAAACAATTACTTCTTAATTGCTAAATTTTGTCCAACGCTTAAGATAACATTATATCGCAATGGCGTTCGCATCGTTTTCAGTAATGAGCAAGGTCAAGCTGAAGATCCATATTGTTTAAAATACAAGTTCAAATTCACCATTTAGTTTAATCCAAGGTTCATTTGGAAATATTGACCAGCGCAGCGGGCATAGCCTGCTAGTTCTATTATAAAATCCAAACGGAAATTTCGTTCCGAACGCCTAGATTTCGAGTATTACTGCATGGATTTTTACGGAATCTATACCGTTAGATAGGTATTGTTTCAGGGAAGGTTTTAAGCTATAACACATTATTCTACCTATATTAGTTTTATAATTATGACGGAAAATTCTGTTATTTTGGGCGATAAGGCTACCATTTTATTTCTTGGCGAAATTCATCGTTGATAAAAAAAATTGAAACGGCTATTAAACCTCGAAAAATAAAAGAAAAACTGTTACTAATTTTAATTAAATGAAAAAAAAAAGAAAAAAAGAAGAAGAAAATTCGTTTTAATGAGTGATAATATTAAAAAACGGAAACATTTAATCAAAACCTGAAAGAAATATTTGTAATGCTTAAAAATTAATTTAATAAGAAATATTACACTTGATACGCAATATTTGGCTCTTTATCGCTTGCGTTAGATATGGAAACGAATCTGAAAATTTGATTAGATGAAATTTTAACGAAATTTTCTTTCTGTTCTGTTCTTTTCTCTTTTTTTTTTATATCTAATTGTCCCATCACGTGACTTATAGAAGAAACGAGCAGATGTAATTGTGAGTCACATGTGTAATTACTATTTGTTTCTTTACAATTTTTTTATTTTTCTTTTTTCGCCAAACAATGTGATTTTAAGCCAAAAATGCATAAGCGTGACATTAGCTTGAGGATGTTCTCACAAATGGTGTTTTTTTAGGTGAAAGAAATCATTTTTTGAGTACATTTTCATATTCAATTGTAACTTATATAGATATCAGTTAATATTTAAAAAATGGAATCGAATACTTACATTTCAGTGTGAATTTCTGCCACACATACATATTGTAAAATAATTTCATACTTTTTAAAATGTTTTTCGCCGTAATTCCGAAAGCATGTGATATTTATAAACTCGAAATCAGATCAACGAATATTACCCATTTTATTTAAGCAAATATTATCTATTTTCTCAAGTCATATCGCCAGTTTCATTTATAGGAAAATTCACAGATTCGAAATCTGGGAAATAAACATAATTTTTAAGGAAATTTATGTTTTAATACGTTATTACTATGGAAAAATTCAACATTTTGAAAAAAAAAATTACAAGTCTTTTGTAATTCGTCATTTCTTCTTCGTCTTTCTTCGTACTTTCTCCTCTGTTATGTAATATTTCAAATGATATTGGACTAATTTTCGATCATCGATTCACCGCAAAATCGCATATCTAGTATAGTATATAAAATAAAGTCTGGATTAGGGGACTAATTAACGCACAGCGCAAACTACTGAACCTAAAATCTTGAAAATCGTGGTAAAAATACTTCTTATGACATAAACTTCTGCTAAGAAAGGATTTTCTAAAGTGTCACCCCTAACTGTTTTTGCACGGGGAGGGGAAAAAAATCGAATATCAAAATTATGCGTCAAATGATAGCATATTTCAATGTGGTTTTGTATGCTGAATGGAATGCTACCAAATAATTTTTTATAAGTCCAACAGTTCATGATCATGACACATTTCATATTTTTCTAATTTGGCGGTGTCTTTGGCATCTAAACCTCAAAATATCTATCATTACATCCGTTACTCTAGCAACGGAAAAAATTCAAATCAACCCTTTTGGCTAAAAAATAAAAACGGCTCTATGAGTTTGAAATAAAAATGCAAGCATCTTAATTTTTTAAAAAAATACTGATTTTATGTAAAATAAAAGGGAAAAAATTACTGAGAATTTAGCGTTATAAAACAAAAATGGAAAAGGTACTACTTAGATATACCGTCGACCAAAAATCTATCGTCAAATTATAAGATTAAATGCCAATAATGGTTGATCGTAAATATAAAATTCACTTGAATTTAAACAAACTACACGTGTTTACGTCATTAAGTGATTTTAATTTCGACGTTTTATTTGTATTTTTATTAATGTTATACTAATTTATTTGTTATTTCGTTATTTAAAATAAAAATTATGTCAATTTATATAATTTGGCGAATGGTTTGGCGATTTATATAATTTGGCGAAATTGGTCGACGGGATAACAAGTAGTACCAATGAAAATATTTAAGTATAAAAGCAATGTTTGTAACGACTTAAAAATTATTTTCATATATATAAACTCGGTTTATGGCGTCAGATGCCGTCATCCGAAGAATCTACAAGAGTCTTTTTCCATTTTTTCCGGTCATAGGTTCCTCAATGAAAGAAATTGGAATTGGAATAATATTGTGCGATTTACAAATTGCTCCTCGATAAGAAGAAAAAATGGGTACATTTATAACAACCGTGCGCACATCTCGCTGATAGCATTTTTAAAATTCCCAGTTAGCAGTAGTTACATTTTGCGTATGTAAATTAGAAATATTTTTTTGCTTTTAATTATGGCATTATTTCCTGTTATTGTTTATCTTTTCAGTTTTTTAAATGAAATTAGTATAAGGCATGCATTTTAAATTAAATGAGTGAAAGGTTTGTGTTTTAAAGGAAAATAATAAAATAAGAATATGCTATGAAAACAATCTTTATTGATTTATTACCTGCGCCCGGCTGACATAAAAGTATCACAAAAGCCACATATTCACTTTTCTTTGAGTAGTTGCTCATGAGAATTCAAGTTAACCTTCCGTAATCGAATACTTCACATATTGGTGTATTAGCTTTAATGTTGAAAGAATCGTTTTTGTTTGAAGCGAAAACTTTACTATGAATTCTATTACACAAAATCGCATCATCATCATCTACTATATATTTACAACGGAAATTTGTATTTCATTCCGATTGTTTATAATACTTTCGTAGGATATACCACAATTAGTTAGGGAATAATTTTGGAAAGGTTTTAGTGTATACATATTGTTCAAGGGTACTTAGTTATAGAGCAACAGTAAAAGTTCAAAAATTAAGTGAACCTGATTATGAAAGTTTAGCCTTTTTAAAAAAAATCTACAGAACATATTTTGTTACAAGTGGCCCTGTTGCATGACTTTTAGGAATGGTGTTAGTATATACGATTTCATTATATGTTGATTAGTTACAGAGGTATTAATTCCTGTTGTCATAACGGTCTCATTACCCGACCATAAGTGCGCTGTTTATAATCAACTAAAACAATTACTTCTTAATTGCTAAATTTTGTCCCACGCTTAAGATAACATTATATCGCAATGGCGTTCGCATCGTTTTCAGTAATGTGCAAGGTCAAGCTGAAGATCCATATTGTTTAAAATACAAGTTCAAATTCACCATTTAGTTTAATCCAAGGTTCATTTGGAAATATTGACCAGCGCAGCGGGCATAGCCTGCTAGTTACCAATAAGGTTATCTGAGTGAAATATGCTCGCCGGTTACCAGCCCAGATAGCTTAAACGATAGAGAGTTGGCAATGTAAGCTAAGGATCTGGGTTCGAGTTCCGGCTTGGGCCTTTTTACGCTCAGTTGAAAATATTGAATTCCTAATGAAATAATGTGTTGCATGAAAAAGTGAACATCACGCAAAGCTGCGTCAATTGCAACAATTCATCATTTGTTGCATACTCTGATACATACATATCTTCATCCATACTGACTCTGTTATACAGTGTCATCAAAAAAGTTGTCCCTTATTTCGCTAATTTTTAACCAAGGCCTTAAAAAAGTTAAACGCTTTATTTTTACATTGTTAGATTGGAAGAATCTCTGAGCATTTTTTACATTACTTAGAAAACTATGAGCTTCCCCTGTTTTGTGAGCTGCCTGGAGATTTCCTAATATTCATATTTCTGATTTCTTTAAACTGATTAAACCAACGAAGAATGGTTTTCCTGCAATCTTCTCCATATGTATGGCGAAAATTACGTTGTACCACAATAACAGATTTAAACTCTGCGTACCACAACATGCACTGCACTTTCTGCTGTACACTCACAATGATTGCTGCAAACTGACTGATAAGTGAAATGGCATCGCGTCATGAAGTGGAATCTGCGCATGTGCACAGTCACGTCAAGGTTAACGCTATCACCACTTCAAGATCTGCTTAAGATGTTCTACAATTTCTCGTTGGTTTCGTACCAACTGATTCCATATTTCTCGTACAATTTTATTTTTAAAATCAGGGACACCTTTTTCGATGACCCAGTATTCCTGTGCACTCTTACTTTTGGTTATAGAACTACGCATGATAAAGCATTCTTTTTTATCCACTAACATATATCCAGCTTGTATAAACACTTTAATGAGGTAACTTGTTTTCACATTGAAGAATATCTTTAGGTAAGGAAACAAAATAACTCGTAAATTTCGCTGCATTTGTAATACCTGAGTGTGAATGAAGTATCTTGTCACTGGGACTTAAGTGATTACTTTCATACTAAACTAACTAAACTCTGTGGCTATATGTTCCGTAATGGATCTTGATTGACAGCGCACATCCCTGTTTTCTTGACGCTAAGCCCCGAGGAGCTAGACAGCATATGTTCTGGCCAGGTGGTCAGCCTGACGCTAGACCCTCGGTATTTACTTCCCAAGCAAGATTCGTACTCATTTTATCGACCCCGAAGATATGAAAGACTGAGTGAACCTTGTCCAGCCGGCAGTCGAACTCACGGCCTGCTGCGAGGCAGTCAGATGCTCTGCCCACTACGCCACATGGCTTCTGGAATTATTACATGTTTCTCCAATTTTACCCTTAATTCTGTTTAGATTCCAACTTATCAATAATAAAATTTTATGCTTTAAAATTTTCATAATATTTCATGTCTTGTATTCAAAATACCTCTAATAATAAGCTTTTTTGCATAACTTCTAATGACAATATTTTCTTTACAGGTATGTAACTTTTAAATATACGAAAACATTTTTGACACCTAAAGAGTAAGTAATATTTCTTCTTAAATTTGACATGATGGACGTTTAATGATTATAAAGAAGACCTCATTAGTTATCGAATAATATGTAAATTTGAAATTACAAAAAGTGACCAATTCCACTCGTTTAATAGTTAAAGCTTTTTCTATAAATCAATATCTTTGTTTTCAAGATAGTACTTAAATAACAGCATTAATTATTGAATAATAACGACTAATAAACTTTTACAATTAAATAATAATTTCCAGCATGAATTAGAATTTTAATAACTTCTCATAAATGTAGTATTTAAAAAGAAGAATGTATGACAATTAGGATATAAATAGTCCCATAAAGTTTAGTCTCCAGATCAATTTCTTATTCTAATTTGTGAATAAACTTATAATGCAGAAAGTGAAAATAAATCATTTGGAAATTAAACAATAAGAAATTTTATAATTAAATTGTGATCATTGTAAATTAATATTTTAAAAAATTGATCTATCTCAAAAAATAATAATATACTTAAAAATACATTTTTTTAATATTTAATAACTAATTGTTTTTAAACACAAAATATTTTCATTTTTGTAATAATGATTAATATTTTTTTTATAATCAAACTTTTACAATAATTATTTTAGCTTCACACTTTAAAATTCAATGCTACAGAAAGCGGTCGTGATATAATCAGAAAAGTCTATGCTGATTAATAATTAATTGCTGCTTCAGTACAAGGATACCTTTTCCCCATATTTTAATTTTACAGAGGTAATGATTTACAAGATTCTTTCACTATAATACAGAAATGTATCTTACCTTAATATTTAACAGGAAAATAAACTACTTACTTAATAATAATTAATACACTTTTACAAATAAATAATATCATTAGCTTCACATTCTTCAATTCACTAATATATCAAAAGTTACAATATACGTATAAATAATTTGCACGTCTCATTAACTGATATTAGCAAGAGAAGTAAATTTTATTTTTACTTTTACAGAAAATAAATTTTAAAGACAGCTGCCTTTAAAAGACAATATTTTGCTATAAAAATTCATCCATCATATCCTTCCTGAAATATCCAGCATACATTATAACTTCTGTACACTCCCATAACTATAGTTCTAAAAAGGGAAATATTTATCTCATTTTTAGTAGAAATAGTTTCAGAATTTTTATCTCTAAATGAATCATTAGTTTGTACTTTTTTATGAATTTCATTATATTGCAGAAAACACCGAAAAACATCAATTGCTCAAGAGGGTTAGTCAGTGCTATCTCAAATTTCTCTCGCAAATGTAAAGGGTGTTATCAAATCCAAAGCAACTAATTCCTGATGCATTTTTGTTCGGAAACGCATGAAATTGGCACATGCTTTTATTCAGATACCATGTAATCGAAACATGATTTTTTTTTCTCTAAGCGTAAAAAATATTGTCAAAATACTGTCAAAGTTGGAGTTTTGACACAAATTCAAAACGTGCCAGCTAGAGAAAGGAGAAAATCCGTTCTTCACGTGACCAAAATAGCATATAACTCAATGAATAAATTATTTATAAAAAAAAAAAAAAAAAAAAAAAAAAAAAAAAATGGAAAACTCTTTTCGGTTCAAAATCGCTTCCATAGTCAGAGCTGCCAATTCATGTTATACCTGTACATTTAAAAATGAGACAGAAAGTTTCAAATGGTTGTGCAGGGAATTGAGAACCACCTTAAACCTAAAAGGCGTGAAATTTGCTGTCGATTTTAAAATATCTGTGAGTAGGTATTCAACAATTAAAACTAAACAAAGCACATACGAGAGTAAGACAAAAATTATACGCAATGTAGTTATAAATTTTATTGCAATACAAATAGAAAACTAACGTTAACATAATTTTTCAATATAGTCCCCTTGCTTTTCAACGCACTTGGCCCATCGTTGCACAAGCTTCCTCATGTCCTCAGAGAAGAAGGTTTTCGTCTGATCGGCGAGCCGGGCATGCACCACATCCTTCAATTCTTGGTCGGAGGTGAATCGACGGCCCATTAAGGTCCCGCTGCACTGAAACTCTGTTAAATTTTAAGTATTTTTGAGAAGATGATAAAATTTAATAAAATGGAAATTTCAGAGTTCATAGGAATTTTTATGTACTTAAAATTTGCGAACACAATTTTTAAAAATGCACATCATTTGCATCTAACGTCTAATTTCTGATGGTGAAAATGGTATTTTAATAATAATGTTAGGTAATGAGTAATCGCGCTTCAAAGTTTTCCCGTAGGCTAACATGGGATTTCGCGATTTGGGAGTTTCATTGCAACGGAGCCTTAATACATATTAGAGTGGATCAAACTAGAGATCCTACATTAGAGAGAGATTGGACTTTGAAGAAATGTCCGCCATTTCCGTGACAATGTAGATGGAACGCCGTACAACGCAATGCATTTTCATCAGCGTCTAACACTTTTTATTCGATTAAAATTATGAAAATTTCATTTTATATACCATCAAAGAGTCTTTCAGAACATAAATATGAGCACATTTGCATTTTAATGAGAAAGAATTCCCAGAAAATGCAATTTTTACTCTTATTTTTTTTACTAATTAAAATAGTGGGCAGAGGAAGATTAGGCATGTAAGAACGTTATTTTAATTTAACAATACTTGAGAAAATAATTTTTAACGATTATCAGACAGAAAATGAACTACAGAATTCAATTTTTTTAAACTATCTATATTTTAAAACTATCTATATCTTTATTACGCATTTTGAAACAACAGTAATTATTATAATTTTCACCATCTTCGCCTTGTTAATTTCAGAAACATTTGAACATATCATATATCACTCCTATTTGAGTATGTATGTGATTTAAAGTTAATTTAATATGTGCGCTGAAAATATTTTATGATAACTTTCTACGTACTGCTACTTCTCTTTGATATTCTTTTTAAATACGGAAGTCTTGAAAATATATAATATTAGAATGAGTATTGTTATCAAAACATTAAATGAAAGTTTAGAAAAATGTTAAATAGAGGCACTGCTGTTAAAAGAAACAAATAAAAAATAGGAAGAACAAATTCTACAAATAAATCAAAATCCAAAAACTAAGTAAAATCGCACTGCTGCGTAGCGTAAAACAGCTGAAAAAAAATGCATTTTCTGAGAATTCTTACTCATTAAAATGGAAATGTGCTTATATTTATGTTCCGAAAGACTCTTTGAAGGTATATAAAATGAAATTTTCATAATTTTAATAAAATAAAAAGTGTCACACGCTGATAAAAATGCATTGTGTTGTACGGCGTTCCATCTACTTTGTAAAGAAAATGGCGGACATTTCTTCAATGTCCGATCTCTCTTTTATGTAGGATCTCTAGATCAAACAAGTTGTAGATCGAAGGTGTAAGATCCAGACTATACGGATCAGAACCATGTCAAGTGCTCGCTCAATGTTGCTATTACTTATGGCCGTACACGGTCGTCCGTCTTCTTTATCATGCGCAACGCACGTGTGACCATTTTTGAATTTTACAATTCATTAGTATACACTCTGTTGCGGTAAGACACTGTCCCCGTATTGTGCCGAAAGCGGCTCCTGATACACCTTCCGACCACAAAAACCGGATCACTGCTCGTTGCTCTTATTTGGTGCAAACCTCTAATGAAGCGGCCATGATCTATCTGCAAGAAAGGCAAAACAAATGGAGGAATAGAGATCAAACATTCATAGCGTGGCCAAAACAGCATAACAATAAAATAAATTAGGGCATATGTCAGTATACTGAGAAAAAAATATATACCGCCTTCACCTAGAATGAATAGGTAGTCATTTTTTGAATCCCTTAACTAGAAATATATATTTCCGAGGTATGCGAATAGAGTAAACAACTAAACTGAATAGACGAAATGATCTAGAATTTCTAATCTCTTGCTTTGTAGGTGACGAAACGATAATGCATCGTTTCAGTATCGATAAATTATCGCTTGATTTACGGAATGGTTTCATAAACTAGAATTATAGCTACTAAAATTAACCTCTTGTGTTTGCATCTATTTGCAGAGGTTTTTAAATAGGTTTGACAACGAGAATATAGGAATACGATTTTGAATTCTAGTAGGAGACTCCAGAAATCTCTAGCAAAGAGAACTAGAATTTATAAGGATGACATGGAACTATTTTTTCTAGAACCACGATTTAGATTCTAGATGCCAGAACCATATTTTTTCTCAGTGTATGAACAATGTAAGAAGAGTTATGTCAAAATTTCGGACAATTTTTGTCCTACCAGTATAGAAATAGTTTGTAAATGTATAGAAGGATACAGATCCTTAAGAAGAGTACGCAGAAAACAGAAGTTAAAAATATTAATTTACTGATGAAAAAAATTAAACAAATAAGAATGCATTTCATTGCCGTATAGTTAACTGCACCACCGGGAATCTGATATCGCACTTACCGACCCAGGTAATCGAAAGTAATAAAATTTTATAATTAACAATTATTTTGGCTTTACATTCTTAAATTCAGTATTATAACGAAAAGCTATATTATAACGAAATAATATTCATAGAAATAAATTAACAATTATTTTTGCTCCACATTCTCAAATTAAGTATTATAACGAAAAGCCATAATTTTCATAGAAATAAATTTACTATTATTTTGGCACTACATTCTCAAATTCAGTATCACAACAAAAAGCCAAATTATTCATAGAAATACTTTTATATGATTAGTAATTAATTGGAATGCTTTTACAAGAGTGAATTTTAATTTTGAGAAGGTAAAATTCAAAGAAGAACAATTAGGATAAAAAAACGATTTCAGTTTTTTTTTTTTCTGAATAAAACTATTATTTGCTGCTTCGCAAATTTCAATATAATATTCAAATTACAGTAAAGCATATTTTTGTAATTAATATTAATAAATTAAGCGATTATTTTAGATTAACATTGTCAAAATGTGTTGCAAGTAACAATAATTTTTATAGAAATATCCTCTCTTGTGATTAAAAATGAATTGATGTTTCTATATGAAGAATTTTTATTTTTTTACTTTTACAGAATGTAAAATATAAACAAAATAAATTAGTGTAAAAAAAAGTAACTTTTATATCTGAATCAAGCTCTTATTCGCATTTAATTTTATTTTATTTTATTTTGTAGAAATCAATATAAACCAGAAATACAGAAAACAAAATCAATTACTTAATCAGGACTAATACAAATTTACAATTAAATAATACTTGTACCTTTACATTCTGAAATACAATAGCACAACTGAAGGCCATAATATTCAAAGAAATATTTTTCTCTTCTGATTAATTATTAATTGATATTTTATACGAGAAAGTTTTATTTTTTATTTTAACAGAGAGTAAAATTTAAAAGACCTTTTTTATGCACTTTGCAATCCAAATTTTCCCATTATATTCTTCCCTGCATTTTGAAATATCCAGCATGTATTATAACTTTAATAACCTCACATAAATATAGTGCTAAAAAGCAAGCATCTATCTCAATTTGGATATAAATGGTTTCAGAAATTTTAATCAACCTCCCCTTCTCTCATTTGAATAAATGTAGTACATCAGGTTTTGCAAAAGAATATTGCAACAGAATTATGCAAAATTTACCATAAATATTAATGCTTTATCTTTAGAAAGTATTAAAATTTGTTGATGCAAGATCCTTGAAAATCACCTATTTCTGAATTGGGATTCATTATATTCTTTTCATTTATGTTAAGAATGTAATACAGAACTGCGATATTTCAATTATAGTGGTAGGATTAGAAATTGAAATACATTCTTTTCTTTAATGAAATAAATTACTAATGATCTAGAGAAAATCATCTACACGTAAAAGCCTTAGAATAAAATTGAGAGGTTTTTTTGTTTTTTTTTTCCATGTTCAATATACTAAAAAATATATTCAAAAGCTATATCCATTTTATGCTAAAAATTACAAAATGTGTATTATATTGATAAACTATGTTAATAAGATATAAACATAACTATCTATGATATCAACTGTTCTTCTGAAAGTCAAACTAATAAATACAAATTATGGTGCATTTTAAACATATAAATAGAAATAAACTTAGGAATATAAAGATAGGAACACTAAGCCATTTCCATTTTTATCGGTTAACCTATTTGCATCATTAGCACAAATATGCAGTCATTTTTGGAATTTCTTTTTTATTGAGAAATTCCAAATCCATACCATAAATTCCGAAGAAAGATTTTTTACTTTACAAAATCGGAAATATCTGCACTGAAATGCACTCATATATGCGCAATTTTTTTCAAATTTGTTAATTAACCCATTAGTGCTCTTTTTTTTTCTTTCCAGTACTTTGTTTAGTTGTAACTGCTATATATATTTACAATACAATAACTATTACAATATACCAATCTAAATGTTCGGTTTGTACATTGTGTAAAATAATCATAAAAAAAGAAGAAAAACGTAATTTATCGAAAATATATAGTAATTTATTTCCAAAAAATCCCAGTGGCCCGATTTTGGGACGCTAGGTGTAAGTAAGTGGGTTAAGTGCTTAGATAAATAAATTTTGATATTTAAAAATTAATTTTGTTAAAAAAGACTCATTTTAAAATGTATTTCAAAAATAGATATTGTGCTCGAGATGTCAAGATTTTTATTATATTTCAAATATCCTGTTTGACAAATTTTATTTTCCTTTTGTCATATCAGTCGTTGCGACTAGACAAAATATTTTATTTTCTGTGTTTTTACTTATCACCATTTTTCGTAACTTGGTACAAATAAAAGCTTCCCTGGAAAATTCTCATTCAAATTATCCGGTAACAAAATTTATTATTTTATTTTTAAATAATTTGTATTCATTTTCTTCGTTAAGTATACTTAAACCGAGAAAATATTAATTAATCAATTAATTAATTAAAATATTTAAAATTAAGGAATTAATTAATTATTATTTTAATTATTATAATAAATTTTTAACTTCATCTTTTTTTTTTCAATTTTTAAACTTGTAATTTTAATTAGGCTATTATATAACTTTAATATCACCTTAATTTTTGAAGTAATTTTTCGTATAAATTATTTTTATTTTAAATTCAAAACTTATTACATAGTTTATATATTACAGCTAGACATTTATCTCCCAATGGCTCATTAATTATAACACAAGACAATCTACAGAGCGTAAAGTTGATGTCAACTCGGAAGTCCCTCAAAGTATCTACACTGTTAACCCTTTGAGGGGCGAGCAATTGTGATTCTGCAATGTCCAATTCACACCGGAATCCGCAAATGATGTATTGCACAATAAGAAAAGCAATTTTTTTTTCTACCATAGTTAGAAAAGTAAAATTTAATAAAATTTTTCTGGTGCGAATCTTCATTAATCGTAGGTAGGATAAATTATATCCCACCGCCCCTCAAGGGGTTATGGTAGATAAACGTTTGGCTTACAATACTAGTGCTCTCCTAACTGAGCCCTCAAGTGAATTTTATGATTTATTTCATTAGTTTAATTAATTAAAAAATAATAAATCATATTAAATTAAATAATCCAAGCTAATAAATTAAATCAACTATCTTGAAGCTAACAGTATTAAAATTGTTAATGTGCATTAATATTTGTTTTGCTAACCAAAATATCTTTATATTTGTTGTAAGCTTAGTAAATAGATGTTGCTTTCAATTTATAATATACGTATATTAAATAAAAAACCATTTTAATGCCGATTTGATTAAAGAAACAAACCTTAGGCAAATATATTTTCAAATTCCTAATACCCAGAAATTTTTTGTTTGGTTAAGCACACACAAAAAATAAATGTAAACAAAGAACTTTTATATTTGTTACAATTTTTACAAATGGCTGCTGTGTTTTAATTATTATTACTGTTGTTTTTACAAATGTCAGAGCTTTATAATAAGATATAATTTTGTTTAGAATGAGCCACGTTGATGCAGATTCGCATACGGAAAACTTAAGCTTTAATTTAAATTCACAATACGTAATAATATTTGTTTCATTAAACTTACGCCTTCCAGGCTGGTCCAATGGACCCGACTATTACATTCAATATGATTTTTCTCATGGAAAAAAAAAAGACTGAAAATTCTAAAAATATGTGACTTTTTCTTGAATCGAGTCCATTGGACACTTCTGGTAGGCGGTGGTTTAACCCTTAAATGCCTGATTTTTCAAAAATCATTGTAATAATGTTTTTCGTCTTTCATTCTTTAAATAAATCATGGGAAAAATACTTTAAAAAATCATATTTTGTTTTAAGTATGGTTTACGGCTAAAAAACAGTTTTTTATTAATCGGCAATACTGGTCTCTAATTAAAAAAGAATTCTCCTTGATAAAATTCTATAATATTAAACACACAAGAATTTTAGGAACTATAATAAGAAATAAATTTTTCTTGCTCACTGTAGAACAAAATGGGGTATTTCACAAGCTTCCAAACGAAACAAAAAGAACAAGTAGCAACAATTGAAAAAATAAAGCTGTCTTTATTCTTAAACAGCGCAAGTGTTGCCATCTACATGTTTAAAATCGATTTAATAATATTTTCAGAATGTATTTCATTGGCAACATCAGGTATTATAGCTTCAATATTATTCTAATAGTATTTTACAGCCTAAATTGGGTATGTTGCCGAAAAGCAACACCCGGCATTTAAGGTTTAAACAGGAAATTGGCCAATGAAACTGTACAAACGATCTTTTAAGCTTTATTTGGAAAATAAAGAAAAGATAAACTTCAATTTCCCCACAGCATAAATTTTAAGTTGCATCTTATTTTATGCCTCCAAACATCCTATTGATTTCGACTGAATCCTGACCACCGTATAAGAAAACAACATGCTGTGCCCTGGGGTGTTTCAGTAGTCGTAATTGAGACCGCTATTATTTCTGTTCAAAGAACATTGTGTTCGAATATTCCCAAGTTTCTCTATCGCTTCAACATTCAAAGGTTGCTTAAAGTGATATTTCATTTTTCTTGTTCTGATATCTTTGCTTTAGTCAATTCTATGGCTTTAGTAGAACATTAATATCTGTCTGTCTACCTGTCCGTCCATGCTCTTTTAGAAAGACCACCACGGAGGACACCCCACCCCTTTTGTCCTATATATACCTGGAGATAATTGACCGTCATAAATAACACCAACATCGTACGTGCTCTTACTCGGGTAAATATGCTCGGATTCTTAGGCAATTTATATACGTTATTGGGATTTACTATGGCATGTTCGATGTTGAAAATGGAGATAGAAGGATTTATAGTTCGATTACAGGTACATTCAAAATAATTTCGTTAATTTATGGTATATTGTGGAAAAATCGCTAGTAGTATATTTTAATGGAGTTAGACAAATTCAAACATATTTTGATTGATATACATTACTTACGTGCACTACAAAATTCTTACTGCAGTAATACCTTGACTTCCGTCAGCAATTCTTTGCAAGACTATTGACGTAAGTTTAAAACGACATAAATCGAGGTACAGTTATATAAGCAAAAAAAGGGATAAGTAATAAAAATGCACTAAAATCTAATAAACATATTCTATTGTATTTAGGGATTATGTTACATACATTTAACATAAGCAAAAAAAAATAGTTTGCAATACAAGAATTTAGAATAAATCAATAAGCTGTTAGCTTACAATTTACTGTTCTTCTACCAGCTCCGTTCGAGTGTTTGAGGATGTGAGTTTTCTAAGCTTTTTCTAGCGACTTTATTTGTTTGTCACTATCAATTGACTGTCGCTGAGTGCCAAAAATAAGGTTTAAAGTACGTCTTAATTAAGGAATTTTCTTCCAAGGCCAGACGACGTAAATGACGAGGGACGTAATTCGAAGGACCGTAAATCGGGGCACTACTATATACAATATGATGTGCATAATATTTGTCGTTCATTTAGAGAGACACACAAAAGGTTTCGGTTCCACAGTACAATCTGAGATCAATAATTGCAGAAAATCCGTTTTCAATAGTAGTATGGGTTTTTAGATTTAACCAAATTGCCAGTATGCGTTTTTAGATTTAACCAAATTGTCACTTGGTCTGTCATAATTCTGTAGATAATATAGAGGGCTGAACAAGAGAATCCGAATGCATCTCCACTTACTGAGAGAAATTTCTAAAGAGGAATTTTCAACTGTCTTATGAGTTTCATAACTAAGTTAATTTTTTTCCTTACTATGTAGCATATATTCAAATCTGTTGTATATATTCTTCTGTTGTTTCTTCTCTTAAAAGAAAACTGTGTCCAAATATCGATAGTTTTGTCGTTCATTGAAAGCTTATTTACAATAAATAATATATATTCCTCTTTGTACAATCGTTTTTGTGAATATCCATGTTATACTTTAAATAAACTACTCTGGTATAGATTTTTATAAAGAAACCATAATAATGCAAATAATAATACAAAGGCAAAATACGCAGCAATATTGATTTCAATAAACAAAAAAATTATAATTCTCATTACAAACTTTTCAAATGATTCGCCCCGCCCTTCTCATTTTTTTGGACAAATTTCAGTTTCTTTAGACCAAAAATTTTATTTGCGGAATCACTGTAAGAGTAATTGCATCTTTTTTTCTCCTCCCAAACCTTCTATTGATTTCGACAGAATTCGAACCATCCACATGAATAAACAACATGCTATAAGTTGCGGTATTTCAGTAGAAGTAGTTTTGTGCTGCTGTTTCTTCTCTTAAAAGTAAACTGTGTTCAAATATCGGCAGTATTTTCTTTCAGCGAAAAGTTTTTTTACAATAAATATTATATTTTCCTCTTTCTATATTCATAAAGAAAAAAACTAGAAATCAGGAATTCGGGTTTTTTCAGAATTTAATGTCGCCCCCGATGAAAAACCAATGTATGTATATTTAAATAGCACAAAACATATTTCAATTTTAAGACTTAAAGCACACGCTTTTATTTTATGTAAAATGACGTCATTTGCATCCCCTTAAGAATATCACATTTACGATCCAATCTTAAACATCTACAGTAGAGCATGCATAGGACGTCACTATCGCAAAATAATACACAAATACGGCAAAAAGATGCCGCCGTTAAAAAAACTCAACAAAAAACAACTATCTAATCATTCATAGGCCTTCATTTGTTTGTAACATTAACATAGATACTTAAAATTAATTATAGTTTATAATAGTTCCATGTTTTAACAGAAATCATCCGCTTATATTTTTTCAAAATAGCACGTATTTTAATTACATTTTCTTCCGGTTGTTATGAGAAAATGGCAACAAAAATATAGAATTACTATTTTAGAACTATTTTTCCTTTAGTTTCTACAGGAATGGAGTACTTCCGTTGCCAATATTAAGCAAATGGCTCTAAACACTACAAAACAATCAGTATTTTAATAATAAGTGGAGATACAGTTTTCAAACAATTTGCATAATTGCTATAGAGTACTTAATCGTACAATGATACATCTGCTTTGTTTTACGGCTGGCTTATACAACTTAACGTTATTTTTTGGAGACGACAAAAAATAAGCTGGGAGAAAGAAATAACGCACCGAGGGCTTAAACAAAGACTACAGTTTTAATATATTGGTCATGTTTCAAGTAAAAGAAGATGAGGTAATAGTTGAACATGTTTAAGAACTAGAAAATTTCCATTAATATTGAATTCGCATTTATTAAACTAAATTGTAAGCCCTAGAACAGATCGCATCGTACCCATAAACCAAGATATTTTCACTTGTTATACTCACGTATGTAATGTACACATGATAAGGTGTCAATACAATTCTATTAGTATTTGTAAAAATCTTAATTTCTTACGGAAACTAATTAACGGAAAATATTACAAATAATTTTAACTTAAATTCTGTTATTCAAATAAATGTTGAATGCAGGCGTTATTTATGTGTGTATGTGTGTTTTATTATAATATTAGTTTATTTTGAAATTCGTAATACACATAATTGTTTCATTAAAAAAAAAAAAAAACTATTATGTTTGTTATAAGCTTAGGAAGTGATCTTTTTAATTCCGTTTTTAGACAATAACCAAAATAATAAACTTAAATTAATTCATTCACACATTTCATTTGCTGAATCACTGTAACAATAATTTCTTCTTCTTTCCAAACATTCTATTGATTGGGATCTTATATTCCACAGAATTCTGACCATCCACATGAATAAACAACACGTTATGCCCTACGGTGTTTTTGAAAAAATTCTGGGCTGTTGTTTCTTTTCTTGAAAGAAAACTGTGTTCAAATATTGGCAGTTGTTTCTTTCATTGAAAGGTTATTTAGAATAAATATTATATTTTTCTCTTTCTACATCTATTTTTTTTAACTACAGCATTTGAATAATCTCAGCACTTTGAAAACATATTGCATGTATTATGCATTGCGAATATTCATGTATTATAAATTAACCACTCTGATACGGTTTTTTTTATAATGAAACCATAATATTTCAAAAAATAATACAAATGCAAAATACGCAGTAATATTTGTTTTAATAAAAAAAATGTAATTCTCATTACAAATTTAGCAATCGATTCGCCTCATCCTCCTCCTTTTCTTAGGACAAATTTCAGTTTCTTTGGAACAGAAATTTTAGTTGCAGAAACACTGTTGAAAAAATTGCATTTTCTTTCGTCCTCCCAAACATTGTATTGATTTCGACAGAATTCTGACCATCCACATGCATAAACAACGTGCGAACGCCTTGCGGTTTTTCAGTAGAAGTAATTTTCTGCTGTTGTTTCTTCTCTTAAAATAAAATTGTGTTCAAATATTGGCAGTTTTTCTTTCACTGAAAGGTTATTTACAATAAATGTTATATTTCCCTCTTTCAACATTCATTTTTTGGGAACACCCGTGTTATATTTTAAATAAACTATGTGATATATATTTTTATATAGAAAACATAATGATGCAAACGACAATACAAATTCAAAATACGCAGTAATGTTTTTTTCAAGAAACAAAAAACTGTAATCTCATTACAAACTTATCAAATGATTCGTCACATCCCCACCCTTTTTTAGGACAAATTTCAGTTTCTTTTGAGTAGAAATTATATTTGCAGAATCACTGTAGAAATAACTGCATTTTCTTTCGTCTTCCCAAAATTTGTATTGATTTCGACAAAATTCTGACCATCCACATGAATAAACAATGAATAAAATGCCCTGCGGTATTTTATTAGAATTAATTATTTGCTGTTGTTTTTTCTCTTAAACGAGAACCACGTTTAAATAATGGCAGTATTTTTTTTTTCAATGAAAGGTTATTTATAATAAACGTTATATTTTCCTCTTTCTACATTCAATATATTTTTAAAACTACATTATTAATATATTGTTTGTGATTCAAGTAAGCGACGATGAGATAATAGTTGAACATGTTTAAGAAATATAAAATTTCCTTCAATATTGTATACGCATTTATTAAACTAAATTTTAATCCCTTCAATAGATCGCATCGCTTTAAAAAACCAGGATAGTTCAACTTGTTATACTCACGTATGTAGCGTACACATGATAAGGTGTCAATACAATTCTATTAATATTTGTAATAATCAGGATTTCTTACGGAAACCAATTAACGAAAAATATCACAAAGAAATTTCACGCAAGTTTTGTTATTCATAATACGCAGTAATATTTGTTTGATTGAGAAAGAAAAAAAAAAACTTGTATATTTTCATAAGCTTAGGAAATGATTTTTTAATTCTTTTTTTAGAAAATAACCAAAATAACAAACATAAATTGATTCAACATTTCACACAATTCACACATTTTGTTTCAGAATCACTGTAAAAATAATTGAATCTTCTTTCGTCCTCACAAGCATTCTATTGATTTCGACAGACTTCTGACCATCCACAAGAATAAACAACATGTTATACCCTACGACGTTTCAGTAGAAGTAATTTTGTGCTGTTGTTTCTTCTGTTAAAAGAAAGCTGTGTTCAAATATTGGCAGTTGTTTCTTTCAATGAAAGGTTATTCACAATGAATATTATATTTTTATCTTTCTTCGTTCATTTTTTTTTTTTTAAACGCAGCATTTGAATAAATCCCAGCACTTTGAAAACATATTGCATGTACTACACTTTGTTAATTTTTGTGTATTTTAAATAAACCACTCTGATATAGATTGTTATAAAGAGACCATAATAATGCAAACAGTAATACAAATGCAAAACAAGCAGTAATGTTTCTTTCAATAAACAAAAAAATATAATGCTCATTAAAAACTAAGCAAATGATTCGCCTCATCCCCCTCCTTTTTTTAGGACAAATTTCAGTTTCTTTCAAGCAGAAATTTTATTTGCAGAATCACTGTAGAAATAATTGCATTTTCGTTCGTCTTCTCAAACATTGTATTGATTTCGACAAAATTCTGACCATCCACGTGAATAAAGAACGCACTATGCCCTACGGTGTTTCAGTAGAGGTAATTTTCTGTTGTTCCTTCTTCTCTTAAAAGAAAACTAAGTTTAAATGTTGGCAGTTTTTGATTTCAATGAAAGATTTTTTACAATAAACGTTATATTTTCTCGTTTCTACATTCATTTTTTTGTGAATAGCCATGTTACATTTTAAATAAACTACTTTGATATAGATTTATTTTTTAAAAAACCCATTATTACGCAAACAATAATACAAATGCAAAATACGCAGTAATGTTGATTTCAATAAACAAAAAATTGTAATGCTCATTACATACTTTGCAAATGATTCTCCCACAACATTCCCCTTTTATAGGACAGATTTAACTTTCTTTCGAGCAGAAATTTTATTTGGAGAATCACAATAGTAATAATTGCATCTTCTTTCGTCCTCCGAAACATTGTATTAATTTCGACAAAATTCTGACCATCCACATGAATAAAGGGCGTGCTGTGCCCTACAGTGTTTCGGAGAAGTAATTTTCTGCTGTTCCTTCTTCTCTTAAAAGAAAACTGAGTTCAAATATTTGCAGTTTTTTCTTTCATTGAAAGCTTTTTTACATTTAATGTTTTATTTCCTCCTTTCTACATTCATTTTTGAGAATAGTCATGTTACACTTTAAATAAACTACTTTTGTTAACGATTTTATAAAGAAACCATTATAATGCAAACAATAATATAAAAGCAAAATACGCAGTAATGTTGATTTCAATAAACAAAAAATTTTAATGCTCATTACATACTTAGTAAATGATTCCCCCATACCATTCCCTGTTTTTGGGACAAATTTCAGTTTCTTTCGAGCAGAAATTTTATTTGGAGAATCACTGTAGTAATAACTGCATGTTCTTTCGTCCTCCCAAACATTGTATTAATTTCGGCAAAATTCTGACCATCCACATGAATAAAGAACTTACTATGCCCTACGGTGTTTCAGTAGAAGTAATTTTCTGTTGTTCCTTCTTCTCTTAAAAGAAAACTTAGTTCAAATATTTGCAGTTTTATCTTTCACTGAAACCTGTTTTACAATAAACGTTGTATTTCCTCGTTTCTACATTCATTTTTTGTGAATAGCCATGTTACACTTTAAATAAACTACTCCGTTATAGATTTTTATAAAGTAACCATAATAACGCAAACAATAATACAAATACAAAATACGCAGTAATGTTGATTTCAATAAACAAAAATTGTAATGCTCAAAACAAACTTAGCAAATGATTCCCCCACACCATTCCCTCTTTTTTAAATGATAAACTTAAGTTTCTTTAGAGCAGAAATTTTATTTGCAGAATCATTGTAACGATAATTGCATCTTCTTTCGTCCTCCCAAACATTGTATTGAATTCGACAGAATTCTGACCATCCACATGAATAAACAACATGCTATGCCCTACGGTGTTTTGAGCTGTTTAAGAAATTTTGTTCTGTTGAAGAAATTTTGTGCTGTTGTTTCTTCTCTTAAAAGAAAACTGTGTTCAAATATTCCCAGTTGTTTCTTTTAATGAAAGGTTATTTACAATAAATATTATATATTTTCTGTTTCTACATTCATTTTTTTAAACACAGTATTTGAATAAACCCCAGCACTTTAAAAACATATTGTATGTACCATACTTTGTGAATAGTCATGTATTTTAAATAATCCACTCTTATGTAGATTTTTATAAATAACCTATAATAATGCAAACAATAACACAAATGCAAAATACACAATAATGTTTGTTTCAATAAAAGAAAATTGCAATGATCATTAAAATTTATCCAATAGTTCGCCCCGCCCCCTTTCTTTAGGACGCAGTAATGTTGATTTCAATAAACAAAAAATTGTAATGCTCTTTACATACTTTGCAAATGATTCCCCCACACCATTCCCTTTTTTTTAGGACAAATTTCAGTTCCTTTCGAGCAGAAATTTTATTTGGAGAATCACTATAGTAATAATTGCATCTTCTTTCGTCCTCCAAACATTGTATTAATTTCGACAAAATTCTGACCATCCACATGAATGAAAGACGTGCTATGCCCTACGGTGTTTCAGTAGAAGTAATTTTCTGCTGTTCCTTCTTCTCTTTAAAGAAAACTGAGCTCAAATATTTGCAGTTTTTTCTTTCATTGAAAGCTTTTTTACATTTAACGTTTTATTTCCTCTTTTCTACATTCATTTTTCTGAATAGCCATGTTACACTTTAAATAAACTACTTTTGTTATAGATTTTATAAAGAAACCATTATAATGCAAACGATAATATAAATGCAAAATACGAAGTAATGTTGATTTCAATAAACAAAAATTGTAATGCTTATATGTAAATATAAGCATGCTATGCCCTACGGTGTGTTGTGCTGTTGAAGAAATTTTGTGCTGTTGTTTCTTCTCCTAAAAGAAAACTGTGTTCAAATATTCGCAGTTGTTTCTTTCAATGAAAGGTTATTTACAATAAATATTATATATTTCCTCTTTCTACATTCATTTTTTTAAACACAGTATTTGAATAAACCCCAGCTCTTTAAAAACATATTGTATGTACCATACTTTGTGACTATTCATGTATTTTAAATAAACCACTCTAATGTAGATTTTTATAAATAACCTATAATAATGCCAACAATAACACAAATGCAAAATACACAATAATGTTCGTTTCAATAAAAGACAATTGCAATGATCATTAAAATTTAGCCAATGGCTTGCCCCTCACCCTTTTTTTAGGACAAGTTTCAGTTTGTTTGTATTAGACATTTTATTTTCAGAATCATTGTAGGTATAATTCATCTTCTTTCGTCGTTCAAATATAGGCAAAGGTTTCTTTCAATGACAGGTTATTTAGAATAACTATTATATTTTCTCTAGATCTACATTAATTTTTTTTAATCACATCATTAATATATTGGTTACGTTTCATGTAAATGATATTAGATACTGGCTGAACATGTTTAAGAAATATAAAATTTGCTTAAATATTGTATTCGAATTTATTAAACTAAATTTGAATCCCTTCGTTCGATCATGTCGCATTCAAAGACAAGGATAGTTTCACTGGTTAACCCACTACGTAATGTACACAAGATTAGTAGTCAATACAATTCGTTTAACTTCTGTAATAATCAGAATTTCTTACGGAAAAAGTATTAACTGAAAATGTTACAAACGATTTTTACCCAAGTTTTGTTATTCTTATAGATTTAAAATATTAGTTTTATGTTTCAAAAATGAATATGTATTTTGATTTGTTTTAAGGTTCTCTCAATACAAATAAAAGAATGTTTTGCTCTGTCTGTGTGTGTGTGTGCGTGCGCGATATTTCGCAAAATCTACTGGACGTACGAGGTTGAAATTTTTTTTAGGCTAGTCCAAAATGTCTCCCGATGCATCTGACACTCAGAATTTTAATGTATACTAATAAAAAAAGTTATCGGTTTAAAATGAAGATCGAAAAGAAGGAATTTGTGTGTGTGTGAAAGGGGGGGGGGTATTTCGTAATTATTTATTGACTTATATCGGCCAAACCACTTAGTAAAGTTAAAAACGGGAGACATATTCTGAATAATCGTACGTTTACATTTAAAATACCTCAATCAATTGGAAAAATATTGCAGTTAAACCATTCAAAAAAAAAAAAAAAATGAACAAGGGTCGTTTTCCGAAAAACGTCTTTCTCCCTTATTACAACACCTCTTCAGGATGCAATTTTAGAGGTACCGACAAACCAAAATTATGTTCTTAAAGCTAAAATCTTTTTCTAATCGACGGTGTAATCTGTTTTAAATAATATGAATGTGAACCCTTTCAGATTCCCTGGCGAACTCATGTCACTTCTCGGGTTACGGAGACGATATTTTTTTAACGCTAAATGCAACTAAATGTCCATATTTTAACACAATCTTTTTAGACAATCTCAATAGTCAAGATTTATATCACCAACAAAAATTTTGAAAGAAAGGAGTAGAAATATTTTTTTACAAAATAAAATGTGTGAAAATTTTAACGAAATTAGGAAAAACCTGAGTGTATTTCGTCACAGATTCGCACGGTTTCGGTGGGCAAATCCTCCGAAAATAAAAGTACTCGGTAAAAAACCCCAGATAG
This sequence comes from Maratus speciosus, assembly GCA_963932465.1. Taxonomy (NCBI): domain Eukaryota; kingdom Metazoa; phylum Arthropoda; class Arachnida; order Araneae; family Salticidae; genus Maratus; species Maratus speciosus. Next base: position 252,652,272 of record OZ010790.1, read on the forward strand.
CTTATGCTTTCAATTCAAATTTTTTTTTTATTTAAAATTATAAATTCATATAAAATGGAGTTAAAGATATAAAATCATACAAATTTGAAGTTAATTTAAAGATAATTTTTCATTGGCCCTTGCAACGCCGGGCGGGTCAGCTAGTGTTAAATAAACTACATTGTTATAAATTTAGATTAAAAAAAATCCCTCCAAATATTATTTTAAATTCATAATACACAGTAATACTTGTTTCGTTAAAAAAAAAAAAAAAAAAAAAAAAAAAAAAAAAAAAAAAAAAGTGTTGTTTTCATGTCTTTTATATTTGTCATAAGCTTAGGAAATTTTATTATTATTTCTTTGAAAATAACCAAAATAATAAACTTAAATTCATTCAATCACACTTTTTATTTGCACTGTCACTGTGGCGATAATTGCATCTTTTTTTCAAAAACGCAAATACTCTGTTTATTTCTGCTGAATACCGAAAAATTTCTGCCCTTGGGTGTTTCAACAGCCGTAATTTCAAATATTGGAAGTTTGATCTTTCATTTAAAGGATATTTACAATGTTTTTACATTTTTATATTTCTAGTTTCATTTTTTAGCGCAACCTTAATTTAATGTTTACGTTTCATGTGAAAGAAGATCAGATAGTGGTTAAACATTTTCGAGATTCAAAACATTTCTTTAGATGTATTCTGTACACATATTAAATTAAATCCTTATTAATTTACATTTATAATTGTGACTATTGCAATGAATGTGATTATGCTAATGAAATTCAATTAATGCAATGTATTGCAAAAAAACTTAATTTTCACCTCAGTGTTGTTACTCATAAAAAAAAATTAAATCTCGGCAGATTTTGAAAACTTATTATGCATTACATTATTTAATTATTTGAAAGTTTTATTTTAAATAAATTACTTTTACACAGATTTGCATAAAAATCTCATCACAGAGAAATAGTTATTTGAAAATCATAATTCATAGTAATATTTGTTTCGTTAAGAAAATAATAATAAATAGAACTCTTTCGTTTGGCACATATGTTTTTCTAATAATTTACAATATAACGAAAACAATTGAATTCAATTTCTTTGCAGCACAAATGTTATTTGCAGAATCACTGTATTGATAATTGAATCTTCTTCCACGCCCCCAAACCTTCTATTGATTTCGAATGAATTCTGACCATCCACGTGAAAAAACAACATTCTCTGCAGTACGGTGTTTGTGTGCTCAAATTACGTCTACCCCCTTCCCACCTCCCCCAAAAACTGTGTTCAAAAATTGACAGTTTTTCTTTTGTATTTGCATTCAAAGTGTTTTAAAAGAATTTTATATTTTTCACCGTCTAAATTATTTTTTTCTTTCTTTTTTAAAACATTAATATAACGTTATTCTTTCCAATAAATGCGAGTGGGAGATAGTTAAATGTATTTAAAAAATATAACTTTGTTTAACTATATTCATCCAATTTAATTTTTTTATACTTTCTTATATTGATTCCTACTTATAGAAATCACTAATAGAATCAAATTATTCACAATTCTAATATATTACAGAATATTAGGAAAAAAGTCAATTTTTTCTCAAATGTTATTACTCATATGAGATTTATAAAATCCACTGAATTTGAAAAACTGTTATATAACATTATTTAAAAAATTTAAATTTATATTTAAAATAAATCACTCCGATACAGTTTTTTTATTTTGATTATTATTATTATTATTATCAAGAAAACTTACTGACGCAAACATTATTACAAATTCAAAATATACAATACCATTTGTTTCATAAAACAAAAGATTGCTAAAAACATTATCCTAATACAAATTCAAAAATATGAATACCATTTATTTCATTAAACTAAATATTGCTAAAGTAATATTCTAATGCAAGTACAAAATATGCAATACTATTTGTTTCATTAAACAAAAGCTGCTATGTTTGTTATAAGTTCTACTACTTTTTTTATAATTCCTAGATGAGTGATTTCTGGAAAAAAAGAATAAATTATAACTATATCTCCAGTACAAATTTATAGTGTTGATTGCATGTTCTTTCACGCCCCACACTTTATGTTGATTTCGACTGAATCTTGGCAACACATATGAAAAAAACACCGTGCTGTATATAGGGCGTTTCAGTAAACACTGTTATGTGCCAGTATGTGTTCCAATATTAGTAATTTTTTTTTCATTTAAAGTCTATTTACAATAAATTTATATTTATCTCTTCTTGGTATCTTTTTTCTTTAAATTCATCATTAAATTAATAGTCATCGTTCAAAGATATGAAGGCGAGAGAATGGTTAAATATTTATGAGAAATAGAAAAATCGAAGAAATATTTTCCAGGCATGAATGAAAACAAATTTTAAAGCATTTACTTAAACACTTGTAGTTGTCGGAATTACTAATGAAAGCAGATTATTAACCCATTTACATTAGCAAATATTGAAATAAATATATCCAAAGTATTGTTAGAAACACATACTTTAAAAATCAAATCAATTTGAATATTAGATATATTTGAAAATAGGGTAATTTAAATAAAGGTTAAGCTGATATATTTTCTAAATTCCGTAAACCTGTATCAAATCATTAGTTAAGTCAGCAAGTAATTATTTTTAAATTCATAGAATAAATGAAATGGGATTTTTCAATGTTTAGATTTAAACTTTGAAATTTTAGTAGAGAAGAAAACCCACTGTGGCATAATGATCACATAACTAACTTTAAATTCAGTGATATATAGAGTTTTTACATTAAATCGGCAAACATATTATACTATAGATAATGAAATGAGCAATTGTCTACTAACAGATAATAAAATTCATAAACAATCACTTGACAATACTTTTAAAGTATTTATTATACGATGACTATTTTCAAACTGAATAACATTAATTTTAATGATAACTTGCGCACTAATTTTCATAAAGAAATCATCCTGATAAAAATGATATTACTAATTTACAAATTACTGTTTTTGGTCATTAAAAAGAAATTGTAATGCCTGTTACACGTAGAAATTATTTTTCGCTTCTTTTAAAAATAATTGAAAAAAAAATTCTTTCAAGCATATTTTTTTTTTCCAGAATCGCTGTGACATTTTCGTTCACCTCCCAAACACCCTAGTGATTTCGATCGAATCCTGAACGCCCATATGGTAAAAACAAAGTTTTCTAGTCTATGGTGTTTCAGTAGCTCTAATTGTGTACTACTATTTCATCATTTCAAAGAAAATTGCATTCATTTTCTGGTAGTTTTTTTCTCATTAGAAGTTTATTTACAATTATTTTATATTTCCCTCTTCCGGATTTCTTATACATGGTTAGCATAAATGAATGACCTGATTTTAAAAAAATTATAATTTCAAACAAATTAAACATATTATAATAAGTGATATATGAAAATAAAGAAAATCATTCTAACTTTCCTTTAAGTTACAATTATTCAATGTGCGAACCTTTTTGTAACACGACAAACGCCTAATCTGTAATCAATTTCGTGCCACACATATGGCAGTTTTGCACAGTCAACGACTCTTAATGCAGCACTCATACATTAAAACACTAAATAACAAAAGCACTGATAAAACGTGAACTGCTGTTTCTACATTTGCAAAGAACATTGCATTCATTTTCTTAATAATTAAATTTTTTTTTCATTCAAAGGCTATTTACAATCTATATAATAAAAGCCGAAGTCATGTGACTGTCATCAATAGTTCCAGGCTGACCGCTTCACTTTTTATATGCCAAACGGCCATTAGTCGAGCGCAGATGATAAATCACCAAATATTCTTCCATCACCATCATTTCATTAAAATATAAATCTATCACTCATTTCATTTAAAATACATAACTTTCATTTAAAATACACATCTTTCATTTACCACACTTAAAATACACTTAAAATACAATAAATAAATAAACAGATATTTTTCCAGCATGTGTTCTTGCGAGAAAAAAAAAAAAAATTGGCATCCTATTTTCCGGCAGTCTAAATCCTATTTCATATACATAAGCAATTTTTTCCATATGTATACAATTTATTTAATCTAAAGATGCCAATAATCTATTTTTTATATAAAAATAGAAGTAATTTGTATCTAAACAAATATTGTATATATATGTGTAAATAAAATGTTTATATGCAAATAAATACATATAAATAAAAATAAAAGTTCACCAGTTTTATTTTCATAGCTATTTATATATTTTATCAACGTATTTTACGTTCTGAAGCCCGAATTGCACCAAGCTATAAAAAAAAAAGAACGAAGCCAATGCCCCTGTAATAGAAAAGTACCTAAATAAGCAATTAATCGTAATAATAATAACACAAACCAAATATATTTTATGTCAACACCAAAGAATTGTTTCTAATTTACATCCAAATAAATATATATTCCAAGATTATTTCAATTGAAATTAAGTTGACAGCTTTCTATTTCACTTCATAAAGTAAACAAACACAAGAGATTCATTCATTATAAACGGTAGAAAATATTAGGCCATGAAGGTAATCATTCGCAAAGCAGGTTCTCCAACAATGAATGGACAATATTCTTATGACGTCATTGGCGGCGCTAACGTTTGTTAACGGCTTGCATTCACGAGCGTTTTATTTTGCTATTTCTCTTAGTTACGTTACTTTAATGTCATATTTATGAACTCAGAAATCCAATCTATAAAAACAAAAGTATATATATTCCTTATTTTGTTATTAAGTAGTGAAAAAAATTTATAAATGCATGATTTTCAAAATTTAAATAAATTTATTAATACTAAAAAATAACATTGAAGTAACGGCATGTTTAAGTAAAATAGGTTTAATTTAGATAATTTACGAACAAATCTCAGTTCAAACACTTGAAATTTCACTCATTTTTACAGCTACGGAAATTAAGAGGTATTCGTCAAAAAAGACGAAATAAGCATAATAACAAAGAAAATTTATGAAATGTTATCAAGTGCGCAAAGAATTCTTGATTTCTCTTTGGACTCGCGGGGAAGGATTGAGCAAGTGAATTAGTTTAAGAATGAAAGTAACACGATGCAACGCGTAGCATACATTTAAGGGAGACAAAACTGGTCGCCAGAGGCGGCTAGTTATTTTATATTTCCCTCTTCCGGATTTCTTATACAGGGTTAGCATAAATGAATGACCTGATTTTTAAAAATTATAATTTCAAACCTATTAAACATATTATAATAAGTGATATATGAAAATAAAGAAAATCATTCCAAGTTTCCTTTAAGTTACAATTGTTCGATGCGCGAACCTTTCGTAACACGACAAACACGTAATCTGTAATCAATTTCGTGCCACACATTTGGCAGTTTTGCACAGTCAACGATTCTTAATGCAGCACTCATACATTAAAACACTTAATAATACAGCGCCGATGAAGCATGTACATTTTACAAAACATCAGTGCTGCATTATTTAGTGTGTTAATGCATCAGTGCTGCATTAAGAATCGTTAACTGTGCAAAACTACCAAATGTGTGGCACACTGTTAAACATTTTGCAGCATTCTGGCAGGTCATTCGACCGTTTTTTTTTTTAAAAACGATTTCATAACCATAATTTAACTATATTCTGACCATAATATGGCCAATAATATGGTCAGAATAGTGTTAAATTACGGTTGTTTTAACCGTTTTCGGAAAAAAATGGTCCAATGACCTGCCAGAATGCCGCAAATTTTTAACAGTGCACGAAATTGATTACAGATAATGGGTTTGTCGTATTAAGAAAGGTTCGCGCATCGAACATTTGTAACTGAAAAAAAACTTGGAATGTTCTTCTTTACTTTCATATATCATTTATTATAATGTGTTAAAATCCTGTTCATTTTTTCTAACCTTGTATTTTAGTACAACTTTAATATAATAGTAATATTTCAAAGATATGGATGCTAGAAAATCATTAATTATACGTAAAAATACAGAAAAGTTTTGAAAATATATTCCGTACATTTATAAAAGTAAACTTTAATGTTTTTTTTTAACATTTGTGGTTATCGGAAAAAAATATTTATACTATTACATTAGAAACTATTACCCCCCCCCCCCTCCCCCCCCCCCCACCACCACCTTTCCAAAAAAAAAAAATTATCCTTAGAGTCGTTAACAACACATACTATAAAAATCAAGTTACACATACTATAAAAATCAAGTTTTGAAAAAAAAAATTACATTTGAATATGGAATACTTTAAGTAAATTGTAAACAAATATCTATTTTTTTTTTTTTTTTTTGTATAATTCTATAAAGCTAGATCAAAACATTAAGTAAGTCAACAAATAATTACTTTTTAATTTATATAATAGAAGTAAAATACACCTTTTCGAAAAAAGTAACAAAAAAAAATAAACTTCAATTATTTCTTTCTAGCACAAATTTTGTTTGCAGAATCACTGTACCGATAATTGCATTTACTTCCATTCCCCCAAACATTCTATTGATTTCGACTGAATCCTGATCACCCATATGAGAAAACAACAGGCTCTACCCTAGGGTGTTTCAGTAGTCGTAATTGTATACTACTGTTTCTTCTCTTTAAAGAAAACTGCCTTCAAATATTGGTATTTTTTCTATTATATCTGTATTCAAAGACTGTTTAGAATGATTTTGTATTTTACACGTTCTGCTTTCTTTATTTTAGAAGAGGCAATAATTTAATGTTAATGTCTCAAAAGACTGTACACCAGAAATTTTTCTTTAGATAAAGAAACAGATGATTTATCCAAATAAGAACTCTTCTTGCGTATAGATGCCAGACGAAATCCATGGAGGGGCAAAGTTATAGGACAAAGTTACAGATGAATATAACAGTTATAGGTATATTAAGGAAGTTGTTCGCTGTCTCGTCATCGTTTATTTCGATTGGAAAGTATAAAGGTAAAATTAAATAAACTACGAATATTTTGTCAAAACCACACGAGCAGGATAATTTTTACCCATTTAAACTTAAAATCCTTACATTAATGTAACAAAGAAGACATGTTAAAATATAAAAATGAGATTTTAAACGCTTTTTTCAAATATAAAAATAGACAAGAAAAAAATAAAAGTTTTTTTTTTTGTTTTTTTTTTTTTTTTTGCTTTTTTTATCTGTTCACCACCCCCGTTTAAGAAAATGTTTAATACATTACATCAAAAAAAAAAAAAAAAAAAAGAAGAAGAAGAAAAGCCGTAAAATTCTATACCACAGAGAGTTTCAGGGGCCAGGGTCCACCTTGGAGAAAAATCTTTTGTTTCTTTTTCTCCCAGTGTTTAATAATCTTAAATTATTTAAAAGGGACAAAAAAATATTTTATTTCCAAAATTACGAGAGAAAATGAAAATTTATTTAATTAAATTTGAAATATTTGTAGTCTTGATTTCGTTGATTTATCCAAATAAAGCAACTGATTGATTTAACTATATGCACAAGTGCAAATAAAATAATAATAATAAATAAAATCAAACGTAAAATGAAAATTACGACTATGCTCTTTACTGGAGCCAGTTGCGAGGCAACATAATTTATCTGTATTATAAAGCAAAAACACGTCCTCTGAGAAACGCTGAAGTCATATTAATTGTAGCAGTATTTGATCAATTCACTTTGCCTTCACTTTTTAAAAACTTCTAATCATCGCACAATTTAAATATTTATACCGTCGAATAAGAAAAAAAGAATGTTCTTTAAAATGCATTTTCGTTTTAAATATGTCTCTATTTACTGATTTTTTACATTTAAAAAAATATTTTTCAAGCTTGATCTTTTTTTTTATCCTTCTTTATCGAGGTCAATCCAGAAAGTTACTTCCGTGAAACAATTAAACAAAAGGAAACTAACATTAGAATTTTTTTTGATTGCGCAGATTATATTTTAACATAGGTGTCAGCATTGTTGAAGCATTTTTCTTTCTTTCTTTCTAACCAAGGACCATTCCCCTACCTGCCGGGTAGCCCTAATATTAAAAAAATATGTCTTTTAATTGTTTTGCATGTATGCAACATAGTGCAATTGTTGTCAATGTATGTACTGATGACACTTCTTGTGAGTTTCAGAGTCAAAAACAGCAAAATGAATTTCTTTTTTTGTATGTTATTAACTTTTTTAAAATATTGTAAAGACAACTCATTGTTAATGTATCTTACCATATGCAGTGGATTTGAGTCTCCCCCCTCCCCGGGATTGCACTTATACTCTAAAGCGAAAGCTGGGTTCCCGGGGCGGTCATCCCTGTCATCCCTGTCAGGTAGCCCCAGTTGAACGGGTTTGATACCTAGTATCGGGGAGAGTGGCTGCGTACACTGTAAAAAAAAATCTGTGAAGTTACTAAAGTTTTTCTAGGAAACTTGGATTCCTAGAACTTTTCATGTAACGGCAACAACAAAATTTCATGTAACAGACACACTTTTGCGCCGAAAATCAAAAAATCTGTAAGGTTACGAAGAATTTTTTTGGAAACTGGGATTCCGAGAACTTTTCATGTAACTGCAGCCAGGGTTACAAATAAAAGTTTAGTAAGATTACTGAAATTTTAGCATATTCATTTGTAAAGTTACAGATTTTTGTAGCTTTACAAGAACTAGTTTTGTAGATTTGCAGCTTTTTTCGTACCGTTACAGGTGAAAGTTTAGTAAGCATGTAACTTTACATCTGTAGAACTACAGATTTTTTTTTACAGTGTAATCGGCGCGTAGCGGCAATAAACATAACGAGCACCTAGATCGTATCGGCAGTGCCTATAGCTTAGTTGTGAACGGTGTTATGTCGGTTGCTTAGCATTTATATCCTGTTGTTTGGAACCTGCACATTGCTACCCATTTTGATATCGTAATTTGGAACCTTGATCAGTTAACGATACCTTCACTTGGCAAGGCACTCCTAAAGGAAAAATTCATGGGTAACTTGAGGACTTGAAGCATTTAGCTTAGTAGGGCACGAGCTTTATATGCCGTCGTCGTCGTATAGAGATGCCACCTGCAATGCCAGCTTTTGAACGAGAAAATTTTGGAAAATGCATTCGTACTGTTATAATGGTGATTTTTGAAGTGAAAACTTCTTTAGGCGCGTTGAGCTTGAGATGCAGAAAAACCACTGATTTGGAGACACTGTTGCGTAACCGACATGCTAGCATTTTGGCACATAGACACTAGCGCGCCAAGCGGTGAATGACAGGAACTTTTCTCTCTTCAGCTCAATCCGCAAAAGAAGAACGAAGCTAAAACTCACTTTTTCTCCCGGCGTTCATACAGGAACACACACAAAATTTACATTTTCGTTGCAGTACGCTGTTGTGTTTATTGTTAAAGACAAATACTTGATACTTTCATTATTGAAGTGAAAGCTTCTTTGGGCGCGTTTGGCATTTTTTGAGATGGGAAAAACCATTGAACTCGTGATACTGTTATTGTAACCGACACCTCTGTATATAAGTATGTACATGTATTGTGCATAGTTCGATATGAGGAGGGCGGGCAATTAATTGTTATTGATTGCTTAATCAATAACAACAATTTAAAGGCAAGCGTGCCGCATGCTTGCCTGTGCGCTATTGGTTCCCGAAATACACGTACAAGAGTTAGAAAAGGGAAATCTCGTCAAAAACATCTCATGTAAAAATTTGCCAAGTCTCGTGACTCTTGCTAAAATAAAACTACCTTGCTCTAGTAAAATAAAATTATCTTTATTCAACAGTTGTTATTTATGTCAATAGTTGGCGGCAAAAGTGAACTATTCGATCAAATATCGGGTAAGTTTAGCAGAAAAACTCTCTTGTTTTTAAAATTCGTGTTATTTTTGCGTTATGGTGTATGTCTATGGTGTATGTTATTGTATAATAATGAATAAAAAAAAACTACATTTAAAAGTATTTCCTGCACAATAAAGCATTTCCTGACGATTAAAAAAACACACACGTAATTGTTGAAGTTTTTACTTCTATTGGCACTCCCGGAGTGCTACTTTTTTTTTTTTTTTTTTTTTTTTTTTTTTTTTTTTTTTTTTTGTTCACCTTAATCTGCTCTTCAACTTCTGTAAGCAATTCACATTACACATAGACAGCCACCCACTTCGTTCTTCATCGTGAACGATTTCACGTCCTTCATCGAAACTTCGCTCCAACCTCCTTACCATAGAATCACTCAACGCATTTTATCCTTAAATTTCACAAATTTCTGTGTGAATTTCAATTGGTTTAGTGTTCCTTGCATTCAGAAAGCACATGACCCACCGTAACTCACATGCATCGTGATGATAATTTTTTTTAAACATTTTAAACTCTCAACATGTAGCCGAAGCATCACTCAGCAATCATAACTTCAAATACTTGCAAATGAGTCGGCAAACGGTGAAATCACGAATGCAGCTCTTCCGAAGCAAAATTAAAAATGGAATTTACTTACTGGATTGAATCGTAATATAAATGGTTCTGAATTATTTTCCGGCTAATATTCCATGAAGAAATTAAAACCTCGTGAATAAATAAATAAAATAACTTAAATAAAATACAAATTTCACATACTTAATGTCGAACTATACACTTAAACCATTTAAATTATCAGAATAAAAAGGACTGCTGCAAGAAGCAAACTTTGGCGATTTCTTCGGCTGTTGACTCAAGCAATGTAGATAATATGAAAAAAAAACCCACTTTCAATAAACTAGAAAGCTTTATTTGAATACATTATGGATATTTCTCACATAATAATGCTTCTTGATGTTAGTAGTGGGTAATTTCTATATACAGGGTGTCCGTAATTAAAAGACTCTACTTTAAAGTTTCCTACACACGAAACGCTTGAAATAAAGTAGTGAAGTTTTGTGAAAGACGTGATAAATTGGATTGGAAATTATTTAAGCAAACACAATGTAGTTCAAACTTTTGCCACCAGAGGGCGTATTTTAATGTTTTATATATTTAGCATATATTTGCGATAGTTTAAAAACTTTATTTTTTATCTTTACATGATCTTAACATAGCATTTCACGGCATGTTCTTAGCATTTCCCAGAACACACTCTGGTCAAGTGTGGAACTTGCTATTTTACAATTCCACATGGTATATAATAATGACAAATTTCATGTGGAATATGTTTGTTTGTAATAAAATTTTGAAACTATCGTGAACGTATATATTATCTAAATACCCTAAGTCATTAATTTTGAAATCATTCTTAGACTTTTATTTTTATAATCTCTATTCTAAATGACTATGTGAAATTAAACAAATAATAAGCCTAGTTATCTTTCAACTGCATTTCACGTTGGTCCTTTGGTAGCATTTTCGTATATTATTTCTAATCATTAAAGTAGAAGTAGAAAATATTAGAGAAAAAAATATTTACATTTCATTAATTTAATATTTTATTAAAAGAAACTAGAATTTAAATAAAAAATGAACAGCAGCGAAAACTTCATCGTCTACTAAATAACTTCTCTTCTTTATTAAGAAATCACTGAATATTTTGGATGAATCGGAGAAAAATTCATTTGAAATTGATAAAAAAAATGTTCTACATATTAATAACTTGGAATGAGAAGATTATTCAGAAGAAAAAAAGAATCATCAAAAATAGAAATTAATCTAGGAACTCATTTTCTATGTTTGTAAACTTTTTGTTCTTTTAAACTGGGAGGAAGATTATAATGTAGAAGTAAAAAAAAAAAAAAAAAAAAAAAAAAAAAAAAAAAAAAAAAAAAAAAAACTTTTATTCCATTTACTTATATAATTTGTTAACAGTTTTTTTTTTATCAATTAATAATTTCTATTCATTTAAATATTACTTTCCCCCCAATGTATCCATTAATACGATTCTCGGGAAATATTTAAGTTTTATTATTACTCAAGAAATACATATTATTACTTTAATAATATACAGGGTGCAATATGTTATCTATATCCGACCTCTAATTTCCCAACTGTTGGTCGTAGACACATAGTTCGAAATACAAATAAATTTCAAATGAAGTAAATATTCATGTTGTGGCATTATTTAAATTAAAAAATCCAGTTTATAAAAATTACAAAATGTAACTTTTAATACGATTCGCCAATCCTTATAGTTATATTTAGTATAAATTTACACATATCATAACAAGTATAACACAAAAAGTTTGACATCTGTACTACAAAAATTGACAAAGTTATTAAATTTCAAAGCTTGAGATTTTTGCACATGGTTTTGTCTTTGATTGAGGGATCATTTAAAAGATGAATTCAAATAATTCGAGATCAAAATCAGGGTATAATGTCCTTTTTAAGGCAAAAGCAACTTTAGCCGGTATCGCCAAATAGGGTTACTTCGTCTAAGAATTTTAGCTGACTTTTAGTGGTCGTATACAAAGAGAAGAATGGAATATAGAAATTAAACAGAAAAATAAATACCAATTTATTATAATATCAGAAAACAGGCTACGATAAAAAATTAATACATATTGTGGTCTTTTATGGGTCGAACAACATTCGAACGACAATGTTGGTAGAATCGACAACCGGAAAATAAAACATACTTACTAAGGACTAGATAAATGGCAGCGGAATGCAAACGACCACCCGTGCTACAACGAGCATGAAAATTGGGATTGTGAAAATTGCAATAGTACCGCAGCGTCACACGTTCCGGATAAAACAAGAGTCATCTAGCTGTGGACACACCAGCCAGCGCTGAAATCGTGATGGCAAGCTATGCCTACATGCAATATACGGAAATGATACTAGTTTATGATGGATGTCAAAGAAATGCCAAAGAGGCTGCGACTGTTTATTCAGAACATTTTCCTAAGGATCTATATCCAATACATGAAATTATAACTGATGCACTGCACTATCTTAAAGAGACCGGCTCTGTTCCGTCACGACCCAGAACAAGTAGACGGCCAGCGTGTAATGTTCGAGTGACAAAGGAGGTGGTGCTGGCATTCGCCCTATTAATGCCACAACTGAACACGGCGGAAATAAGCGAGGCATGTGGTCAGTATGACTGGTTTGTTACATGCACATATTGCGCATTCATAGCATCCGACACTGGTGCAAGCATTGCTGCTGGGTGACTATGCACGACGATTTGATTATTGTAATTTCATGCTCAACGACTTAGAAGAAAATCCGTCGTTTTTTTGTGACATTCTGTGAACAGATAAGTCAATATTTACACGGGGTGGCATTGTGAACGTGCGCAATGTGCATTACTTGTGTCTGAAAAACCTCCACCCGCACAGTACGACACGTGTGGTTCGGTATATGGGGAACCTAAATTGTTGGGCCCATCTTCTACGATGGGACCTTAACGGGTGATCGTTACCTACATCTGCTACAAAACACGCTACGTAACTGGTATGAAGAGCTGCCTCTTCGGCATGCATGCCGGGTGTTGTTTCAATAACATGGGGACCTCTCCGCATAAAAAACAAACGTCCGGGTATATCTGGTCACCGAATTCGGTCAACAGATCTTTGGATATGGTGGTCTAGTAGAGTAGCCACCGCGTTCGCCGGACTTGACTCCCATGGACCTCTATCTGGGGTTACATCTAGGCATAGCTCTATGTGACTGAGACCATTTCTCTGGTTTATCTGAAGCAGCTCATCATTCTTGGTTGTCGAACAGTTTGCACACCTGCTATGCTCTAACGTGTCCAGGACTCAGTACTGTCACGCATTCAGTTGTGCATTGTCAGCAATGGAGAGCACTTTGAGCATTATCTCTAGCAGATTCCGGCATTTGATATATTCATTTTATATCGCAGCCCGTTTTCTAATATTATAATAAATTGGTATTTATTTTTCTGTTTAATTCCAATATTTCATTCTTCGCTTTGCATAGGACACCTAAACGTCAGCTAAAATTCTTAGATGAAATAACCCTAATTGGCGATACCCCGATTTGGAGATACTGGGTAAAGTTGGTTTCGCCGTAAAAAGGACATTGCACCCTGATTTTGATCTCGAATTACTTTAATTCATCTTTTAACTGAAACCTCAATGAATCAATGAAAGACAATATCATGTGCAAAAATCTCAAAATTTGAAATTTAATAACTCTGTCAATTTTTGTAGTACAGATGTCAAACTTTTTGTGTTATATCTGCTGTGATAAACTTTTATTAGATATAAGTATAGGGACTGGGGGACCGTATGAAATGTTAGATTTCGTAATTTTTATACAATTGAATTTTTACTTTAAATAATGCCACAGCATGAATATTTACCTCATTTAAAACGTTTTTGTAATTGGAACTATATTTCTACGACCAACGGTTGGGAAATTAAAGGTTGGCAATAGATAACATATTGCACATTGTATATTACAATTCGAGAAAAAATCATGCGCAAAGTCGTGTTTTATGTTTCTACCTTTTCCTTAAAAAAATTAATTAATTAATTAATTAATTAAAAATTAAAAATAAAGCTTAATTTGAATAAATAGTTTTTATATTGTATTTTTTTTCCTCCTTACACTTTTCACTTTTCATTTTAGCTTAAATTAAAGTCGATTCATTTATTTATTGTCCCTACTTTCAAGTCCCCACTTTCTCAGAACGCATATGAAATTTTAATATTGCTTAAAAAAAAATTCTTACTTGCTAATTTATTTTAAGTTATGTCTCTATAAAAATTTAAAAGAATTAAAAAAAAATAAGTATTCTAATACATTTTTATCCAGGTAAAATAAATAATTTCGCGTACTACATTTATTTGACCTTTTTTTTTTTTTTTTTTTTTTTTTTTTTTTTTTTTTTTTTTTTGTCTTTCTTTTAGTCTTTTTTTTATTATTTTTTAAAATCTAGTAAAATATAGGTCACACTGTTTCTAAAATTTATTTGGAAGTAAATTTTTATTATAAATTACCTTTTCTGTTGACGAATTTTTAGTCTTTTCTAGAGTGTGTATTAAGAAGTAGGCTTTTAAAAAAAATGTTTATTAAAAAAACATTTCAAGCATCATAACTTCCCCATAATTAGTTCGGATGTATTCTGTTCTGAATAGGCTAATTTTAATTAAATTTGATTTGATAAAAAATATTATTTTTTACGAAAATATTCATATAATTATTCTAATTAATAATAAAATATTCTTTAACCCTCTGAGCGTTTTGAGGGCTTTCCTGAATTTTCCTAAAACTGTTTATAAAACATAATGTTAATTTAAATTTTATTTCCCTGATTGTTTCTAATGTACACTTTCTGCCCCGTAATTTGACATACATCTTAAAATATAATTCTGTTAAAATTATTTTTGCCTACAACCGATTTAAGTTGCTTTCAGGAAACAGAAAAATATGGACAAACAGCTTAGAGGGCTAAAATTATTATTAATAGTAGTAGTGTTAGTTTCTTTTGGTAACAATAAGTACACTGTAAAATGATATAAAAATAATTTTAGTTATATTTCAATTGTAATATTCGCTAATCCTTTCGTAACATATTATATCCGAATGGTTAACAATTAATTATAGTAAAATATATATTTAGATTTCGGTAAGTAAAATCTGTATTGAAAGAAAATATAACTTTAATTTCAACAATGAAATGTAAAGAAAACTTTATTGTAACTAAATGAAATACAACTTCAGTATTCGGCAACCTTAGAATACTTTGAGAGAACCCTGGAAAATGCAATTGAAATTGGGAAAACAAAAAAATACATTTCCTCCGTATATTAATAGCCCTGTACGGAAACATAATTCATTTCAAAAATCATCAAAGAGAAAAACAAATCTAGAATCTCATTTTTAACACTTTCCAACGAAGTTAAAAAAAATTTTATGAATTCGGTTTATCTGTCCGTCTGTCTGCCCATACTCTAACTAGCGTAAATATAGTCCGATTGTTATGAAATTTGTTATTGGGTATCACTATGTCGTGTTCGGTATTAAAGATGAAGTGTATAGCATTATAGGTTCATTTACAGGGCCACTAAAAAGAATTCCTTTACATTACGGTCTATGGGGAAAAATCGTTTGCCATGTATTTTAATGTTATTACAGTATTTTAAACATATTGAAGTAGCTATACATTACTGAGGTGTACCACAAGGTTCTTACTACAGTATATGGTATACATAGAACTTACCATTCATTTACAGGGGCACACAAAAGAATTTGGCTGTAAAAGAAAATGAGCAATAATTGAACTATTAAAGAATACGAACAATAATTGTGGGAAAGTGAGTTTTCAGTTGTGGTATGCGTAACAAATTTAATAATTTTTAAATATCTATATATATATTACGCTAACGCACGTGGCACAGAAATCGCGATTATTTGTTATTGTTTAATGGCAACGCCCGAGAATCGCATCTGATTGGCTATTGTGTAAGAGTCCTTGGCAGGATTTATGGCGATCGGGTTTGTTTACGTTTCGCGTTTTCTGTGCGATTATGTAGCTTCAAAATAACATTTGAAATGCCCCCAAAAAATCTCGGTGAATGCTTGAAAGTGAAAAAGAAGCCGAATTCGAGTCGAATCGAAATAGATTCGACCTCCAAATAGAGAACGCCGTTAAGCGATCGGCAAAATAGGCTTAATAACTTGTAGCATGCACGCGGTGCTTCTGAAATCCAAATTACTGATTTAAACGTTCCGGGGCATGCATAACTGTGGGTGAAACGTGCAATTTCTGCAAAGCACTGCATTGAAATACGAATTAAACAGCAGCAAGAAGTTTACAAAATGTTGTCATGACGTAAAAAGTAATTTTGTACGGACATGTAGTTTTGACTGTACGGACCTGCGATACGAATTTCAGGTTCATTTACGAATATTATTACCCCCCCCCCCCCAGAAATAAGATACAATAAAACCTGCTGAGACGGAAACGAAAACGACCAGTGATAAATTCCGTTTTATGCAGGTTATCTAAATTGAACAAAGCATAATAGCATTTTGGGGGGGGGGGGGGGAGCTGGAACTTTTGTTTTTCGTTTATTGCAGAATTCCGTTATAAACAGGCTTTACTCTATTAGAAAATAAATTTGCTGGATGGTACTTTAAAAAAAAATCTATATAGTAATACTTGCTTACAATTTTATTATTTCTTTTTCAGTATTACACTTTATGTTGTATCTGTGATTGCTTTTTCATATAAAGATTTTAAATAAAAAAATAAATTATTGAAAATATAATTACATTTTAATTAAATTCATCAGTTAATTTGGAATAAAAAAGTTTAAAGTATGAGACATATAAAAATTTAAAAACTTAACCTTTGACTTTACACAACTTTGGAACTGAACAAGAGTCGGGCCCAGGTAATTTACACCGTCTGCACCCGCCCCCCTCTGTAGGGACCTGCGATAAAAATTTCAGATTCATTTAAAAATATTATTACGGGCCCGGGCAACGCCGGGCGGGTCAGCTAGTTACTTTGAATTACATATTGGAATTTCTATACATTACTGAGGTGTACTGAAAGGTTCTTACTACAGAATATGGTATGCATAGAACTTACCGTTCATTTATAGGGACATACAAAAGAATTGGGCTATAAAAGAAAATGAGCAGTAATTGAACTATTGAAGAATACGAAAAATAATTGCGCGGAATCGCGTTTTCAGTTGTGGTATGCGTTTTAAATTTAATTATATTTTTAAATATTGCTTGATGTGCGTAAATTGTCTAGATCATAAACAGGATCGTACAAAAGTTCCAAACAACATCTGTTTAATGGCGGAAATTGCTGAGTGGGAATTTTCAATTGTGCTATGCGCTTTAGCATACTATGTAGTATGCATACATATCTGTAGATCATTTAAAGGACTGCACAAAAAAATCTTATATTTTAACGATTATTCATTGTAATACCAGAAATTGTGTTTTCAAATGCGTTATGCATTTTCCAAATTCTTCATTTAGACATCATTTTTCACTTTAGTTAACTATAGTTTTGTTATAGTATTCTGAATGTGCTTGAAAGTGTTTCATAATCTATGCTGTACGCATGATTTTTCGTTCTTGTTTATATTTGTAAAAGATTTTGTTCCTTTACTCTAAAAGAATGTTTAATATTTAGGGACAAAACAAAACGCCATTTTACTTTTCTCAATCCACAATTATATGTTATCTTTAATACGACAAGTTTCTTAATTGCGAGCTACATATCATCAATCTATATTTTAATGCGGTATTTATTTCTCTTTATTATTTAAAGATATGCAGGATATACTTCTAAAAAAATTAATTTAACAGGAGAATATATTTGAATAAAAACCTTTAGATCATTTTATATTATCTTATTTTTATAACGTATTTTATAAATCACTACGTAAGATGATGCAGTCAATATACGTAGCTATTTTTCACTCACAATATTCTTACTATATATATATATATATATATATATATATATATATACATATGGGGGAAACTGCATTTTTGTCATTTCATTCATAACATCAAAAAAAATTTTGTTGGTGGTCAGTAATATTTATTTAATGGTTATATATATACATATATATATATATATATATATATATATATATAAACCGTAAACTATATATATATATAAACTGTATATAAACTGTAAACTTTAGATGATGAACCACAATATTAACTAAACCATACAATAAAATGTATTAACATAATGAACTATCTCTAAGAAACTCAACATAACCAACTTAAACTTGAACAAAATCAACCAAAGTAAGAAACAAGAGTAATAAACTAACTAAACATGGAGACAGGATCCGTGGCTTATGACACGCATTTGCAGGGTTTAAACTGTTTTCATGCATGCGACATTCCCCAGATTTACGTGTCGAGATCATACAAAAAAAAAAAAAAAAAAAAAAAAAAAAAAAAAGAAACATAAGAAACAAGTTCAAAACCAGATTAAACAAAATGAAACAGACCGACCGAAATCAAACAAGTTCAAAAGCGATCAGTTTCCCCTTCACTTTCCGTAAACCACATTCTTCGAATAAAGGTTAGTTCACTTCTGTTCCTGCAAATTTTTACATAATTATACGTCATATTTTTAACAAGACTCACAGGATAACCCTGTTTCACAGCAATGCCGTACCATTTAAGCATATCCTCTTTCAAAATGTCTCTATCTGATGTCAATATCTTTAATCGGTTTAAACCGTTAACATAAATATTTCTGAATATCGAATTAAATATTAAGTATTCTGATATTTTTTTTATTAATGAAGTGTATTTTCATTTAGTAGATAATGAAGTTTTCATTGCCGTTCATTTCTTATTTAAATACCGAGATTTTTTTTTTTTTTTTTTTTTTTTTTTTTTTTTTTTTTTTTTATCAAGATAGTCAATTAATGAGCAGTAAAAATGTCTTTTGTTTAGGATACTTCATAATACTTTTATGATCACGATTTCAAAAGAATCTGTATATATATTTATATATACCCGTAAGGCATGGTGACGTTACGGCGACGTCGTTGTGAAGTCACACTGTGACTTTGTGACAGTCGATGTGACGTCACGTGACGTCGATGTGAAGTCACAGTGACTAGAATGTGAGGTCGTTATGGCCGTTTTAGAGCTCATTTGTGACGTCACATTGTGACCAATTTGTGAAGTCACGGTGTGACCAATTTGTGAAATATGTGTCATTTGTGACGAAATTGTCATTAACACTGTGATGATTCTGTGACGACAGTGACAATGTTGTGAAGTCACATTTTGGCAATTTTGTGAAAATTGTGTAATTTGTGACGATTTTGTCATTATTTTTGTGACGAATTTGTGACTACAATGACAATGTTGTGACAGCGTTAAGATGCAATACATTTATTGGAAAATGAAATCGCTATTCGAGTTCAATCAATGAACCATGACAATGGAGGCAGGAGTGATTATGAGTAAAAGAAAATTCTGAAGTTCACAGAAAATTTTCAGAATGTTTTTTTCACGATACTTTGTCGAAATTTACGTTTTTTTCGAAATCCTTCGGTGAAATTCACCTTATTTGTACGATTTATTGACAAAATTTCATGTTTTTTCAATATCATTTGACGAAATTCGCTTTTTTTCGCTATGCTTTGACAAAATTCGCCTTTTTTCACTATTCTTTGACGAACTTAACGTTTTTCTTCAATCTCTTGACGAAATTGTGATTCTTAGATGAAATTCACGTTTTTGTCCACGACCATTTGAAGAAATTTAGATTTTTTTCGCGATCGTTTGACAAAATTCGCCTTTTTGCGCGATTTATTTACAAAATTTCGCCTTTTATGCGGTCCATTGATGAAATTCACGTTTTTTCTACAATCTTTTAACAAAATTTGCTATTCTTTGATGAAATTCGCTTTTTTCCCACGATTTTTTGACGAAATTTGCATTTTTTCGCAATCTTTTGACGAAATTCACGTTTTCCTTCAATCTCTTGACGAAATTGCGATTCTTAGATGAAATTCACGTTTTTTTCCACGACCTTTTGAAGATATTTAGATGTTTTTCGCGATCGTTTGACAAAATTCGCCTTATTTACGCGATTTATTTACAAAATTTCTCTTTTTATGCTTTTATGCGATCCATTGATTAAATTAGCGTTTTTTCTACAATCTTTTGACAAAATTTGCTATTCTTAGGTGAAATTCGCTTTTTTCCACAATCTTTTGACGAAATTTGCATTTTTTCGCGATCTTTTGACGAAATTTACGTTTTTTTTTCAATCTCTTGACGAAATTGCGATTCTTAGATTAAATTCACGTTTTTTTCAACTACCTTTTGAAGAAATTTAAAATTTTTTTCGCGATCGTTTGACAAAATTCGCCTTATTTGCGCGATTTATTTTAAAATTTTCGCCTTTTATGCGACCCATTGACGAAATTCGCGTTTTTTCTACAAAATTTTGACAAAATTTGCTATTCTTAGATGAAATTCGCTTTTTTCCATGATCTTTTGACGAAATTTACATTTTTTCGCGATCCTTTTAGGAAATTCACCTTTAACCAATCTATTCTTTCTTTTCTATAAACATCATAGCAAGTATAAAAAACTTTTGAGAGTAAAAGAATAATTAGGTAATATTTTCTCATTCTGCTTTTGCAATAATAAATTTACAGCAAATTGGAGCTAAAGAAAATGTAAAGAATGATATCTGCTCAACAACTACAGTATTTACTCGCGTAATAGTCGCACTTTTTTTGCCAATTTTTCATTGTGAAAGTCGAAGTGCGACTATTATGCGGGGAAATCTACTACACAATATTGTACACTCTAATGCTAAAACATTACTGGTATTAAAAAAAAAACACATTATAATAAAATTAGTAACTTATCAAATGTTTCCAATCTATGTGCTGTTTATTAAATACCATTTTTCTTTTTATGGTAATATTTTTATAGACGTAAAATTTACAAATAATCTTTGTTAAAATTTTGACAAAAAATTCTCATAATAAATCACTTTCACTGAAGGTATCAGTACCACTATTGTAATATGAATCGGTGTATGAAGAATCTCCGTCATTCCATTAAATGTCATCTTCACTTCTGTCCAAAGCGTCGGAGATTAATAGTAATATTCCTTTGTACAAATGCAAGATGAGCTGCAAACCATATTTGCTTGTTTTGTTATTTGTGCCACTAACAAATTATATTTATTTGCTGTTTTTATTAGTTCTGAAATTACTTACTGTTCCATCTAGTCCCTTTTTTAAAGTTGCAGCACCCTGCTCTTTTTAAAATGGGCGAAATACATCCTTTTTTTTTTAATGAAATTCTCCTTTAGTTGCAATCGGAGATTTCTTGTAAAAAACTTCCCCATACCACAGTATTTCTAAATCAGTGTGCCCAAGACCTTGCAAAAAATATAGAACTTTATTTCTTTAGAAAATACAAGATATTGTTAAATCATGTCGTTATTTAATTGTATTTTTCAATTTGTAATTCATAAAATCCTTAAAAATTAATGTCACTTTATTTATCATATTAACAAATTATATACTTTTTTCTTATAGCATTACTTAACACATTACTAATATTACATTTACTCTTGAAGCTCTGTCATCATGCTCTGTTTTTACTGAACTAGAGCCTCTTTTTAATACATTTGACTAAAAACACCAAAAAGCATATTTATATGAAAAATATCAATTATTTATTCAAATAAAGTTTTGAAATTCAATAGCGATACTTTCATATTAGCAACATTCCAAGAGTTTATAGTCGAAGAAATCGCCAAAGATTTTGCTACCTACAGCAGTTTTTTTTTTTTTTTTTTTTTTTTTCTTTTATAAATTCTAATAGTTTTAGTAGTTTAAGCGAGCTGTTCGATTACAAGGTTTTTAAATTTGTTTTATTTATGTACAATTTTTTATGAAGTTTTTAATTTACTATAAAGGTTTTAGAATAACGTGTGGTGAAAATTTTATATATACAATCTGTTACAAATGCAGGTAACCATATTTACTTTTAACTTTTACATGACATAGTAAAATAAAAAATAATGAAAATAATATAAAATAGTTAGCTATTTTTATGTGAATAAAGTATAAAAATTCAAACCATAAGCACAAAATAAAAACACACATTGGTTCATTATTACTATTATTTTATTTACAGGATTAGATAATTATAAATAACAAGCCCCTTTAACCCACATTGTACCGCTGTCCTATAAATAGGACAGCTAATAAAACATTTTTTAAAATAAAATTGGTAAGGATTTTTTGGATGCATTTTGTTATGACGTCTTTAAAATACATAAAAGTATAACATATAAACAAAACAAAACAAAAAAAAAACAAAAAAAAACAAGTAACCAATTAAAATTTATTTGAAAAAAACCTATTTAAAAAATTCTTTAAGAATTGTGATCTTATAATCTAGAATTTTACCGTTATTATTATCTTTTTATTGGAGAAATCATAGAGTATTTTTGTACAACAGAAACAGTTTTTTAAAGTAAAATAAAATATTTGCTCATAAAATTAGTTTATGTATGCATTTTATATGTCCTTACTATGTGTCCTACTAATATGTCCTGTTTATAGGACAACTAGTTACTTAAAAAATTAAAAACTTTTTTTTCAAAATTTTGCTAGTATCTACTTAATTACACAATATTAATGATGTAATTGAAGTTTTAAAATTTTTCAAAAATATTTAATCGGTGTGCTTCAATATGGGTTAATCAGTCTGTTTTCTAATAAAGTGTATAGTATAGCTATTTTGAAGTTTATGCGTATAAAATCATTCAAGAAGTAAAATATTAAAAGTATCCAGAAAAAAAAAATAATGAAATATATTTTACATTTTAGCTTCCTTCATTCAAGTACATGAATATGTTTTTAATAATTAAAATATTTCAATAAAACCATATTTAAATTCTCACTGGGTTGCATAATTTCTATATTTGTCAACAAATTGAGACACCGGTTTACGTTGAAAACTTTTCGTTCATAATGTTTAACTGAAAAGTTCTTACCAACTAAGGATATCTCTTTATAAATTTTTATAACTTTTCTCACATCGAATAATACTCATTGACACTGATTTTTCCCGCTTAATACTACATATGCATGATATCCTTTAAATAGTACTTCTCCATTATGTAAAAAAATTCTTATTTCTTCTAAATAGAATAAACTATCTTCTTTTCTTCTGAACAGATATTAATTTTTAAATAAAAATGTGCAACGCAAATTGTTTCAGACCATCAAAAAATTTTATTCTATAAAAAGGCCTTTTTATTTAGTACATTAAATACATTTAAATATTTGCTAATTATGTTAAACTTTGTTTATAATACTTTTATACGTTATTTTAAAGTTTGAGAAAATATGTGATTTTAACCTATAATATTTTAAAAGAAAACAAATCTGATTAAAATAAATTTATATAACTGATTTTAATCATCTGATTAAAATTGTTGATATACAGTTATTTATTTCAATAAATTAAGTAATAAATCTACTAAACTTTATTAGGTTAATGAAATGTTTATAAGAAAATACTAAAATCATTATAATTTAAAGAAAAGCAAACTCTGGAATAAAATATTTCTTCATACCTTTTTTTTCCTTAACGCCGTTCTTTATTCCGATGTAATCCATGTTTTAGGCAGAACAAATTTTTGAAGTAGAAAATATGTCCTTAATAAATACAATAGCAGTGATGGGAATCGTTTAAACCACACCAAAGCTAGTGTAAATATCTCGGACGGATATTTTTGTCTAAAGTATTATCTTGGAATGATTATTCCTATGAATTTTTTAGGTTAAATGTTTATATCTGACAGACTGCATGTTCATAACGCTACCTGCTGTCCAGCAAATAACTCCTTCCGCCTGTTCCAAAGATTAAAAGCAATATGTTGTTTTTACTAGTTTTTATCGTCTGGTCTGCGGTTTTTAGCGCTCTTTTTTTTTTTTTTTTTTTATCAAGGCAAGAACAGATGGCTTTTCCGTTCTTATACATTTATATGACATAAAGTATACTTACAATTAAAATTTCTCGTTTCTAGAATTTTTTGATGCATTTAACTTTTTTTTTTATGTGTTTCAAAATAGTTCAAGTTTTAAGTTTTGTAAAGCTACTGTCGAATATGACAATAATTAAACTAATATTGGGAGTGTAACAAATTAAAGAATGTTTAAATTTTTAGAGTATTTAAAATTCATTTTAATATGCAATAGTGCAAGGTCTTTTGAAAATAGAAAATTGAAGTTTATATTATAGGTAGTAAATGCAACATAAAAAAGAAATAAAATAACTGGAGAAATAATGTTTTTAGTGGGGGAGTGGGGGGGGGGGGGATCAGGCAATTGTCATTTTTTTTCTATTTTAATTTCCTGTAGAATAAAACATCTTGTAAGATAACAGTATTTTTCAAAATAAATTTCCAGAAACGAAAAAAATATAAATAAATATGAATAATTAATTACGCCACGTGTTTTGCATATATTTTGTATATTTTATTTTATATTCGGAAAAAGTTAAATTTATTTAAAAAGTGTGACACAAGTAGCCAAATTTATTTTTTAAGAATTACTACTAAAAATAACTAAACACTAGCAGAAAAATTTATTACTGAAAATATGCAAGTGTGTTTATTTATATAATAAAGCATTGCTTTATTGCAAAACTCCGTCCCTTCCCATGCCCACATACAAACAAATCTTTGCTTTCTCCACCTGTATATTAATTTCTGCCATTTCCGCTGATAAGAATAATTTATAGATAACAAACCAATTTCCTGGATTATAGAATACAGGATAAAAATATTTTCTTATTATTGAAATCTCTACAGTTAATACATTTTTCTATATTGACCACTAATAACCCCAAAAAAACATTTCTATAAGAAAAATATCAATTATGTATTCAAATAAAGTTTTAAAATTCAATAGCGATACTTTCATATTAGCAACATTCCAAGAGCTAATAGTCGAAAAAATCGCCAAATATTTTACTATTTACAACAGTTTTTTTAATTTAAATAGTTTTAATAGTCTAAGCGAGTAGTTCGATTACATGTCTATTATATTTGTGTTTTATTTATGTACATTTTTTGATGAAGTTTTTAATTTTGTTGTGGAATATTAGCCGGGAACAAACACTACTGAATTATTTTTATTGTTTGAAGTGGGAAGTTTTAATCTTAACATATGTTTTGTCACACTGTGAGTTTACAATATGGTAGGGTTTTTTGTCACATAATGAGACGTACGTTACATGTAGTATCATAACAATGACGTCACAATTTTTTAAAATTGCCAGAAAAATATTTTTTACGGTAAATAACATGTTTTGAAGAATTTTTGTAATTTTTAAAAGTTTTCTAAGAAGTTCACATATCAGTCACAATGTGACGTCGCTAAGTGGTGGCATTTTGGTCACAGTTGTGACGTGACCACAGTGACTTACAGTGACGTCACAATGACGTCACTGTGACCATGCATGCTATGAGGGTATATATATGTATGTATATATAAACAAAAGTCAATTTTACTTCTCATCTACGACCTTTATAAAAAATAAGCCCGGTATTTAAATAAGAAATAAACGTCAGTGAAAACTTCCTTATGTACTAAATGAAAACCCGTTTCATTAATAAAAAATATCAGAATACTTTCAGAAAACCCTGGAAAATTCAATTGAAATTGAGAACAGAAAAAAATATATATAATTTCTTCACTTAATAATAATATGAAACGAAAAAGAGCATTCGTTAGAATAAAAAAAAAAGATCAAAATGAAAAATTAATCTAGAAACTGATTTTCTATAAAAAGTTTTGTTCTTTTACACTAAAATAATTTTTAAGATATAGAAGCAAATAAAACAATAATTTTCCTTTATTAATCTACGAGAATTTTTTTAATTATTGATAATATGACAAGTCTGCGAAATGCATATTAATTACATACCATCAATCTACATTTTAATGCGTAATTTATTATGCTGAGAGAACAGTAACGGAATAATATATTTGAATAAAAAGAATTAAATTATTATTATTGAAGATTTGTTTTGCTATTTTTTTTTTATAAAACTTATTACATGGATCACTACGTAAATGAAGCAAGGAATATTTGTAGCTATTTTTCACATGCAATATACCTTATTTTTTATTTATTTTTATTTTTTAAATAATTATACATATTATTTTAAAACAGTTATCATACATGTACCACAAAGTATCCGAAACAAATGTCGTATTTAATGCACATTAATTGACAATTTTGGATGTAAAATAAGCCTGGTATTTAAATAAGAAATGAATTTAACTGAATACTTCATGAAGAACTAAATGAAAATCCGCTTCATTAATAACAAAAAATATCACTACATGGGGAAAACCTTGGAAATGCAATTGGAATCGAGAAAAGAAAAAATATATATGCTCTACATATTAATAACTTGAAACGAAAAAGATCATCCATTAGATAAAAAGAATCATCAAAGTAAAAAATTAATCTAGAAACTGTTTTTCTATAAAAACTTTTTGTTCTTTTATTTTAAAAGAATTTTTAAGATATAGAAGCAAATAAAAACTACTTTTACTTTTTTAATCTACGAATCTTTTTTTTTTTTTTTTAAATTAATGATTATACTACAAATCTGTGAACTGCGTATCAGTTGCATAGCATCAATCTATATGTAATGGGTTGTTACGGAGAGAGATCAGTAAGGGGATAACATATTTGAAAAAAAAAAATTAAACCATAATTATTGAAGATATTCTCGCGAATTATTTCTTATAATGTATTATATGGATCACCACGTAAATGATGCAGGTAATATTTGTAGGAATTTTTCACATATAATATTCTTAACAAAATTATGCAAATTATTTATAAACCACTATTGCAGAAGTACTATGAAGAATCTGAAACAAAAGTCGTATTTGATTCTCATTAATTGACTATTTTGATATAATAAAAGACAGGTATTTAAATAAGAAATGAACGCAAGGAAATTTTTATTGTGTATTAAATTAAAATCCATTTCATTAACAAAAACAATTAGAATACTTATGAAAAATCAGAGAAAATTTAAATAAAATCGAAAACAGAAATACATATATACAATATATTGCCATTAATGACCGGCAACTTTCAATTTTAGACATTTTGTCGAATATTTAGAAATATACTTGACAGATTCTTCTGGAATTTCAGGATTGAAAAGAGCAGGTATGACCTCATATTTAGCAATGTTGATTTGATAAGGGGGGCAATTAAGGGGCCAACAAAAAA
Source organism: Maratus speciosus (assembly GCA_963932465.1). Taxonomy (NCBI): domain Eukaryota; kingdom Metazoa; phylum Arthropoda; class Arachnida; order Araneae; family Salticidae; genus Maratus; species Maratus speciosus. The sequence goes on from OZ010790.1 coordinate 252,679,939, forward strand.
TAAAAGAAAAAAATAATACTTGGATTCATCCTGTAAAATAAAATGCACGAAATGATCTACCGCTACAGAATATAAATAAACAGACATTGTGCAATAGTGTATTCTTTTGTGTAAGAATAGCACGTATATTAATAGAGATATAGCGATTTATTTATGCTCTACCTCAAGGTTAGAAACACCACTTCATCGGGATAGGTGCCTTATCCGCAAAAGAATAGAAAGCATGAGTAAATAACCCTTATAAATCGAAAACTAGATTTGCATTCCACCTAACCCATTTTCGGCCAAAGGTGCGTAAACGCAACATTTCAATAAATATTTTTTTATCAACACTGCGACGAATATTTTTCACAAATTTTATTTTTCTGCTATTTTTAAGGATTCAAGAGACATCTGTAAAATATCAGTAATTTAATTGGAGTAAACACTTTCTGTTGAGAAATTTTCAAAATACGCTAGTCTTTTAAAATTGAAACGGTTATTGACAAATTCGACTTTGTGAAAATGTATAATTATTCCACTTGAGATTAATCATATGTTTTTATAATGGATTAAAGTTGCTAGCTCTGTAAATAAAATAATAATAAAACAAATGCCATAATTTTTTTAAATTATAAATTATAAATTTAATGTTGCGTTATCGCACCATTGACCGAATGTATCAAAGTGCCTAATGCATTTTATTTCTCAAATAAAATATTATTTTTCATGCAAGAAACTTTTTTTGTCGTAATGAATGTAATTTAAGCATATTTCAATGAAAAAAATACCACATTTTATAGAATTTCTCTGCTTGGCCTAAAATGGGTTAATATCACATTTACAGCAAAATTAGGATTTATTTTTCTATTTTATTATAAAGTCTTGAATAGAAAATTTTTGTTTTTTACTTACACTTTTCTACTTTTCCTTTTTCCCCAGAAATATTGCAACGGATATTATGTATTGTGCTGGTGTCATGTACCTCTAATATAATGCCACGGTATAAATACTTTCGAATTTTACAGTGAGAATGGTATACTTAAGGAATTTTAGATTTTTATTTTGTATTTAGATTTCCTTTAGTGCATCTGAATATATTCTGATACAAAGAAAGGGAACGTTCGTTATGTGTGAATTAAAATATTCTGACAACAGCTATAAATGAACAAGTGGGTGAGTGTGATCACAGATCGCACAGAGGGTTTCGTTTAATATTCCTTTCAAAAAACATTATTCTTTTGCAAAATTTGTTAGAACCACATTTCTCAACCAGGGGGCGCACTCAATTCTAAACAAACTTAGTTGAGAAGGATCAGACCCATAGCACCCGAGATAGGTATGCGCCGCCTGGCGGTAAAAATTGGAACTAAAATATGTACGGCTATGGTGCATAATATGAAAGAGTGGTTAAAGGAGTGTCGGCAAAATTTAGAAAAGTGTACCTCGGGTGAAAAGTGTGGAGGTTAGAAAACTTGCTAAAAATACAGAAGGTAGAGCCCGGAGGGTAAATAATATAAGACTTTTTCAAAATTTCATGATATGGCTTTTGATGTGAGGTGTTCAGCTGTAAGTATCCAAAATTCCAAGTCTTCAACTTAATTAGGGGCTCAGTTAGAAAAAAAAACTTAAAACACACAAATTAGAGCCTAGAAGGGGTAAATATAAGACGTTTTAAAAATTTTATGATTTGTCGTTTGATGTGAGGTGTTCAACTATAAGAATCCAAAATTTCAAGTCTTCAAATTAATTAGGGGTTTGGTCAGAAGGAAAAGCTTAAAATACACAAGTTAGAGACCAGGGGGGGGGGGGGTGTAAATATAAGGTTTTTTTTTTCAAAATTTTATGATTTGTCGTTTGATGTGAGGTGTTCAGCTATAAGAATCCAAAATTTCAAGTCCCCATCATATATAGTTTCTGAGAACGGCTCTGTGACAGACAGACAGAAAGACAGACAGACGGACAGACAGAGGAGTGAGACGAATAGGGTTTCGTCAGGTGAACGAAACCCTAAAAACACTTAAAAATTTTTCAGTAAAAAATGTGATGCAATTGCAAGCTTTTGCACAAAATTGCTGAAATGAAAAATATCAGTTGCTTAAAAAATGAATTTTTCACTAGTAACACCTTCCCCTGATTTGTTATGGAATTATCCCCCGAAAGTTCCATGAGCAACCAAAAAACAAAAACAAACAAAAAAAAATATTTACAATCCTGAAGATTTAAAAAATATTCTCAAGCATCACATTTATTAGACAATTACAAATCTGACGTCTTATCTGGAATGACCATTGAGGCATATATTCCGGATGAAAGATGGGGCAAAAATCCTTCAAACCGGGGTAAATGTCCCAGGCAGTAACTCTGGAAGTAGCAAGAAATATGGCTGCAACGTGCACTAACACATACTTTTATATCAGTTTCAGCAATATTAATTAAATATTTGATGAAAAATCTTTAGTAAATACATTATATTTTGATTTCTACATCTCTCTATCTCATAAGTGCATGCAGAAAAAGCCAAAGGTACATTTCTTTCTTGGATATAATGTTTATTTGAAGAAATAAATCGCTGTAACTTCGTCTACTAAGCTTTTATATAATAACTGAGAGTAGAACACTGTAAAAAAAAAAAATCTGTATTTCTACAGATGTAAAGTTAGAGAAATCTGTATGCTTACTAAAATTTTATCTATGCGCTGTACAAAACAAGACGTAAATCTATAACAGAAATTTGCAGCTTTGCAAAATAATCTACTAAAATTACAGTAATCTTACTAAAATTTTATCTGTAACCCGGGTTGTAGTTACATAAAAAGTTCTAGGCATCCCCGTTTCCTAAAAAATTCTTAGTAACCTTACGGATTTTATGATTTACCTGCATAAGTGTATATGTTACATGGATTTTTGTTGTTGCCGTTACATAAAAAGTTCAAGGAATCCCATTTTACTAGAAAAATTTTAGTAACTTTACAGATTTTTTATTTTATTTTTTTTTTTACAATGAAGAAACTTACTAAATCCTCCACACGTCCAGTACCTGAAATACAGTGAATAGGGCAACTAACCTGGGAGGCATTTTTCCTCGATTTACCCTATTCTTGCGAATTATTTTTTATAACGTGTTATGTGAACCTCTACGTAAATTATGCAGGCAATATTTGTAGCTATTTTTGACATACAACATTATATTTTTTATTACAATTATACACATTATTTTTAAACAGTCATCATACAAGTACTATGAAGTATCCGAATGAAAAGTGGTTTTTACTGCTATTTAGTTAGCTATTTCGATATAAAAAAAAAGCCCGGTATTTAAATAAGAAATGTGAGTCTGAGAAAAGTTCATTATGTGCTAAATAAAAATCCTCTTCATTAATAAAAAATATCAGTATTTTTGTAAAACATTGGAAAATTCAATTGAAATTGAATAAAGAAAAAAATATATTTCTTCCACGTATTAATAAATTGAAACGAAAAACATCATTGGTGAGAAAAAAAAAATCCCCAAAGTGAAAAATTAATCTAGAAACTGAATTTCTATGAAAACTTTTTGTTCTTTTAAACTAAAAGAATGTTTAAAATATAGAAATATATAAAAACATCATTTTACTTTTTTACTCTACGAGATTTTTTAATTATTGATAATCTGAGAAATCTGCGAACTGCATATGAATTACATACCATCGATCTATATTTTAATGCGTTATTTATTACGCGGATAGAACAGTAAGGGGAGAATATATTTGAATAAAAAAAATTTAAATAATTATTATTGAAAATATTCTTTCAATTTACTTTTTATAATGTATTTTGTAAATTACTACGTAAAATGATGCAGGCAATATTTGTAGCTATTTTTCACATATTATATTCTCTCTTTTTTAAATAATTATAAAGATTATTTCGAAACTGTTTCATACAAGTATTATGAAATATCCGAAAACAAAGTTTTATGTGCTGCTCATTAATTCACGATTCTATATATAAAAAACAAAAATCCTGTATTTAAATAAGAAATGAACGTCAGTGAAAATTCATTATGTACTAAATGAAATTCCGCCTCATTAATAAAAAAAAATTCAGGATAATTTCGGAATACCCTGGAAAATTCAATTGAAATTGAGAAAAGAAAAAATATATATTTGTTCAACATATTAATAAAATGAAAAAAAAAAGAGTTTTTGTTAAAAAAAAATAATCATCAAATTGAAAAATTAATCTAGAAACTGCTTTTCTATAAAAATATTTTGTTCTTTTAAAGTACAAGAATGTTTAAGTTAAAGAAGCAAATAAAAACATCATTTTACTTTTTAAATCTACGAATATTTTTTAATTATTGATAATACGCCAAATCTACAAACTGTGCATCAGTTAAATAGTACCAATCTATATTTACCTACTTATTACCCGGAAAGAACAATAAGGGGAGAATGTATTGAATAAAAATTTTAAATCAATTATACTGAAGATTTTCTTGAGAATTGTTTTATATAACTTGTTATATGCACTTCAACGTAAATGATGCAGGCAATATTCGTTTTTTTTTTCTTTTCTTTTTTTAAACTATTATACATATTATTTTCAAATCGTTGTCATACAAACACTATGAAGTATCCGAAACAAAAGCCTTTTTTACTGTTATTTATTTGACTTTTTGATTACAACAAAATAAGCCCGGTATTTAACCCCTTGCGGCGCGGTGGTATATCTATGAAACCACTTAATTTTAATTCCCAAAACCCACACTGGCACCAGAATTTTGGTAAAAAAAAATTTCGGTTTCTTAGTTGCTTGAAATGTAGCTTTTTATTACTTACAAAAAAGTTCGTTTTCAAATTCCGGTGTCAGTCATTAATTTCAGCACCTATGCAATGGAAAGGCTCTGCGCCGCAAAGGGTTAAATAAGAAATGAACGACAGCGAAAACTTCATTATGTACTAAATTAAAATCTGCCTCATTAATAAAAAAATATGAGAGTACTTTGGGAAAACGCTGAAAAATTCAACTGAAATTGAGAAAAGGAAAAATATATATTTGCTCCACATATTAATAACTTCAAACGTAAAACAAACAAAAAAAAAAAAAAAAAAAAATACGAAATAAAAAAAAAAACCATAAAAACAAATGTTAATCTGGAAACTGATTTTCTATTAAAGAAAACATTTTGTTCTTTTAAACTACATAAAAAAATCTTTTTACTTTTCCAATCTCACATTTATTTTATAATTATTAATAATACGACAAATATGTGAACTGCGTATCATTTTCATACCATCAATTTATATTTTAATACGTTATTTATTACAGGAGAGAACAGTAACGGAATAATATATTTGAATAAAAAGTTTTAAGTCATTATTTTTTAACATATGCATGCGAATTATTTTTTATAACGTATTTTATAAATCACTACGTAAATGATGCAGGGAATATTTGTGGCTATTTTTCATTTATAGAATATTGTTTAAAAAATTATTCAGATTAAGTTTAAACCTTTATCATACAAGTACCATGAAGTATCCGAAACAAAAGTGATATAAGTGTTCATTAATTTATTATTTTGACATAAAATAAAGCTCGTATTTATACAAGAAATGAACAGAAGCGAAACTTGCACTATGTACTAAATCAAAATCCGCTTCACTAATAACAAATATCAGAATACTTTTGGAAAACCCTGAAAAATTCAACTGAAATTAGGGGAAATAAAAACATAATTTTACTTTTCAATCTACAGTTATTTTTATTATTAATAATACGACAAATATGTGAACTACGTATCAGTTTCATAACATCAATCTTTATTTTATTGCATTATGTATTACGCAGAAAAAACTGTAAGGGGAGAATAAATAAAAAAAAAATAAATGATTATTTTTAAAGATATTCTTGCGAAATATTTTTTATAACGTATTTTATAAATTACTGCGTAAATGATGCAAGCAATATTTGTAGTTATTTTTCTCATACAATATTCCCCCCCCTTTTTTTTTTCTTACAATTATACGTATTATTTTTAATGTCACAATATTCTTTATTTCACAAAATTAAGAAAAAAAAAGTTACACACATTATTTCCAAACCCTTATCATAAAAGTACCACAAAGTCTCCAAAACAAAAGTCGTATTTAGTTTCAGTAATTGACTATTTTGATGCAATATAATATTTTTTAAAAAATAAATGAACGGCGGTGAAATTTTCATTGTGTACAAAATGAAAATCCCCTGTAATAAGAAAAAATATCTGTATACTTTTAAAAACCCTGGAAAATTCAACTGAAATTGAGAAAAGAAAAAAATATGCATTTGCACCATATATTAATAACTAGAAAAGAAAAATATCATTCTTTAATAAAAAAAAGTAGCATCAAAGAGAAAAAAATAATCTAGAACCTCGCTTTATATAAGAGGTTTACGCTCTTTATTAAAAAGTGAGAGAATATTTAAGATATAGAGGCAAATAAAAACATCATATTTTACTTTTTCTATATACAATTTTTTTAAATTACTGATAATACGATAAATCTGTGAACTGCGCATCACTTAAATAGCATTCAATGTGTTATTTTTTAGGCTTAATTTATTTCAACATATTTATTTCAGCTATAATTCTAAAAAAATAATTTAACAGGAGGCTATATTTGGATAACAAATTTTAAATAATTATTATTAAAGAAATGTTTAGTAATTATTTTTATAGTATATTTTATTAAACACTGCGTAATCACTGCGTATCATACAAGTTCCATTAAGTATCCGAAAAGAGAAAGATGTGTTAAATATTCTTTAACTGAATATTTGAATAATAATAATAAAAATAGTAATAAACTTGAGATTTAAATAAGAAATGAAAGGGGGCTAAAACTTCATTCTTTACTAAATAAGAGTCCGCTTCATTATTAGTAATTGGGAAAAGAAGAAAATATATTCGCTCCACATACTAATAACTTGAAACGAAAAATATCATTCGATAGAAAAAAGAATCATACAAGAGAAAAATTAATCTAGAAACTCATTTTCCATAAAAAGTTTTTGTTCTTTTAAACTTAAAGAATATTTGTGCTATAGAGGTAAAAAAAAATAATAAAATAAAAAAATCATTTTACTTATTTCAATTTTCAATTATTTCTAAATTATTACATTTATCTGCTAACACGTATCAGCTGCGTATCAGTTACTTAGGATGAATCTATATTTTCATTCATTAATTATTACTTTTAATTTATTTAAGCACTTACAATCCATATTTCTAAAACGTTGAATCTAACGGAATAAAAATTATTATTAATAAAAAGTTTTTTAATCATTTTTATTGAATATACCCTTATGATTTTTTAAAGCAATTTTACGTATAATTTCAAAACCGTTTTCATAAAAGAACAATGAAGTATAAGAAGATGTAATTACTGTTCATTTATTGAATATTTTAATAAATAATATGCTCGGAATTTAAAAGGGTTAAAAACAGCAAAAAAAAAAAAAACTTCATTGTGTAATAAGTAAAAATCTGCTTTATTATTAATAAATATCTGATTACGTTAGGAGAGCACTGGAAAATTTAATTGAAATTGAGATAAGAAAAAAATGTATATTTGTTCACCATATTAATAACTTCTGAATAAAAAAAAAAATATTCGTCAGAAGCAAGATACATCAGGGAGGAAAAATAATCTAGAAACTCATTTTCTATATTTTCAAAAAAATTTATTCTTTTAAACTAAAAGAATATTAAAGATTTAGAGGTAAAAAAGGACAAAAATTTTCTATTTTTTTTTAAATCTATAATTGTTTTTTAATTATTGATTTAGCTACTAATATGTGAACTGCGTATCAGTTACACTGCATCAATTTATATTTTCCATTATTATTTATTACTTTTAGTTTATTTAGCCACGTAGAGTGTATACTTAAAAAAAAATCAATCTTACGAAATAATATATTCGAATAAAAAGGCTTTAAATCATTATTATTGAAGATGTTCTTAAGAATAATCTATTTTACGAATTACTACGTGAAAAAAAAAATGATGCAGGCAAAATTTGCAGATTTTTTACTTTCTTCTTTCTAAACAAATAAGTGTTGTAATCGAAATTTCTTTTGACAGCTGATTTTTGAAGGATTAACATATTTTAGAGATCAGAGATCCCGGAAAACATGTTTATACAAAATGCCTGACTGACCGTCCATATGTCCGCTGCGTCCTCTTGTTATCATCAAAAAGTGCATGTAGTTACTCATAGAATTGAACCATTTCTTTGTGTATGTTTTGGGCTATAGGAAGCAAGTCCTCATTGAATCTGTAAAGAGTTCGCCGGAACGAAGCGCTGTAATTGTGATTTTTTGCTATTTCATTATTGTAAAACCGAAAAGAGTATGAAAAAGTTATGCATGGAATTGAACCAAATTTTTTTGCTATGACCAGCAGGTTTTCCTTGAATTTAAAAATATTCTGCCCAAATGGGGCGCTGTAATAGCGATTTTTGTGCCATTTTCATTATTGTACAATCGAAAAGTGTATGAATTTATGCATAGAATTGAACCAAATTTCACGTGTATGTTTTTGTCATGGCCAGCAGGTTCACTTGATTTTATTAGATGTAAATTTCCAACTGGGCGAAAAATGTCCGGACCAGGATTCAAACCCGGGACCTCCTGGCTGAAGCCGCCAGTGCTATGCCATCTGAGCTATCCCGGACGATTCTGGTCGAACCTTTTTCACCCAGTTAACCTCGATCATTACAGCATCTTGTCTGAAACCTGGTTCAGCTCAACAGAATAAATCTCAGGTAATGGAACTCCAGAAATCGCTGGATACGAAATTCCACTAGATTAATATTAACACAATTATTCTAATTGGTAAACACAATTATTCTAATTGGTTTTCACCCAGTTGGAAATTTACATATAATATGATTTGTTTACCAATTAGAATAATTGTGTTAATATTAATCTAGTGCAATTTTGTATCCAGCGATCTCTGGAGTTCCATTACCTGAGATTTATTCTGTTGAGCTGAACCAGGTTTCAGACCAGATGCTGTAATCATCAAGGTTAGCTGGGTGAAAAAGGTTCGACCAGAATCGTCCGGGATAGCTCAGATGGCAGAACACTGGCGGCTTCAGCCAGGAGGTCCCGGGTTCGAATCCTGGTACGGACATTTTTCGCCCAGTTGGAAATTTACATCTAATATGATTTGTTTACCAATTAGAATAATTGTGTTAATATTAATCTAGTGTCACTTGATTTTGGTAACAATCTGCCAGAAAGGGGCGCCGTAACAGCGAAGTTTTTCCATTTTTCATACTTCTCTTTTATATAGGTTGTTCATGCTGCGACAGGCAATTCGCATCCAGCTGACTCGGAGATTCTGAAGCAACTGCTGTGCAACAGAATAACGATATATATTGATTTTATTAAATATTATGATCGAGATTAACTTGTTTTTACTCCGATTAGTAAAACGAAGCAGAAACTTAACCCTTAAATGACCGATTTTTCAAAAATCATTGTAATAATGTTTTTCAGCTTTCATTTTTTAAATAAATCATGGGAAAAATACTTTAAAAAATCATATTTTTTTTTAAGTAAAAAAAAAAAAAAAAGTTACACAACGGCTAAAAAACAGTTTGTTACTAATCGGCAATACTGGTCTTTAATTGAAAAAATAACTTTCCTTGATAAAATTCTATAATATTATACACACAAGAATTTTAGGAACTATAATAAGAAATAAATTTTACTTGCTCACAGCAGAACAAAATACGGTATTTCGCAAGCTTCCAAACAAAACAAACAGAACAAGTAGCAACAACTGAAAAAATAAATCTATGTTTATTCTTAAACAGCACTCGTGTTTCCATCTACATGTTGAAAATCGATTTAATATTTTCAGAATGTATTTTATTGGCAACATTTGCCATTATATCTTCAATATTATTCTAATAGTATTTTAGAGCCTAAATTGGGTATGTTGCCGAAAAGCAACACCCGGCATTTAAAGGTTAAGATGAAAATCAAAGTTGGTGTAATATTGAAGTAATAACACTGAAGTTGTATGTGTTGACATGTGTAACCAATTGTTGAAATATTAACATGCATGAGAAAAAAGAAAGTTTTGGGATTGGCACATCCGACTAATTTGATCCTTTTTTCTTCTTCTTTTTTTTTTTTTTTTTTTTTTTTTTTTTGCCCTAATAGGCTATTTCTTTCTCCCATCAGCAATATAAAGAGTCGTCTCCAAAAAATAAAGTTCCGTTGTATAAGCCAGCCGTAAAACAAAGCAAATGTATCATTGTACAATTAAATTCTCTACTGCAATTTTTTAAACGTCTAAACATCGCACATTTTCAATTTTTATACCATCATATTGAGAAAAAAGTACTTTCTAATGTAATTTGTTTTATATTTGAGATATTAATTTTTCTGTAGTTTTTAGCGCCATTTGTTTAATTTTGGCACCGCAAGTACTCCATTTCTGTAGAATGTAAAGAAAATAATTGGAAAATAGTTATTATATCTTTTTGTTGCCATTTTCTCATAACTACTGAAAACAAAATATAATTAAAGTACGTGCTATTTTGAAAAAAATATAAATGAATGATTTCTCCTAAAACATGGAGCTATTATAAGCTGTATTTAATTTAATTATCTATATTAATATTACAAACAAAAGAAGGCATATGAATCATTAGATAGCCGATTTTTTTTCGAGTTTCGTAAGTGGCATCTGCTTTTTTTTTCTATTTTTTTTTTAATGTGTGTATTATTCAGCGATAGTGACGTCATATGAATACTTTACTGTAAATGCCCTTTAAGACTTCTTCTTCCGGATACGAATGACTTCATTTCATATAAAACAAAAGCATGTATTTTAAGTCATAAAACTAAAATATCTTTTGTATTATCTATATTTGTACACATATATTTTTTTTTCATCGGGGGCGACACTAAATTCTGAAAAAGCAAAATTCCTGTTTTCAAGTGTTCTTTTTTTTTTTTTCTTTTTTTTTTTTAGGATTTTACATATTATTTTTAAACCGTTATCATAAAACTACCATTAAATGTCCGAAAACAAAGATGTATTTAATGTCCATTAATTGAGTATTTTAATAAAAAAGAAACCCTGGATTTTAATAAGAAGTAGACGGCAGTGAAAACTTCATTTTCCGCTAAATAAAAAACCACTTCATTATTAAACTCAGAATATCTTTGAAAAATCTCAGAAAATTCATTTGAAACTGAGAGGAGAGAAAAAAAATGTTTATTCCACATATTAATAACTTGAAAAGAAAAATATATATAGTCGTAAGAGAAAAGAATCATCAAAGAGAAAAGTTAATCTAGTAACTCATTTTCTATGTTTGTAAGATTTTTGTTCATTAAAACTAAAAAGGTATAAGTAAAAAGAAATTATTTTACTTTAACTTAAATATATATTTAAACTGTATTTTTGCATTTACTTACAATTTTTAATTACTCTTATGAGTTTTATTCGTTTATTTGCGATGCATTTTATAGAGTAAATTAATTTCTTTCTTTTTTTGGAATGTGCTTTAATCCTTTTTCATTATTAAAAGGTTCATTCGATTATTAAATTATTTATTAATTTGTCACACTAAGAACTCAAATGCGTTTTTATATGCTTAAAATCTGTAACAAAAAAATATATATATATTTTTTTTTCATATTTGTAAATAAAATTGATTATATATACCATATTACATTTTAGAACTAACCCATTTTATTACTTATGCTTTTTAAATTACGTTTCAAAAACAGGAAATTTCATACTAATTTAATTAAGGAATAGTTTTCTATTTTTGTAAATTTATTTTTTTTAAAGCTAGAAGAAACACTTAGAAATATAAAGATTGCAATTTTTTTTTTTTTTTTTACCCTCTCGTGTTTATTAACTATTTTTCGAAATACTAATTATGTCTACACCTATCTTAGAAGTTATTTACAAGCACGTAAAAAAAAAATATGACAAATTGCTATTTTTATTCTTAAAAAACGAAGTACTTTATTAAAATAATCTAGAAATTAAGTAAAAACTTGTAGTGAAAACTTCAACTAAAAACAACTAGACTTTGACAGGAATTATATTCCAAGATTTCTTAATATATTTTTTTTTAAAATTTTAGAAAATTAATAAATATATACTTCTTCCACATATAAATAAATTGGAATGAAAAAACTTGTAAAAAATATGTGTGGGAGGTGCGGGGAGAAATCATGAAAGAGAGAAATTAATTTAAAAACTGATTTTCTACTCTTGTAGAAAGTTTGCTTTAAAATGAAAAAAAAAATCAAGAAAAAGAGATAAAAAAATTTATATACTTTTTTCCCACCTACGTACATTTTTAAATATTGTTTTGCGTGCTAATAAATTCTATTGTTTTACTTTTTCACATATGCTTCAGTAGTTTATCGCATAGAGTGTATTTGGAGTCCTGTTATTCTAAAGTTTTTCTTAAATTTTTAATTATTTGAAATTTTGATTTTTTATCAAAATGATTCTAGAAACACACTTATTGTTCTTCATTATCATTATTACTATTATTTATTTTCTAATTTCATTTACTGAAAGAATGGTTTAGATGTAAACGAAAATAACATCACTTTTTAATTATAAGCTTTTAATTTTATTTTATTTAAAAAAAAATAATAAAAACTTCTCAGAATTTATTTATATGCATTCCAAGATTTATATTTTCTATAGTTTGAAATATTTTTTTTTTTTAAATTTCCCTTAGATGCTGAATTATTTAAAGCGTTTTTTTTTTTTAATTTTAGATCCAATTTGATATATTTATATCTGTAGGGAACTATAATTTTCTAAAACTTTTTTGGAAAACATAGGGCTCTATTTTTTATCAATTTGTCAGTATATTGTTATTTCATTTATGCATTTAAAAAATATATGAATTTCTAAAAATCTGAGTTAATTTTAAGGTTTAGCTAAATATGTTGAAGAACTAGTTTAAGATGATCTGAATTTATTTATTTATTTTTTTTAACTGATCTCAATAAAAAAATTATATTAAATATTTAATAGTTTAATAGTTTTAAATAATAAAGTATGCATAAAATTATTTAAAATCGAAAGTAAAATATCCACAGAACCTAAACTCTGTTTAATACAATATTACAAAGGGATGACAATTCCACTCCATTAATTGGTACACTGTAAAAAAAAAAAAAAAAAAAAAAAAAAAAAAAAAAAAAAAAAAAGTAACGTCAACAAAAAAAATTCATGTAACAGATACACTTTTGCACTGTAAATCAAATAATCTGTAAGGTTACTAAGAATATTTTAGGAACCCGGCTTACAGATAAAATTTCACTAAGATTACTGTAATTTTAGTAGAGTCTTTTGCAAAGCTACAGATTTCTGTAGCTTTACAAAAAATAGTTTGTATATTTACATCTTTTTTGTGCAGTTTAAAGATAAAATTTTTGTAAGTATACAGATTTCTGTAACTTTACATTTATAGAATTACATATGTTTTACAGTGTTTAACCATACCTGGAGATATTTCATTTTTATGCGTTATGGCAAGTGTTACAGCTTAGTGCAAAGGCAATAAGTACACGAAAATAGAGCTTCATTTATGCACTTTACAAGCATGGAAAACCACAGTATAAAATATCAATATACTTAATTACAGCTAAGGTGAATTTGAAAAATTATGAAACTAAAAGCAATTTTCGCACAAAACAAAAAATATGGCGGCACTTGCAATGACAACTCGCTTACTGGGGAACTTATTAAACTTCGCCAGTTGACAGTACATTTGAGGTGTTCATAACACTATTCAGTTTCGAAATAAATTACATGTAGACAGCAACTGTAGATATTTTCACTCTTAATAAGTCAGCATACGAAGATGCGTTGATAGACTAATAGCAAGAGGTGCTCTGTTTACATCTTCTGCGAATGCTTCAGCAAATATACAATGGACAAATATTTTAAAAGAACTATAGGCCTCTCATGATAACTTGGTGATATATAATGCATAATTTGATGAACTTATTTGTAACTCGACAATCAAATCATTAGTAGCAACTATCAAAATCTAATTTTTAGTTTCACTAACGCATCGCGAAATTTTCCAATGTCAACAGCCACGTTTATGTAGGGAGACTGCAGCGTACATGTTATTTTGCATGAAACTTGGACAAAGCAACTACAGTCACAGAAGCGTTAAACATGCGAACGTCTTTAAACGGGCGTGCTTCTACGTCATTAATAAGGCAGTCATGACTCTAGGTTGAGGTAACAAAACATTTAATAGTAATAAACAATAGAGATTGCAATGGATCAGGGAGCAATCTATATGCCATAACAAAATTTAGTCTCCACAAACTCTCAAAAGAACTCAAATACAAATTTATCAATCTTAAAATTCATCTAATCCAGGAAAATGGCTTCCCAAGGCACCACCAAGCACTATTTCGATGTCGAAAATCAACGTATCTGAAACTACTTACCTGGAAAACAACTCATTTGTACTTTTTGTCATTCAAATGTCCTACATAACACTAAAACCATGTTTTCTACAAAGTACTTTATTCAAATACAATGAAACAGCTTCTTACCAAAAGTCGAAAACTTCCACTAAAACACGACAGCAATAATCGCCTAGCACAGGGCAGCGTAGAGAGATTTGGGTTGGGGCTTGCGAGCTTAAGCCATTTGGTAGGCCTCCCCACCCTGCCTGACTGTCAATCCAAAGCAAGAAATCCAGCCCTAAAAACCCTCTCTGAGGCAAGACTCGAATCAAATCCGCTTGAATCAAATCCGCAACATTTAATTCCCATATTTATACTTCGCCGGTTGACCACAGTGCCCTAATCTATATAAAACTGATTTAAATAACCAATAAACACAGATTGTAACACTTGTAAAAATTACAAAGATAATAGATAGATGTTGCTTTCACGCACAAATGTTTACATAGGACAAAACCCTCGCAATAAAAAAACTAGACACTCTTTATAATGAGTAGATAGCACTTGCCAAAGATTTTGCTGTATGCAAAGTATTAAATTTTGCACGATGACAATGAACTCTTTAATAATGATAAATTGAACATTCCTCATTCGTGAATTTTCCATGAACCTGAAAGTGTTAAAAAATTCTACATATCACAATTTTTTCCACGGGTCTGAAGATGCAGTTGAAAAATCATCATTTATACATCGTTGCCGAAACCATTCACAAATCGAAATAGATAAATAACTGTCATTAGCAAAAAAGATTTAAGGTCGTTCTCAAGTTCACTGCTCAACAAGTGCGAAACTTTCTGACACAATGACTGGCAAATTTTTAAACGTAAAGGTGTAAAATTGCAGACCTGACTATGGAAGGTATTTGGAATCGAAATGATTTTTCCATTTTTTGATAAATAATTTACCTATCGAGTTATACGTGATTTTGATAACGTGGCAAGTCATTTTTTTCCCTGTGGTGATTGTTTTTTCTGCTTTCGACCGGAAATTCGGTTCAAAATATCACCATTGACAGTATTTCCTGAAAGATCTATTGCGGTTACGAAAACACCTTTCAATTACATAGTTTCTGAGCAACAGCATCTGCCAGTTTCATGCGTTTCCGAACAAAAAGGAATCAAAAGTTAAGACAGAAATTTGCCGCTTTGAATTTGTGAGCAGCCTTAAGTACAATTTGCAGCACTGACAGGAACTATATGACTGCTGCATTATTGCATTTAGTGACTGTTTTAAAGGAGAAGCTGTTAAAAATTAGAAGTTTTTTGTAAATTGAGTTATCAAGTTACCCAGTAAATTGTTTGATCCTAGTAGGTTGACAGCGGACATTAATCTAAAACTAAAACACACACGATAAGTAAATTTAACGTAATTAAATTTGTTTACAATTTACCTCTAAGAAGAAAGTAAAAAATTACAGCGAAATCGATTTCCGTATGTTCAAGTTAATAATGCATTTCTGAACTACTAAATATGTTCCTATTTGCACATCTTATTATAATTTTAAAAAACGAAATATTCTTGCATCCTTCCTTCCGAAAAAAAAGAATCAACAGTAAAAATATAAACTTTATAAACATTATTGGAGTTTTATTTACCTTAAATAAACAAATATTTTTTATTAAGTATCTTTTTTTACATAATTATTTTTTTCGTTGGAGAAAAAACAGAGGAAATTGTATAAAAGATAATGTATACTTTAAGATAAAAATCTCCATTATTTAAAATATATGTAATTATTTCTTGTTTTTCTGAATTTGAGTTACGAAATCAGTGAAGTATTACATTTATTTGTATTTTGATAAATACTGTAAGAATGTGTAGGGTTATTAAAATTTATTTACTTCCGAATGAATTACATTAGAAAGGGAAGTGTATAGTATGATGTAGTTATTTAAAAAGATTTAGAAAAATCTAAAAAGGCAGCACAAATAACAAGAATGCACAAATTGTTTAAAGAAAGAAATAATAAAAAATAAGTATTTTGTATTTTAATTGTTACATTTTCATTTGATTAAAATCTGTACACAACTTTCCTGATTTATAATAAGGTATCATATCTAGTTTTGTTATTTCGATGTTAATTTAATTAACCAAATTACTTAAATTACTATCAATATTATTTCATTAAATTTGTTTAAAAGAAGATACAATTCCGAAAGAGAATTTATTAAAATACATTAATAATAGTAAGTATATGTTAATGGTAATAACGCGGTTTTCAAGCAAAATTTAGATGTCATAGCTCCCTGCATAATTTCTAGAAAAATGCAACTTTGTTTAATTCAAAATAGAAATTGTGGTGTTTCAGAAATTAACACAATTATAAAATAAACAAAAAAAGTATCAATTTGGTATAGGAAAAGTACTTTTAATACGGAGTATGCTCACCCCTAGAAGCTATACAGCACATACAGCGATGTGTGATACTGTCAATTATGAGATCGATAAGTTTGCTAGGAAGTACGAGCCATTGCTCTTGTAAAGAAGTTGTAAGCGTGTCAAGGGTATGAGGAGGTTGAATGAGAGCAGCAACATATCTTCTTAAAGAATCCCAAATATGCTCGATGGGATTCAAGTACAGTGATCAAGCTGGCCACTCCATGCGCTGAATTGTTTGGTGCTGAAGATAATCTTCCAGGATGCAAGCCCTGTGCGGTCTAGCGTTGTTGTCCTGTAACAGGAAATCATTACCTATTGCGCCGGTTTAATGGCACACATAAGGATCAAGAATGTCATCTCTATAGACGAGAGCATTCACAGTTCCACGTGGAAAGACATGGAGGTTTGTACGTCCACCCAAAGAGATACCTCTCTAACCACAGACACTGCCTCCTCCATATGAATCTCTTTCACGGATGTCTGATGGATGATAGGGGTGTTCTTTGTTCTCTCCAAATCAAACAACGCTTACTGTCGCTTTGGAGGCTAAACCGGGACTCATCCGTGAAGAGAACACGTCTCCATTGATCAGCCGTCCAGTGGACATGTGGAAGTTACAAATTCGTATTGAGCGACCCAAAAAACATAAAGTGAGTCGAAATCCAGAACTAGTATTAATTTTTCCAGGTAAAATCCCCTATTGCCTGGACTTCATAACTTAGTGCACGTAGCGCCGCAGTGCATGTTCAGAGGCAGGCCTCCCCCTCCCTGTTCATCCTACATCATAATGTCATGTATCCTATTTGTCACAAATTTTGTCTAGTTTCTAAATTTCGTAATGCTTTTCCCCTAAAACAATAGGAAATTTAAGTTAAAAACAACTATTGGGGGGGGGAGAATTTGGGGGAAAGTTAAAAATTCGGATTCAGCGACCCAAAAAACTTAAAGTAAACCTTATAGAGAAAGTTCGGAGGGGAGATGGGAGGGCGAATGTAAACGTGTGAGTGGTTAAGTGGAATTGCGCACCTTAGTTCATGCAGCACTGCGCCCATGTTCCGAGGCAGATCCGCCCTTCCCCTTCATCCTAAATCATAATGTCATATGTCTAATTTGTTGCAAATTTTTTCTACTTTCTGAATTTCTAGATACTTTTCCCCTAAAACAATAAAAAATTGATTTTTTAATAAAAACCTTTTTGGAAGGTCATTTTACCAAAATTTGAAGGGGGGGGGGGGGGGGGTTGCTGGGAGAAATTTTGGTGCGAAGTTAAAAATTCGGATTCAGCGACCCAAAAAAAGATATAGTAAGCCTTTTTCCAGAACTACCATGAATTTTGCTAGGTAGAGCCCCTATACGGTCTCTATTGCCTGGACTAAATATACTTTTCAACTTTTTTTATTAGCATGAACATATAAAAACCATTATTAAGTAATTTTAATAATTTAACTTTGTAAAATTTATCTTATCTTTGAATTATGAACAGACAGACAAATATTGTTACGAATTATTGAAAGCATTTTCATGATTATATCATAACTGTGAAGAGAAATATCAAGAGTCAAGTAAATGTAATCGAGGACTGTTCACAAGAAATTCTGTAACGGGCCGCAAGGCCGCTATATAGAAGTTTAGTCATGATTCAGATTGTTAACTCAGAAAGTTAAAACAGCATAATTTAAACTAAAAGGAATGGACGTGGCAGAGCCACTTTACAAATTTAGTCTATATTATACTGCGATTCACAAGGGTAGGAAATCTGGAACTGAAAGTGCGTAGGAAATTATATTTTAACCATTCACTAATGCACTCTTTTCCGATAAAATGCCTTGATGAGTTTGCTAAAAAACTTTTTTTGTTTCGGCTGTATCAACTTAAAACATAATGAGATTCATATTGATGCAATGAGTCTAAAATAACTAAATATATATAGGGGAGATGGGGGCACATGTGAACAGTTCGTATAAATATAGCTTTTTCTCATAACTGGATTAATTTCTATAAACAAAAACTACTTAATATAGTAAACAGAGCTTTCTTTTACACATGGTAATTTTTTTTGTAAATCACCTGTACAGTTCTTCTTACATTTTTTAATAGTTTTATAAATTCGAAAAACTGTTCACATGTGTCCCATCAGCGGGGTAGTTGTGAACACACGAGGGGCACATGTGAACACAAGGAAAATATATCCTTTAACTTGTTTTTTATTCTGTTATTCATTTGTCATAGTAATCATTAGTTATATTACCTGTTAAATTTACCATAAAGAAAAAAATATATATATACAGTAAACTCTGTCTAAGGCGGAATCGATCGGGACTGAGAAAATTTTCCGTGGTAGACAATATTCCGGCTTATGGAAAAAAGCCCCCCCCCCAAAAAAAAAATAATAATAATAATAAAAATAAATAAATAAATATCCCTTGAAGATGATGACCTTTCATTGATTTTCCTGACTCGAAAATCGGTTGAAAACTGAAATTCGGAAAGATCTTTTGTCTTTATAGATAAATGAGAAACGCTATTCAATTTCTTAGTACTGCTGTAATACATGCGAATTGGATGTTTACACACACACACACAATAAATAAATAAATAAATAAATAAACTTCGAGAATGAGACAGACCGCTGTAACTTTGAATTTGAGTACAACCTTAAAGTATAATATATTGTACTTTCTGAAATATGTATTTTGATGAATGCTCATTCTACCAGAAATATTAACTTTAACTTTTAAATTTTGCAATTTTGTATATGAAAAAATGGCATAAGTATAAATTCCTTAAAATTTAAACAGTTTCTGTTCTTTTCGATTAACTTTTTCAAAGTGTTACGGAATTTAACTAACATGCTCGACATTGAATATTTGACTTATCAGTTTTAAAGTTTAATAAACAAAATGCCTTTAATTTTTTAATTATCAATTTTTCCGGCTTGTGCAAAATTTTGGTTTCGGTGGGACAATAAAAACCTTTCCGTTTCCGCGTTAGACAGATTCCGCCTTATGCAGCATGAAATAATGTAATTTTCTATGGGTTCGCCGGGACTTGAAAAATTTTCCGCGGTAGACAGATTTCCGGCTTATACAGAGTCCGCCTTAGACAGAATTTACTGTATATATTTCTCTAGTTTCTGGGTGATATGTTTAAGCAAAAGATTATAAAATGAAAATAAGTAGATTTGGGATGTGAGGGGGAGAGGCTTAGATGATTCATTAAGTATTGTTGCAATAAAATAAAAATAATAAAGAAGCAATTTTAAAAAAGAAATTAAAACTTTTAAATTTTGCTTAAGGATTTTTGTTAGGGGAAATTTTTAGGGAGGGAGCATTTACAAACTCTTTGTAGGAAATCTGCCGAAATACGAAAGATTCACACTCCTCTATTTGTCTTATTTACTTGTAAACTAGTAAATCTGCAGATCAGGAGCCTCAACGTCAGCTCTACAATTCATTGTGTTTAGCACCCTTTGAGTAATATTAATCTTTCTACAAAAAACGAAATTTAAAGTTTTGAAATTACATAAATATTTATAAAACGAAAAAATATTTCGAAGGTTTCTGACATTAGAAGCGTTAAATTAAACCCCTTGTTATGTAATGGTATTCTGAAAATCTCATGAGCTACTTATTCTGGTAATTTTTAGATAATAAAGTAGATTTCTTCAGGGGGGGGCAGAGCCCCCTGAACCCCTTCGTAGTGTAATTTAATTTACATTTGTAATTATCAATTAATTGTGTTAATGTCCTTTAGTAAATTCTACCAATAGACGGAAACGTACATGAATTCTTTTCCACAGCCCTGTATATTACGTGAAGATTTTTACGCGTCGTCTATAACATTTAAATTTAATGCAGACAAAAAACCCTCTTAAAACTGCTCATATCACATTTCCGGGGATTAGTATGCATAGTGTGCACCATATATCCAGTTTTTGCGGAGTCCTGTATATGGTTCTATTTAAATTCTGCAAACATTTGTTAGCATACTAAATGTAATTGGGCTGGGAAATACATTACTCAAATAAAAAAAAATAAAAAAAAAAAAAAAAAAAAACACTGAAGCAATTCGCGCTCATTTTCATTTATACTTACGAATTCATTTGTGTATCCCTGTACATGGTCTATACAATATTTAAACACTACTTATTAAGCACAAATTTACTTAACGTTAAAATGCACACCATAATCGAAAATGCTCTTCAGCAATCATCCCTAATAGACCAGAACTGTATCCGAAATTTTTTATGTGACCCTATAAATGAACGGTAAATACGATACAAATCATATTCAAGCTTCTTGTAGTCAACCACAGTAATGTAATTTAATTTCATAATGTTTGAATTAGTGCAACACAATTAACACACTGACGACAGGCAATTTAATTAAATCTGGGTTTAAAAACAGTAGAAGCTCCTCCCTCTTCTGAAAGTGTCTCGGAAATTGGTTTCTGAGATATGTTTTTCATGTTTATGCAGCAGTAAATATCTTTCAATGTACGGATGTAATATATAATGTCTTACAATCTATAAAAAATATGGACAACACAATATAAATGTCTTTTCTGTAAGGTAGAAGTCACTCCCTTAGCCAATGATGTATTCTGAATAAAAACGAGAATTCTCGTTTCCCGTCGCTAATGTGTTAAAATAAGCTGTGAGGAGTTAGTTTTTTTCCCCCGTAGACCACATTTTAATCGACCACTTTTGTGTGACCCTGAAAAAAACATATGCTTTGCACCCCATATACTACAAAAATGTTTCAAAAATACATATCAATTTTATTATTTTGTAACAGAGTAACATCATTAAAAAACGCCACAAAAGGATTTTCTTCAAAGATTGTAATATTATGAATACTTTTGAGTTCCCTGTACGCATGCTGCAAGTGCTACACATAACATATTTTATAGTAACCAGGTTCTAGTGCACCTTAATAAAGTATATAAATTTCATTACGTTTAAAATTGTGTAACATTATTAAAATACACCGCAGACGATTTTTCCCAAAGACTATAATGTAACGGAATAGTTTTGAGTGCCTCTGTAATTAAGCTATGAATGCTACACTCTTCATTTTTAATACCAAACATACTTTGGCAAACCTCAATAACGTATATCAATTACATGTAATCCCGACTATACGCGAGTTAGAGCACGTAGAGAAACACGGCAATCGACAGATAGAAAAACTGAAGTCATAAATACTTTTTATCCATGTTGAAAAGTGTTAAAAAGGATTTACATACCTTTAACTGTACTTTTTTTTTCACTTATAGCATGGTTAAACATTAGTTTAAACATCCTAATCCATGCGATAGCAATAACATATTAAAAGCCCCCCCAAATATGCATATCTGGAGATCTATAAATCTACTGGAAAATAATTCATTATCGTGCCCACTGTTAATTGCGTAAATTGCATCGATTTGGCGCGATAAAATATTTTTTGTGATAGCCTTTTAATAGTACCTGCAACAAAATTAACGTAATTTACTAACTTCATTCATATGTGACGCAATGATAGGCTACGAATAACAGTCGCTAGGCAACGAAGAAAAGGAAAAAAAAATATGTATCATATAAAACAAGAAAATTAATTTAAAAATTCTTTATATTATTGGAATACATGTATAAATGTCCTCAAAACATTATACACGTAAATAAAAAAATCTGATAGATATATTGATAAAACTTCAATATAATAGGAATAATTTAAAACCCTTATTTGGAATTTTAGTATCCATAATTTGACATTTAAATCCATTAATAAAACGTGCCATTTTCTTTCAACAAATGGAAATTTGAAAATCGTCTGACTTGCCGTAGAAAAGCATTATAAAGAAAAATAAAATCTTCCATATTTTCCGAACGAATGAACCAAATTTAACCAAAAACTATACAGCTACGTTCGGGTATCTCACAAATATGCCCAATTAATATCAAGCTGATCGGATGCTTTTTGCGGCAGTTATCGCGGAACAGACAGACAGACAAACGGAAATCAAAACTTTTCGTGTCTCCACAGTAAGCCTTCACTGACGTTTCGGCAACTAGTAAATCTGCAGATCAGGAGCCTCAACGTCATCTTTGCAAGTCATTGTTTTTTAACACTCATTGCATAATATTCAACTTCCTACAAATCGCTTTTTAAAGTTTTCAAATTACATAAATATTTATGAGCATACAAGATACTTCGTAAAGTTTCAGAAATTAAAAGTGTTAAACAAGTGATTGTACATTAATGTTCTGAAATTCTGATGAGCTACTTATTCTGGTAACTTTTTAAATCAAAAATTGCATTTCTTCAGGGGGGCTCTGCCCCCCTGAACCCCCCGTAGTCTATTTAAATTTACATTCGCAATTTTGTATTGATTGTGCGGATGGTTATAGTATATCTTAGCTTTTTTTTTACGCTGTGATTTATAACGATAAGCATAAGTTTTTTTAATAAATTAATAAAATTTAAATTTAAAATAAAATATTCATGTTAACCGTACACAGACAATAAATATTGAAGTGACGCCTAAAATCCGCTACATTCGGCACAACACAACAACGTGCTTAAAAAAAAAAAAAAAAACGGATGAAGTCAAAGAATTTGGTCCCTGTTCCACGTGCTTGTTTTGTTTGGACCGAATGAGAGCATTTAAATCTGAGCGATAACGCACATCGTATTGCAAACTGTTTTTACGGCATACTGCATCTCCATCTATCTCTTTCCTCCGTGAATAATAGTTAATTTTATTTTACCCAAGATCTTTTTATTCCAGCATCTTTGTTTTCGATAAATGACGTCTAATTCACCTGCTATGCGTACTTACTCAAAACTTTTCATCTTGTTACATTAAGAAATACTCGAGAGGTTTTTTTTTTTTTGTTTTTTTTTTAATATGCCGCCATATTAATTTTTCTATTCTTAATTTATTTTTCATTTTCCTGTTTCACGACAAAACATTTCAATTGAAAATTGTTTAAAAGAAAACATTATTCCGGGTTTTGATTTTCTTGGCAACAATTAAAGAAATATTGGTAAATGTTATGGGAAAATGTTACGTTATTCTCTATGAAAATAATGAACTTTTGTATTTTTAAGCAAAATATTTCAATAAAATAAATAAAATAAATGAAATATTGCCTATTTTTATTTCTGGGCTAAAATCCGTCTATATGCAAAGATACAAATGCATTAATTCATCTGTTTTGACTTTGGCTTTACTCAAGCATTATACACTCAATTATACTAATATTATTTGGACCAAATTCGTTGCTAGGCAACAGAGAAAGAAAAAAAAATGAAATATGCATTATGTCAATTTGATAAAACAAAATCCTTAATATTATTGGAAAACATGCATAAAATTCCCCCAATATTATAAACCTAATTAAAAAAATCTAGCAAATATATTGACATAATTTATTGGAATAATTTAATAATGTTATTTAAAAATTTCAGCATCAAAAATTTACCATTTAAATCCATTTTTCATATCAGCCATTTCTTTCAACAAATGAAAATCTGAAAATCGTCTGACTTGCCATTGAAAAGCATTATAGAGCAAAATAAAATGTTCCATATTTCCCGTACGAATGAACCAAATTTAACCAAAAACTATACAGCTAAGTCCGGGTACCTCATCAACATGCCCAGTGAATTTCAAGCCGATCGGATGCTTTTTGCGGCAGTTATCGCGGAACAGACAGACAGACTAACAGACAGACAGACTAACAGAAACCAAAACTTTTCGTCTCTCCACAGTAAGCCTTCACTGACGTTTCGGCAACTAGTAAATCTGCAGATCAAGAGCCTCAACGTCATCTCTGCAACTCACTGTTTTTATCAAACTTTGCGTAATATTAATATTTCTACAAAAACAAAATTTAAACTATTTAAATTACACAAACATTTATAAAAGGAAAAAAAAATATTTCGATGGTTTCAGACATTAAAAGCGTTAAATTAAACACGTTGTTATGTAAGGATATTCTGAAATTCTCATTAGCTACTTATTCTAGTAATTTTTATATAATAAAGCAAATTTCTTCAGGGGGGCTCTGCCCCCCTGAACCCCCCGTTGTGTAATTTATTTTGCATTTGTAATTTTCTACTGATTGAGTTAATGATTACCCTATATCTTAGATTTCTTTTTACACTGCGATTTATAAGGATAAGCAATAATTCGGTCAAGCATTTTACGTTATCCTAATATCCATACAGCAGTATTTACTTGCCTGCTAACCACAAATACCTGTATCTAATGGATAAAGAACTTTTGGAAATGTAAACTGAAACATCTAATTTAGAAATCTAATACCTTTATAAATTTTGTTTATAAAAAAAATAATTTTGATTACCATTCTGCAATATTTATATCTAAGATCTAATCTAAATATCAAAAAATGTACTCGATAGCATTAACTTACTAAAATCACCCTAAAGTAGGGGGGCTTCTAAACCTAACAGTTAATAATTCATCATCGTTAAATAGATAAACATGATTTGGCGCCTTTAAGTATTTTTTTGTGATTTTCTTTTAATAGTATCTACATTTAATTTAAAATCGTGATGTTACAAATACCGTTGAAATTTGACGCAAACCTATGTTCAGGTCAAATTACGAAAGGTTAACTAACATTTCATTTCCCTTAGCCGGACTTTCTGTTTCATTTTTCGTAATAAGGATTATTTTAATAATTTAATTTATTTTACACTCTACAAGCTGTTACACGGACGTTGTTCACGTAGCATTAAAATAGAGATAAATGCATTAAGTAAAACATTTCACTCCCCACCAGGCATACCAAGTCTCAAGCTTTTTGCACATCACTATTATCTTAGAGAAAATGTTCTTTTAAATCGCACAAATGTTTCAATTAAATAAAGTAACATTTTCTGTATTAAAATACTGGTATCCAGAACGCCGGAGGCTTGGCAGCTCTGCTCCTCTTAATAAAAACATATATGATTAACCAACACTTTATCACATTTTATAGGAGACAATACGGAATTTCTTATTTGTATGGCCTTACATATATCTCAGTCATAAAAATGTAAAATTTTGTGCCAATTAATGCACGCAATTGCGAAAATGAAATCGCAAAGAATGAGAAAAGGAAGGCCAAGTAAAATCGTGTAAATCGAGGAATCTTTCTTCGTAGTGCTGGGAAAATACTGCTACAAAAACTATTTTAGGTGGTATTTGGTGTGAAATGTTTATATGTATTCATTCCTGTCCTATATATCCTTTTTTTTTTTTTTTTTTTTTTTTTTTTTTTTGCTTATACCATTTTTCTTTTGCACGTGAAAATTTTACAAATTAAAATTAACTCTTTGGGAGAAATTGTTATTCATTTTTTTTTTTTTTGGCAACAATAAAGTTTATAAAATTTAACAGAATAATGTCAGTTTATTCTGTATGAAAATAACGAACTTTTTCATTTATAATCAAATAGTTGAATAAATAAATGAAAATATTATTCTATATAGTATATAAATACTATTTTCATTTCTGCGTTTAAATAAATCTATATGCAAATATCTATACAAAGGCATTCATTAATGCATTCCTTTTGCTTTGATTTGACTTCGAAAAACCATACATACTTTCACATTTATGATATTTTTAGATGAGATGCTGTTGCTACGCAACGGTTAAAAGAGAAAATGAAATATAAGTAAATTCATAAAATGAAATGTTTTATATTATTTGAACACATGTATAAAATTCTATCATAAGTTATACACCTAATTTAAAAGCTCTGACAAATGTTTTGACAAAATTGCAAACTAATAAGAATAATTTAATACTCTTATTTAAAAATTTCAGCATCCAAAATTTACCATTTAAATCTATTATTCATATGAGCGATTTCTTTCAACAAATGAAAATTTGAAAATCGTCTGACTTCCCATAGAAAAGCATTATATCACAAAATAAAATGTTCTGTATATTCCGAACGAATGAACCAAATTTAACCCAAAACTATACAGCTAAATCCGGGAAGCTCATCAACATGCCCAGGGAATTTCAAGCCGATCGGATGTTTTTTGCGGTAGTTATCGCGGAACAGACAGACAGACTAACGGAAACCAAAACTTTTCGTGTCTCCACAGTAAGCCTTCACTGACGTTTCGGCAATTATAGACTAGTAAATCTGCAGATCAAGAGCCTCAAAGTCATCTCTGCAACTCATTGTTTTTATCAAACTTTGCGTAATATTAATCTTTCTACAAAAACAAAATTTAAACTATTTAAATTACACAAACATTTATAAAAGGAAAAAAATATTTCGATGGTTTCAGACATTAAAAGCGTTAAATTAAACACGTTGTTATGTAAGGATATTCTGAAATTCTCACGAGCTACTTATTCTAGTAATTTTTATATAATAAAGCAAATTTCTTCAGGGGGGCTCTGCCCCCCTGAACCCCCCGTTGTGTAATTTATTTTGCATTTGTAATTTTCTACTGATTGAGTTAATGATTACCCTATATCTTAGATTTCTTTTTACACTGCGATTTATAAGGATAAGCAATATTTCGGTCAAGCATTTTACGTTATCCTAATATCCATACAGCAGTATTTACTTGCCTGCTAACCACAAATACCTGTATCTAATGGATAAAGAACTTTTCGAAATGTAAACTGAAACATCTAATTTAGAAATCTAATACCTTTATAAATTTTGTTTATAAAAAAATAATTTTGATTACCATTCTGCAATATTTATATCTAAGATCTAATCTAAATATCAAAAAATGTACTCGATAGCATTAACTTACTAAAATCACCCTAAAGTAGGGGGCTTCTAAACCTAACAGTTAATAATTCATCATCGTTAAATAGATAAACATGATTTGGCGCCTTTAAGTATTTTTTGTAATTTTCTTTTAATAGTATCTACATTTAATTTAAAATCGTGATGTTACAAATACCGTTGAAATTTGACACAAACCTATGTTCAGGTCAAATTACGAAAGGTTAACTAACATTTCATTTCCTTTAGCCGGACTTTCTGTTTCATTTTTCGTAATAAGGATTATTTTAATAATTTAATTTATTTTACACTCTACAAGCTGTTACACGGACGTTGTTCACGTAGCATTAAAATAGAGATAAATGCATTAAGTAAAACATTTCACTCCCCACCAGACATACCAAGTCTCAAGCTTTTTGCACATCACTATTATCTTAGAGAAAATGTTCTTTTAAATCGCGCAAATATTTCAATTAAATAAAGTAACATTTTCTGTATTAAAATACTGGTATCCAAAACGCCGGAGGCTTGGCAGCTCTGCTCCTCTTAATAAAAACATATATGATTAACCAACACTTTATCACATTTTATAGGAGACAATACGGAATTTCTTATTTGTATGGCCTTACATATATCTCAGTCATAAAAATGTAAAATTTTGTGCCAATTAATGCACGCAATTGCGAAAATGAAATCGCAAAGAATGAGAAAAGGAAGGCCAAGTAAAATCGTGTAAATCGAGGAATCTTTCTTCGTATTGCTGGGAAAATACTGCTACAAAAACTATTTTAGGTGGTATTTGGTGTGAAATGTTTATATGTATTCAATCCTGTCCTATATATCCTTTTTTTAATTTTTTATTTGCTTATTCCATTTTTCTTTTGCACGTGAAAATCTTACAAATTAAAATTAACTCTTTGGGAGAAATTGTTATTCATTTTTTTTTTGGCAACAATAAAGTTTATAAAATTTAACAGAATAATGTCAGTTTATTCTGTATGAAAATAACGAACTTTTTCATTTATAATCAAATAGTTGAATAAATAAATGAAAATATTATTCTATATAGTATATAAATACTATTTTCATTTCTGCGTTTAAATAAATCTATATGCAAATATCTATACAAAGGCATTCATTAATTCATTCCTTTTGCGTTGATTTGACTTCAAAAACCATACATACTTTCACATTTATGGTATTTTTAGATGAGATGCTGTTGCTACGCAACGGTTAAAAGAAAAAATGAAATATAAGTAAATTCATAAAATAAAATGTTTTATATTATTCGAACACATGTATAAAATTCTATCATAAGTTATACACCTAATTTAAAAGCTCTGACAAATGTTTTGACAAAATTGCAAACTAATAAGAATAATTTAATACTCTTATTTAAAAATTTCAGCATCCAAAATTTACCATTTAAATCTATTATTCATATGAGCGATTTCGTTCAACAAATGAAAATTTGAAAATCGTCTGACTTCCCATAGAAAAGCATTATATCACAAAATAAAATGTTCTGTATATTCCGAACGAATGAACCAAATTTAACCCAAAACTATACAGCTAAATCCGGGGAGCTCATCAACATGCCCAGGGAATTTCAAGCCGATCGGATGCTTTTTGCGGCAGTTATCGCGGAACAGACAGACAGACTAACAGACAGACAGACTAACGGAAACCAAAACTTTTCGTGTCTCCACAGTGAGCCTTCACTGACGTTTCGGCAATAAAGAAAGGTTTTTTAATGATTAAAAAAATCTCGACTATAACCCCCCCCCCCCAATTTCTTTTGCTTTTGAAAGAGGGGGGGGGGGGTACAATCGGGATTTCACGGTAGTTACTAGTTTAAAATTTTTACTTTCTTAAAATATTACTGGTATCTATCTCATTTCAAAGCATCATATACATAACTGTTTTAGAGATGGAAGTAAGCCATCATTGAAAAGTTAAAACAAATGTAATAGAAAAATTTGCAAAGTTGTTCAAGGTAATACTTTTGTATTAACAATGCATAAAAAATATTGTTGTAAACCGTTTAGTAAAATAATATGTAACACTTATTGCATTTTAGAAAACATTAAATTTATTTAAAGTACAATTGAACCTAAACGAGCTTGTTGCTCTTTATGTATTTGCTGAAAAATGTGTTTGTGGATGTTTCAATACAAAATCAACTTTGTGTGAAGAAAATATCTTCTATTTCAGGAAAATTGTAGATAATGAAACTGACATTATTTCTTATTAAGTTAACTGAAAGAAACAGAATCACAGAATGATTATTGGGGCACATATGAACTGTTCATATCTGCCCCAACTAGTCTGTTCACAAGTGCCCCACATTGCTGCTTCTGTTAAATTGATAAATCATTAACATTTCTCCATTTTAGAAGAAAAAGAACTTTATCAAAAATGTTTATTAGTAGTCATAGTATATGTTAAAACACTCAAATTCAAATAAATGAATAAATAAATAAAGTTATTCGCTTATCAACTTGGAACAAAGATTTTACTTTTGAGATGTAAAAACATTGTTTTGGCTACAAAGAACAAACAAAATGTCATAGAGGTTCAAAAAATTTATCCCATATGTCTACAGGTGCTATCATCTTTAGTAATTTTTTTCAAATTCAAAAACTTATAATAACTATCGAAAAATTGCGATGTTCACATGTGCCCCCATCTCTCCTACATACATATTTACACTTACAATATGTTGAAATCAGAAGGACGGTTCCCATTAGTGTTGCCAAGTGTTCCGCGTAAATCGGGACTCCAAATGCTCTGTACACTAGTACTTTAAAGTAACTTTCCTCGCCTTATTTAACGGCAGACTAATCTGAGATTAAAGATGGTGAAATAAGCTTTATGAAATTAGTGATGACCAGAACATTTGGAGCCCTAATTTACGCAGGATATCTGGCAACAGTAGTCACTATAGTCAGTTTCTGAACATACAGTCGAATTAATGTGTGTACAATAAGTCTTATTTTAAAACATGATATTATGATTGACATTACTAAAAATATTAATCATTATTTTAAAAAGTAATGATCATATTAGCTAATTAAATAGCTAAGTAAATGCACACTATTCGAAGTTATATTTTACATGCTACAAGAACAACAAAACGAACGATACTGACTGTTGTCAAGAGGTAAAACTAAAATTTTCAAGTTTGTGCCAATAAGGAGTGCTTAAATCAATGCCAATGATAACATGCCTTGACATAATTATTTGTTGGACGGAATATAGCCCCGCTGACTCAGGAACAAAATGTAACTTCATTTTTTTAAAAGAAAAGTTGCACAGTAGATGGCAAAACACCATCAACACATATAAGGGTCTCTATGGTATAAGAATTTGTGCTAGTGTTAACTTACTGAAGAGCCTCCTCGAAAAGTTTATTCTTTTACCTACCAGAATTCTACCACAGTGCATTTCAAGATTAATGACAGACTGAAAATAGTTGTAAACATCAGACAGAGAGAATTACTCTATTCGGGAGTTTTGCAATCGCCTTGAAAAATATTTATTTCACTTATCTCACTCCCTTGCTTGCTGAACAGAAATCATCCCGTTAATTTTCTCAAAATATCATGACATTTCATTCTTGAAAATACACAAAATATCATGAGAATTTACACAAATGTCATTATCACTCAAGATCATAACACTAGATTATGATTAAACCCAATTTCAATTTTGCACGCTTTATGGATCTTTGAGGAGTGTGAGTCATCTCTTAGCTAATGTCAGTAAGTAAAATTTTATGTGAAAGTACATCTCATAGACTAATAGAAAATAGAAATCGTTAGTATTTCTGGTTGTACACTGTAAACTTTTTGCTTCATTTGTAGTTGCATTACATTAAATACTGGTTCATCGTACTTTTATTTATCCTTTTTCATTAACGTAAGGTTTTAGTTTCCTATATTGAGCCAAAACTGTTCCGAAAATCCTGACATTTTACACAAAAGCACATAGAATTTTCAATATTACAAGATAAAATTATACAAACATTTTTAAAATATCCTTATATTAAACAAAATCACATGTCTGCGGATTTTATAAATTAATAAAACAACATGATGCGTTCACAATGTTCACAATTGTGTTTCTTTCATTTTCAAACACATTTTTTTAAATGAAATAACTATTATACAAATTTATCGTTAGGAGGATTTAATGGCAATGTCATCTTGTTTCAGAATTACCAGTTTGTAAGTATTCATTTATAACTCTAGCTGCTGCTTCTGATTAAGAAAAAATGATGCACAACAAAATTTAACAAATTCACATACTATACATATTCTGTCTTTCACATATTTAAAACCTTAATTAATATAAAATTTTAACTTTTTCTAAATATAGTTTCGATATAATCAAAAATTATTTTAAAAAATATTTCTCAAAACCATAAACAAAATTAAATCTGCAACGGCAAAAAGTATTTCATTTTACTTTAATTATGAGGATGTTATTATTAATTTTTGAAGTATTGTTATTCAGTAATTTTTTTAAAATGTTTACAAAATCTTTACTGTTTATTTGAAGAGATAAATTATTTCTAAGCCAGTTAATGAATTAAATTCTGCAGTTTTCGAAAAACTTATTAAAAATAATAATTTATTTAAATCTTCCTACTGTTTACACACAATCTCAAAACAATAATAATTTATTTTTCTTTGTGAGTTGATTGAAAATAATAATTTATTGTAACTGATCATACTTTAATTAGGGAAAACAGTGAATTGTTTCAGGCGATGTAAAAGGAATAACATTTTAATGCATTGTTATGTTTTTTTTTAGTCTTTCTATTATAAAAAGTAATTTCATTTTCTCTGAACTTTTAATTTTCAAAATTTTGCGTTCATTACTTTTTATAACTAATGAATGTTTTAAAAAAATTGGATAATTCATATTTTCATATGAATTCAAAATGTTTAATAAATTTACTTTAATTATAAAACTGCATGATTTGTATTTTAAAATCAAAGAAAGATTTTAGCGATAAATGTTAAGTAATATAAATTTGAAATTTGTTATTAATTTTGATGTAATAATTCTGCGATATATCCTTGTTAAATATGATAGAATATGGATTAATATTTTTTTAAGTTACTTTAAATTGAAGTGTCCAAAATTTCATTAACCTATCTTCCTTAAAATGGATTTATTTTAAACAGCAAATTTCGAAAAACTTCATTATCACTTCATAACTCATTGTCCTTTAGTTGCGGAATGTTGCTTTTTTTCTTTTTTTTTTTTTTTCTATTTTTTTGTTTCAACATTTTAGAAAGAATAATTTTTTTTATTATTAAGAGAAATTCGAAATTAAAACTGGCAATGGACTACGGTGTTTCCCTCGAAATTAAAATTCGGATTTAAGGCAAATTTTGTTTCAAAAGACACTTTTTTTTATTATTCATGTACTCTGAACTTCCATTTCTTTTCATTTACAACAACGCATGTTTATATATGTAATTTTACAAGAATCATATCGCTCTCGCGCAAGAAAAGTGACACATATTGCAAAAAAAAAGAAAAGTGCCCAGCTAAACTGGTGGCGTTGAGCTCACAGGCTATTCACACTAATTGTATATCATACTCTTATTTTAAAGAATAATGCCCCTCAAAAAAATAAGTAAAGGGGAATTAGCTCCTGTTTCCCCCTTTATACTTAACCAGTGAACCTCCAAATCTAATCAGGTAAGCTCCTTATCATAACAATCCGGTATACCAAATTTGGAGCAAATCGAATAATCCTGCAAAAAAAAACCATTTATCTAAATTAAGTGGGTGGACTAGCCCCCCCTTTATCCTTAACCAATGAATCCCCAAAACTAATCAGGGAAGTTCCTTAACATAATAAACCGGTATACCAACTTCGGAGCAAATCGAATCATTCTGCATGAAAAACACATTCATCTGAATTAAAAGGGGTGGACTAACCCCTTTTCCCCCTTTATCCTTAACCAATGAACCCCCAAAACTAATCAGGGAAGTTCCTTAACATAATAAACCTGTATATCAAATTCGGAGCAAATCGAATGATTCTGCATGAAAAACCTATTTATCTGAATAAAGGTGTTGGACTAACCCCGTTTTTCCCCCCTTTATCCTTAACCAATGAACTCCCAAAACTAATCAGGGAAGCGCCTTAACACAATGAACTTAGAAAAATTTTTTGAAGCAAATCGGATGTTTCTATCAAGAGTTATCGCGTTACGTACATACATACGTACATACGTACATACATACCAAACGGGCGGGCACATTAGCTCTCAGGCTTTGATAGCCTGTGAGCTAAAAAACCATTTTGCGTTTTATTCCACTAATAGGTCTGTCATTGCGTCTGACTACAGTAAAAGATTCATTAGTGCAGTTATCCAGAAAATCGTTTTATTACTCTATATGTCCCTTCGTGACCACAGAAGGGTGTTGGATTTTGTGGGGAGGTAAAACTGCTTAACCCTTCCAAACCTCATCTACGTCTAAATTCTTAAGGGTTTTTAAGCTTTTATGCACGTTTTTACTGCAGCATGCAGAGCTAAATGCAATGATTTCATGTTACAATAAAAACATGCAAATCTTCTTATGCTTCGCCTGTAAAATTTACTTGTCGAGATGTGTCACTTTTCTTGAGGGTGAGCGATATTTTTATTTATATTCCCTCATATGAGCATTAAAGATAGCATTACATTAAAATGACATAATTTTAATTCAGTTTTTTATTTCTGATACGAATATTAGAGTTAAAAGCTTTTATCTTTCATTTTCTCTACTTTTCAACTATAGAATGCTAGACACACAGGGGTGGAAATCTTCTGTCTGTGATACGGAGGGTATCAATAAGTTTTTGCTCTCATATAGAAATAATTGAGTAAAATTCATGAAATTGTTAGATTGTATTAGTCCTTATCTATATAGTCACCGTGCACAGAAACACATTTCAGCAAACGAAGAGGGGGCCTTCAAGAAGAGGGGGAGTGCATTCCAGGAGGAGCGATAGTAGACCCAAAGGGGGCATTTTTCTAACTTTTACCCACCCCCACATTTGACTTATTGTTGGAAAGGCCTGTGACCACTTATTCATGTTATGCACATCCTGAGCCCCTCCCTCCAATTTACCCTCCGGGGGAACACTTTTCTAAATTTTGAGGACACCATTCATGCTCCACAGGGAGCAATTTTGGGGGAATGGCTCGGGGGGTGCATAGCATGAATAAGTGGCCACAGGCCTTTCCAACAATATGTCATATGTGGGGGTTGGCGAAAGTTAGAAAAATGCCCCCCTTTGGGTCTACTATCGCGACTCTTAGAATACATCCTACCACCTCTTTTTGAAATACCGTTTGCAGAAATGGGTTACTGTGCACGGTGACTATATAGAAAAGGACCAATACAATGAAGAAATTTCATAAATTTTACTGAATTATTTTTATGTGAGAGCAAGAACTTGTTGTATATGGCATTGAAACAGGAACAGGCCAGATAGGTTTCTTGAGACTTCCTAGTTGAGAATCATCCTTGCGACAATAGTACTAAAATGTACTACATATAAGTTTATGCAAACAATTAAATATCAGAATGGATAATTGTAAAATTGTAAATTAGATCTGAATGAATTCCGGGAAAATTTACGAAAGGGAAATAGTCTATCTATTCAAGGTAGCTGCGCTTACAACCAAACGGAAATAGTAGTGGGGAGCTTCGCCAGCAAGCTGAGAATTCCTCAGAGGTAAGGGAGAGATTATTGGAAGAGGTAAAAAAGGGGTTCAAACTGTTCCAAAAACTCTGCAAACAATTAAAAATTTATGGAAAAGGAGGAAATTCTCTACAAAAAAACCACTTTTCATTACCAAAAATTTAGTTTTTAAATACTTTTAAGTATTATAAAAAACCTGTGACACATTAGCATTAATTTCATAAAGTACTATCGTCTCACTGAAGCCAAATTATTTTGAGAAAGGACCTTTTTTATCTTGGGTTTGTTCTAGAACACTGTTGATTGTGATGTCAGATTTCATCGAAAGAAATGCAGTTAAATTTTTCTTTGAGGAATTATGTCAGCAGTAGTATTAGTAAATGTATGCAACTCATAAAGCTGCTAAGTCCGTCGGTGCGTTCGTTTATTTGGTAGATTTCGAAAGAAATACTATCTATTGCATTCTCCCCTATGTTGGAATTTCTTTTCAAAAGTTGGAATTTCTTTTCAAAATCATCCCCAGTTCAAAACTTTATATGTCTATCTATCTAGATACATATATCATTTTTTGGGGGGAACGATAACTTCCATAATTCTGCACAAATCTCTTCCAAACTGATACATAAAATCAGGGAGCAGCAAATCTCGGTCAGGTTCGTTAATGGACAAAATCGAACCAAGAAGCGGGAATAGTGAGAATTTTGCGAAAATCGAAAAAATCCATCCTTCCTGCTTTTTATTTGAGAAATTTATAGGATACTAAAGCCTCGACAAGCTAAGATCTGTTTCATTAAGTCGAGAAAGGAGCTCTCTGATGACAGATTTAATGAGAATTTACCTATCGGGGACAAGGTAATGTTAGATATTATTCCTCTTTAGATGTTCAAATATAGTGCGTTATTAGAGTGAACTGAAAGTATTCATGTACTTTCCCATTAAAAAGTATACCGGTTTACATATTGAAAATATCTAAAAATATTAGATTAAATTTTTTTTCAAATTTGAATGAGAATCAATTATTTTACGTTTAAAAACATAACGGGGTTTCCAAAAAACTCAATTTAAACTATCTTTCTTCATTTGAATCAGTAAAATTTCAAATTCTTGTGCAGAATCTAAAACCATTAATTTGATTTGGAAAAACAGAAGACTTTGTCAGCGCACATACACTACCATTATAAAAGATTTTGAATAAAATAAAATATAATGAAATTTGCAGAGAACAAAAAAGAAAGAAATATTTGATGAAATAATGAAAAAAAATCCTATAATATTAAGAAAAAAAATAGTTGGAAAACTTTATTTATTTCGTTGTTCACCAAACAACATTTTTAGACAACATTCATTAAATTTTTAACGAACTTTCTCTATTTGCCCTAAAAATAAAGCAGAATAAAAATATAAAAAGAGCATAAAAAATACTTTTTTAAGATCCAAAGCTTCTACAGGCCAAAGACTCTTTCATTAAGTCCGTAGAGGAACTTTCTAATGACAACTTTATTGGGAATTTACCTATCAGAGACAAGGTAATGTTAGATATTATTTTACTTTACTCGTAGATGTTTGAAGATAGACCCATGTTAGTGTTTTATTACAGTGAAATGAAAGTATTCATGCACAATGTATCTCATTAAAAAGCATACCAGTTTACCTATTGAAAATAATTAAAAAGATTGGATTATAAATGTTTCAAATTTGAACGTGAATCAATTTTTTACTTTTAAAAACACAACGGGGTTTCCAAAAAACTCAATTTAAACTATCTTTCTCCATTTTAATCAGTAAAATTTCAAATGCTTGCGCAGAAGCTAAATCCATTAACTTGATCTGGAAAAACAAAAGACTTTGTCAGTGCACATACACTACTATTATAAACGCATTTTGACTAAAATAGAGTATAATGAAATTTGTAGAGAACAAAAAAATGTAATATTTGCCGAAAGAATGAAAACATTTCATTAATATTAAGAAAAAAGAATGGTTGAAAAACTTAATTTATTTCATTGTTCATCAGACAATATTTTTAGAAATATTCATTAAATTTTTAACGAACTTTTTCTATTTGCCCCCCAAAATAAAACAGAATAAAAATATAAAAAGAGCATAAAAAATACTTTTTTAAGATACCAAAGCTTCTGCAGGTTAAAGACTCTTTCATTAAGTCCGCAGAGAAACTCTCTAATGACAACTTTAATGGGAATTTACCTATCTTGGACAAGGT
Source organism: Maratus speciosus (assembly GCA_963932465.1). Lineage (NCBI taxonomy): Eukaryota > Metazoa > Arthropoda > Arachnida > Araneae > Salticidae > Maratus > Maratus speciosus. The sequence goes on from OZ010790.1 coordinate 252,717,511, forward strand.
AATGCTAGATATTATTTCACTTTACTCGTAGACGTTCGAAGATTAGACATATGTATGCGCTTTATTACCGTGAATTGAAAGTATTCACGGACAATGCATCCCATTAAAAAGTATACCGGTTTACATTGAAAATAATTAAAAAGACAGGATTAAAACTGTTTCAAATTTTAACGTGAATCAATTTTTTACTTTGAAAAACATAACGAGGATTCCGAAAAACTCAATTTAAACTATTTTTCTTCATTTTAATCAGTAAAATTCCAAATGCTTGCGCAGAATCTAAAACCATTAACTTGATTTGGAAAACAAAAGATTTTGTCAGTGCACATACACTACCATTATAAATGCATTTTGACTAAAATAGAATATAATGAAATTTGCAGAGAACAAAAAAAAGTAATATTTGATGAAAGAATGAAAAAATTCCTATAATATTAAGAAAAAGAATGGTTGGAAAACTTGATTTATTTCCTTGTTCATCAGACAACATTTTTAGAAATATTCATTAAATGTTTAACGAACTTTTCTATTTGCCACCAAAATAAAACAGAATAAAAATATAAAAAGAGCATAAAAAAATACTTTTTTCTCTTTGTCTTCTTTTTTCCTCTTTCTGTAAATTAATAATGCTCACAAACGAAGAAGCACACGTATATTGGAATAACAAACACGGAATTAAAGAAAGAGCGTTTGCCGGAGAATTAAGAGAAAAAATAATGCTTTTAATCATCGAGCTCGTTCCCATTCTTTTTTCACATTAATTTTTTTGCTCCTCCTCCCGAGCTAAAAAAAGGGTAACATGATCGATATTCTATTTAACGTTTCTGGGGAACTGAGGCAAGCTTTCACCATATTTGGCGGATAATAATGGACTGTTCTTTTACACGCATGGGAGTAACAGCGAATGTTGAAAAGAAACTGACTACTTTTCAACGCGAGCCATGTTTGACCAAGGTTTTTGACTTATTTGTGTATGGTCGGTAAAGATGAATGAAAAAAAAACACGTGTTTTTATCGCGCAAACAAGAGGAAGTTGCGTAATTAAGTTAATACTTATAGATTTTTTTTTTTTTTTTTTGTGAGTGCGTTGTTTTTTTAATGCTAAATGATCTAATGCATTTTTTGGGGCAACTCGTGTGAAAAGGTTTTTTGTCAATTTAACCCATGACTTAATTGGTTTGTAACGCCATGGGCTGATACCTGTTGAAGAAGCAGGAAGAAAAAACAATTGTGGTATGAGAAATAAAAAAAAAAATCGCATATATCGTTCAATGTAATAAATTTTTGCTTTTCTGTGTCTTAAATTAAAAACGCCTTTCATTACATTCTTTTATACTATATAACAAATTTCTGTTTGTTTTTAAAATAGCTAGAAATGTTTTTTATTTTTTTCAGTATTTCATATCGTATCTACAATTTACAAAAATATACAAATTTTCAAAATTCTGAAGAAGTTTCTGACCAAGAATTCTGAACAAGGTTCTTGCCTTAATTGTGTATGGTCGGTAAAGATGAATAATAATAAAAAAAACACGTGTTTTTATCGCGCAAATAAGAGGAATTTGTACAACTAAGTTAATGCTTATAGATTTTTTTCGTGTCTGTTGATTTTTCTACGCTAAATTATAAAATGCTTTTTTTTTTTTTTTTTTTTTTTTTTTTAGCAACTCGTGAGAAAAGGTTTTTTTGTTAATTTAACCCATGACTGAATTGGTTTTTAAAGCGATAGACAAACCAGTTGAAGAAGCAGGAAGAAAAAAAAAACAAATGTGGCATGAGAAATTAAAAAAAAAAAACATTGCATATTTCGTTCAATGTAAGAAGATTTTGCTTTCCATGTTTTAAATTAAAAAAAAACAGAAGTAAAAAAAAATCCCATTATGTTATACATTTTCTCTTATTCATTTCTCATCAAAATTCAAAAGATTATTTTACATATTTCGGGAACAGTAATGTAAACCTATGCTGTATTTTCGACCAAGATTTTTGACTTATTTGTGTATAATAAGTAAAGATGAATTTAAAAAAAAAATCGTGTTTTTATCACGCAAATATGAGGAAGTTGTGCAATTAAGTTAATACTTATAGATTTTTTTTTCGTGTGTTATTTTTTTCTGTGCTAAATGATCTAATGCATTTTTTTTGGCAACTTGTAAGAAAAGGTTTTTTGGCAATTTATCACATGACTTAATTGGTTTGTAACGCCATGGACTGATACCTGTTGAAGAAGCCTGAATGAAAAGCAATTTTCTTATGAGGAAAAAAAAATGCATATTTCATTCAATGTAATAAGTTTTTTTTAATTGAAAACGTCTTTTATTATATACTATGAAAATAGATAGAAATGTATTTTTTAATATTTCATATCGAATGTACAATTTACAAAAAAATACAAATTTCCGAAATTCTGATGAAGTTTCTGACCAGGAATTCTGACCAAGGTTTTTTGAATTATTTGTGTATGGTCAGTAAAGACGAATAATAATAAAAAAAAAACCTCTTTTTATAGTGGTATGAGAAATTAAAAAAAAAAACTCGCATATTTCGTTTAATGTAAAAAGATTTTGCTTTACTGTGTTTGCTAAAAACTTTTTTCATTATATACTATAAAGATAGATAGAAATGTATTTTTTTTTCTATTTCATATAGTGTGCACAGTTTACAAAAATATATAAATTTTCAAATTTTTGAAATAAGCAAATTCATACAAAATTTTCAAAAATTTATGATATTCTATACATTTTCTCGTATTAATTTCCTATGAAAATTCAAACCAATCTTTTATACATCTCAAGATCTAAAATGTAAACCTATGCTGTAATAGTATATAAGAAATATAGTTAAACCATTTATAGAAGCTTCTACAAATGTATCTCATACCAAAATAAAATTGTTTTGATTGCCATTGATTATAATTAAAGTAATGCAACAAAATATACACACAAAGTTGTTAAAATATGTTTCAATAGTAGAATTTTTAGTGTTATTATGTTATAATCCGTAGAAACAATAAAATACGGTACTTTAAATAATTTATAAAGTATTTATAATGTAAATTTTGTAGAGATTATTCAAACCAATGGTCATATCGCATACTACGAGTGACTTGAAGTCTTGAAGGTAACATTCATGACCTAAAGGTGACACTTGAGAGGCCACACTAATCACGGGAACAAACGAAAACGCGAATGTTAAGAGGCTACACTCGTCACTCAAAAAGACCCGGATGATAATGTTAATCCTATGGGGAAGTTATTTTCAAATATCTTGTTTGAATTTTAATATTTTTACATGATTTTTTTTTTTTTTTTTTTTTTTTTTTTTTTTTGCATATGATGGAACATCTACATCCGGGCCAGTTTTTACTTTATTGATTTTGGTTATAGATTTTTTTTATATTAGGATAGTTTCAATTTCAGAACCGGTTTCAACCGGTTCCGAAAGTTACAGTAATTAAAAAAAATTGGAAACCAAAATCAAAAAAGTAAAAGCTAGCCCGGATGTAGATCGCCCTCAGCTATCATATGCAAAAAAAAAAAAAAAAAAAAAAAAAAAAAAAAAAAAAAAAAAAAAAAAAAAAAATTCCTGACTAGTGTGGCATCTTAAGGGTTCATCATAGAGATATAAAATTTTGTGGAAATATACAATTCACCATAAGTATATAGAACACCCCTGAAAGAAACTTCCAATCATATTATAATTTTAAGATTTTTAAAAATTTTTTAATTCTAAAACGAAATTTTAAAAGGCTCCGTGCGTCTTAGTTTTTGAGATATATTCTTCATTTTGCATTTTAATCACTTAAAACTCTATTTTAAACAAATCTGTGCGTCGATTTTTTAAATCCCTTGAATAGTTTATATTTTAGAGCTTTTTTCTGAATTCCGTATCGATTTTCATCAAAATTTTGCCTTTTAATAAGTTAAAAATTTAATTTAATTATGTTAATGAAGTTTCTTTTTAAAAAAATATCAGGATTCTTTCTTATCAATTTCATAATATTTTGATGAAAAATTGACGCATACACTGTAAAAAAAAAATCTGTAGTTCTACAGATGTAAAAATACATGCTTACTAAACTTTCACCTGTAACTGTACGAAAAAACCTGCAAATCTACAAAACTAGTTTTTGTTAAGCTACAAAAATCTGTAACTTTACAAATGAATCTGCTAAAATTTCAGTAATCTTACAAAAACTTTTATTTGTAACCCTGGCTGCAGTTACATGAAAAGTTCTCGGAATCCCAGTTTCCAAAAAAATTCTTAGTAACCTTACAGATTTTTTGATTTTCGGCGCAAAAGTGTGTCTGTTACATGAAATTTTGTTGTTGACGTTACATGAAAAGTTCTAGGAATCCCAGTTTCCTAGAAAAACTTTAGTAACTTCACGGATTTTTTTTTACAGTGTAGAACATTTCAAAAATCTAAAAACAGTGAAAAATCAATTTTGAGAAAAGCAGATTTAAAATAGTATATTAAAATGCCGAAAAATAGCTATTTTTCAAAATTCAAACGCTTGTAACTTTGCGAAAAATATTCACATCTACAAGCGGTTATAGACAATTTTGGCTCAGAATAAACTGTAGAACACACCAATTGTGCACAAAATCAATTTTAGATTTGTGTGGGTGATTTTTGCTCGACTAAAGTCCATGGTCCCCGTAGTCTATGGGAACGTTATTTTCAAATATCTCGCTTGCATTTTAATATTTTTAAATGATTTTTTGTATAGGATAGCTGAGGTCTATCTCTAATCGGGATAGCTTTTACTTTATATACATATTAGAATAGCTTCAATTTCAGGACCGGTTCCATCTGCTTTCGAAAGTGAAAGTAATTTTAAAAAAATCTTAAAGCAAAATCGAAAAAGTTAAAACTATCCCAGTTACAGATCGTCCTTAGTTCTGCTATGCAAGAAAAATCATTTAAAAATATTAAAATGCAAACAAGATATTTGAAAATAACTTTCCCATAGACTTAACATTAGCGTTCTCGTTGCTTTGCGTCAGAAGTTGCGTTATAGTTTTAAAAAATTTCATGGAAATGAATCGGAATCGGTATCATTGTATCTTTAAATAGGACTTACCTGCTTATCTAGTGTTTAGGGTGATGGGCATTGGAGGAGAGTTGTTGGTTTCGAATCTCAAACCACTTATGGATGTTTGTATATTGTCAGAACCCACTTTAAATGGAAGTCCTCGTCTATTTAGATCTTCTGCTCAAAAGATAACCGTATAACCCGTAATAAACCGATCATCTTTAAAGTTCACAAAAAAAATTTCCTTTAAAACAATACCTTTAAAAATGTAATTTATAAAACTTTTAAATTTGTAAAACGTACTTTTCTTTTATGATAAATTAGTGTGTAACCATTTTAACCTGAAACAGCCATTTAATTTATTTGAGGCCATTTAATTTAATGAACAGATTAGTAATAAACAAATTTTTAAATCATGAGTTAATAGTATATGTTTTTACCAAATGTTTATAGCATCGACATATACGACCTAATATTATGAAAGAAAATATTATAATTCATCTATTACGAAATTTTATAAATTTAACTTTTTTTCCCTTTTTTTCACCTGATTATTTAACTTTAGGATAAAATTCTGTTCCAATTAAACCTTCTATCTATTTTTTATATTGTATGAACTCTTATGACAAAGGCCATTCATAAAAAGCTAGATGATTCCAGGATCAGAAATTAATTAAGTAAATTATTGCTCAAAATAATTTACAACTATTTTCAAACCTCTTAATGATACGTGCATACTTCGCATTTCTTCTAACTTCTTTTTCCATTACTTCATTTTTCTTCTTAGCGTTCTATTAACTAAGTGTAGAAACCTATGAAGAGTAAGACTTGCTTGGTATTTAGGTATCTCACATTTTAAAACCAAAATCTAATTTCCTAAATTTTTAATCGCTCCTTTTTACCTGATTTTGTAACTAAGAAATCCTATTATTTCGCAATAAAACCTTAAATCACTATTTATTCTAAACTCCCACGTATAAATAGCGGCTCGAAAAATTTGTGTCCAACCAGAAATATTAAATATTAAAATTTAACTCATTTCTATTTTGTACTTGTTTATTTTTATTTAGTAAGAAAATTTCTGCTTTCGAACAGACTTAATTAATGTGCATATAAAAGTATTTACAACTATTCGTAACACCTCTAAAGCAACACACAACAAATTATTTTAATTATATGCAGATATCCACGAAGAACAAGAATCATCTGTAATTTATTAAATTTCACATTCTTATTCTTAAAACTAATTTCATAGATACTGGATTCATTTGACGATGGAACTGCGATATCTCGTTCTTTTGCAATAAAACCTTCTATTTCTATTTAATCAAATTAAATAGTGATATTTAATGAAATACATATCTTTAGTTGAAATTAATTTTCTGTTGGATCATTCTTTTTTTTTTATCTCCCTTATATGACTGTGTTCTTGCAATGTAACCCTTCAACATTCTTTATCGTTCTACTGACTTTTAAACTTATTATTAAAAGTTATTCATTGAAAGCTAGAGGTATCCAAAGTAAGAAAACAATTTCAGAAATTATTATGCAAATAAAATCTCTTACAGCTATTTGCAACAAGCATAACGCAACTCACATGTATTCGAGAAAAATCTTAATATTTAAATAAATTTTTATAGTACAAACCTCATTTGAAACGAGCTAAATTTCACAGTCTTAAACCTATAGATACCTTCTTAAACATTGCATTCTATTTTACCCGGTTTTGCTTGTATGAAATCATATTCTTTTGCAGAGCCCGATTAACTTCTGAAACTATGGGAAGCACAGAGTCATTTCGGGGACCAATTTTCATTCGAGAAAAAATTTCTAAATTTAATATGCATGGAAACTTACCAATGCTATATTATCCCAACGAGTGACTCAGTTCATCATATATTTCATTAAACAACTTTTTCGTTATGTTCCCCTTACACAACAAATTGGATACAATCAAGAAAATATGTATAAAGGATTTTGCGTGAAATTAGCATAAAAATGTAAGTTGGATAAAAGGTTGAATTCAGAATGTATGCACTACATAAAATATTACTATTTTGAAATAATTCTTTTAATTTCGGCAATAGCTTAAAATTATTAATATTTTATGCTGTGCATACAAGCCGAATTCAATATGTGAAACAAACATGCGTCTAAAATAATGGATAAACTGAAGAAATGTGATCATGTGCATGAAACTGATCTATTACTCGTACATAAAAAATTATTTTCTTAATATATATATATATATATATATATATATGTGTGTGTGTGTGTGTGTGTGTGTATATATATATATATATATAGAGAGAGAGAGAGAGAAGTTAATAATTTGAAAATAAATTAGATAGAATTTTGCAATGGAATTAATTCAATGTAAAATTACCTCACCCTCCTCTCCCATGTTTTCTCAATTTCTCGCCCCTTCAAAATTTTCTAAGGGAAACATGTGCTTCTCGTACCTATTCGGTAATCAGGGCCTTTTCTCTTGCAACAAAACATTCTGGTCCTACATTAAAATTAAGAACGTGCTGGGAAATTACAAAATTGTCTTGCGAAAAAAAGGTTTATAATTATTCTCAGCCTAGTTATCCAGCACATATGGATAATTCACATTTCTTCGAATATTGTTTTATAGTGTTCAGAAATCCGTGACGGGCAAGACTTATTAGCTATTTTGTTAAATCTCACATTCGTGAGACTAAAGCTAGCTTTCTACATACCGGATTCCTCTTTTTCACTTAATTTAGCGACTATTAAACTATTTCCTTTTCAGATAAAACATCTTACCTTTATTTAATAAAATTAAAAAAGTTATATTTAATGAATCTCACCTTCTTAAGCCCAATGTTATCTTCCTATTGTGTCATTCTTTTTAATTCACTATGCGATAGTAGAATCGCATTCTTTTTAAATTAACTTTTCTATCCTTTTTGGCTTACTCGCAACCAAATTATAAAGCCATTCATAGAAAGGTAGAGATATCCACGATTGGAGGTAAATTCAATAAATTATTATGCAAATCAACTGTTCGCAGCACTCGTGACACAGCAAAAACAACCATCATTCGTATTTCATTAGGCGTTAGTTTAATTACATGGAAAAATCCATGAAACAAAATTACACATTTGCCATTTTGTTAAATCTCACATTCTTAAACCTAAAGCTAACTTCCTACACACTGGATCACTCCTTTTCACCTGACTATGCGATTGTAGAATTCCATTCTTTCGCAATAAAACGTTCTATCCCTATTTAATAAAATCAAGAACGTGCTGGGAAATATACTTTTTTCTAAATTTCGAAAAATATGGTTCTCTCATAGAAAAAAAAATACACAGGCCAAAAATTCTTACATTTTTCAATTCTAAAACCACCTCTTCCATTTTTTTTCTCTTATTTCGCTTTCTACTGCACGCAATCTTAACTCCGCTACTGTATTACTGAGGTCTCCGGCTGGAGCGAATTAAATTGAGACGCCACATTGTTCTCATTTTTTCTCTCTCTCTCTGAAATGGAATAGAATACAAGATTTCTAGTTTATTTCCCCATTTGTATTCCCCACGATTACAGCCGCATAAACCAAGAGAACTGATTTTTCCTTCCCTTTTCATAAAAATATTTGAGTTCGGATGTATCCTTGTTTATGTTTCTCTGACTCGAGTAGAATTCATTTAAATCGTAATAAGGTATAGTTTGGGGTATGTATAGACTTTTAAAGAAAGTTGCGATGCGCTGGGAATCAGTAAATCATGAGTTCCTGACGTAAACGCAATTTTACGTTACTGGTCGTAAAATGTTTTCTGTTTCTTTATGAAACAAAGGCCGAGCAGTTCTTCAAATTTTCTCTTTTGTGTTCAAATATCAAAGGATTTTTATAACTCTCTTCTTTTTTATTCGAAAAGATAAAAATAATATTTGAAAACAGGGAAACTTTATTACTTTTGAGGTAAAGCAGAATACTAAGTAAAAATGTTTCCAGGGTTTTTCATAAAAATGTATGTTGTTTTCTGTAATAAGTTTCAATCATTTTTTTGAAAGTCATAGCTAAGATGCATCTGTCGTTACATGAGGCGTACAGCTGTTTTTAAATGTTTGAGTGTCATATATAGTATTGTACTATATTACCTAATGAAAGCTATTGAATTAAACAAGTTTAATCAAAATATCCCTGATATTTTATTTACAAAATGGTCTTCATTTTTCATCACAGATTATTTATTTGGAACCAAAACAAACCCCTCTGCTATTTTTATTCTCCTGAAGTAATTATTTAAACTTTCTTGAGGTCTGCATTTTTATCTCGGTTAAAATATAGGAAAGAAAATTATTTTATGGAAAATTTAATTGCTATCTTCCAGCTTTTTGTATAATTAAAACTAAAAAAAAAAAAACTATCAAGATTAAATTTCTTATCTTAAAATTCTTATTTCTGTTTTTCTTTGGTAAAATTTCTTTCTTTCCCTCCCTCTCACCCTCTTTTACACTCTCTTTCTGTCTGTTTTTTCTATCACGTATTTAAAAGGCAAGGCAATCTTAATGATATAACTGTCATACATACATATACTCAAAAATAAAGAAAAGCAAATATAAAAAAAATGTAGATTAGCATTTAATCTACATAGTTAAAAATGTTATTATAAGCTTAACTAACATTTGATGCTTCAGTAGATTCAAGCATAAGATAATGAAAACTACTTCCAACATTTTGTGTTATGGTTCAGCCGGAGATTCACAAGTTTGAGCGCGTTTTCACTGTGTTATAGTTGCAGCTACTTCGACACCAAAAGTTGTTTAACCTACAACAAAATTTTTAAAAAGGTTAAAACAATTTAGAAAATGTTGAAAAAAATTAATTTCAAGTTTAATGACAAAATTGACATTTTATTACAAATAGAAAACAAATTTCCTTAGTATAAAAAACTATTGACATCAGAAATATCTGGACTACGCGCAATACATGTGTATGAATTAAATGTGGTCGTGATGGAAACATTTACCGTTTGTAGCTATTGAATTTCTCGTTGAAAGATAAATGATACTCATAATATACGAAATATTTAAACGTATAATCAGTTGCGAGTTATATATGTTCTAATCAGCTAACTGTGATTTTGTCTGTATGATCTACCATCAGCAGCAATTTTCTTACAATAATTTTGAGTCTGTATAAATTACACAAATAAAGACTATTCCAATAATAGTTTTCATTGAAATGCTTATAGGCTTTCTTTTTCTGTATCAGTGACTACAAACATAAAAAAATTTATTACGAAAAGTTAATCCTACACAACACGAATTTTCCTTTTGTTAATATGTTATTTTACACTCATATTTAATACTTCAATGTCAGAAATTTTCAAGCGAATTTTTTTACCTATATAATACCAAATTTTTGTGATTACATAAGGCGAATATTTTTAAATTAATATAGCGTATTCTCGGAACTTAATTAATTTATTCAAAGTTAAATTTTAATTGATTTATTTGTACAACACCACGCGCTGTTGAAAAAAAATTAACTGTAACTACTAAGCAGCTTTCAGAAAATATATTGTTTGTTAACATAAAGTTAAAATCTAACACAAAATAATCCGAAGGTTTAAAAAAAATCTATCTCAGTTTTATTTTTATATATGTTAATTGCTTTTCTGTTTATAATTTATGCTTCTTTTATATGTTTGTATATTTTACCTTTGTATTTTTATTTTACTGTTACTAAATTCTCATGTCTAGTGTCTATTGTTATTAATGTTTTGTGTTTTTGTGTCTAGTGTTATTGATGCCTTATGTTTTTATAATTAATTATCTTCACTTGCATTAATTTACTTTTTAGATATTGCATATCAAATTCTTGTTCTTTTGTGCTATTTCTGCATTATTCATGCACTTTATTCTTTTTTATTATTTCACCATTAGCATTTACCTCAGTGAATTTCTTGTTTAAACAGCAATAATTATTTTTTTTATTATTATTATTTCAGGCAACTAACATATTTTAACCGTAATTTTTACTTACTTTTCACTATAGGAGTATAATTTGTTTCTTACAGCAACCAAGACAGAAACATAAACTTTAACATTAATTAAAAATAATTTCGTGGAATGTCCCCTATCATACGTACTCTAACTTTTCAGGTTCTACCATTGAATAATTTCAGCAATATAAAAAATGAATTTTTAACTATATGTACTAATCAATCAAGCCTTATTTCTCAAAATCATCCATGTAATTTTGATATGTACGACATACTTATTTCCGATTTATCAAACTTTCAATGATCAAATGTAAAATATATATTATCAGAGAGTCTATAAAATTTCTGGTGCTGTCAAGAAAATTAATGTTAAATTATATTATTCGATTTCAGAAACTTACTAGAAACGTTTAAAATTCCAGTAAAGCATAAAAATCTCAAAATACTTCTGATGTTTACGATCTTTATTTGATTCAAAAATCGGTTATAATTCTGCCTTTCAAGCAACGAAAAATTAAATGAATTCCCTATTTTAGAAAAAAAAAAGTTACCCGATGTTAAAAACATTTCTTTAATTAAAAAATCGAATAAATTCTTATAAAGCAATATACGCAATAATGAATAGTATTTTTAATCAACCGGTTTGAAGATATTTTTAGTTCAAATCCCCTTTAAAACTGTATTGTATATTTAATTATTAAATTTTATCTTTTCACACTGTCTGGATAAATTTTTCATATGGGCTTTAGTGTGCTCATTCAAATGTTGAATTAATGTTTCCTTTTCCAGATTGATTTGAGTGATATATGAAGCCAAAGTTTTAACTTATAACTGCACCTCTTTAAAAAAGGTAGCTTTGAAATAATTTCTAGGAAGGACATCATTCTCCCTATAAAAGCCGTGTTTATCAAAATCATTTATAAACAGGTTGTTAAGGGCAACTAAATAATAAAATTAAGAAATATAAATTACTCTTCAAAGTTTCTTTACTAAGAATTAAGAATTTAAAGAGTCTTTACATTTCTGGTGCATTGTGCAATTACATCAACGTGTAACAATCAATGAACAACTCTAAATAATTAAAAATTAAGGTATTCAATCTTCCAAGGAAAACAAAAGCATAATAAATATAGTTTTCATCGTGAAGCGATCTTATATATCTTGTTTTAGAAACCATGGAATAATGGTGTTTCTTATAAAATCATTAATTCCTAACAAAACACAACGTAGTACTGTAAATAAATTCAAATAAAACAATATTTGAAAGAAAATACAAAAATAGAAAACGTCTTGAATTGTAATAATGACTTTTCTTCTAAGTAACATTTTCGAAACTCTACTGAAAACGTATATCAAGAGATGTTCACTGCATCCTTCGTATTAAATTTTCCTATGAATATTTTCTTACCATCAGACCATAGTAATACTGGACCATTAAATATATTCTGATGGAAGTACTTTTCTTGAATGTTTTTTCTTAAGATTGTAAAGAATCCTTTTGCGTTAACAGCTATCTCGACGGATTGTTGTTTTTATTTCTTGCTGGATTTATCTTTAACCTGTTAAAGTTTTCATTACATACTGTGGATATTTTTATCTTTTTTATAATTCTTATAATGTTGTATTGGCAATTAGAATTGTTTTTGAAACAATTTTATTGGCAGAAGTGTTTCTCATTTTCAGAATCCCTTTACATCTATATAATTATTTCGAATTGTAGGGTCGTTGTGACAAGGTAGATCAAAAGTTCATAAAAGTATTATAGCCGGAAAATAACAATATCTTAAAGTGGTCGTTTAAGATATATATTATTGATTTTAGTATAACAGTGAACTAAAAGTTCCTGCTCTCTCCTCTGAAATGCACCTTAGCGATTTAAAATTCGGACTTTACAGGATCATACGCAATGTGATTCAAAACTTATCGTTCAAATTTCGTCGGGAGGTAGGGGATACGTCAGGAAACAGATTTTACATAGGAAAGTATGTCCGCAAATGTACGCATGATTATGTAGAGGGCGCTGTGTGTATCCAATCTTCCATTGCGTCCCCATCATTGTTTTGACTTTCCTAAAGCTAGTATTACTTCTTCTCCTACTTCCACTTCTCATTTGGACTTCCACGAAGCCTTTTACATCCTTAAAAACTCCAAAAATCTCGTTACTGACCTTTATACAACGCTTTCATTATCTGACTTCTCGTTTAATTTTATTCTTTCCGGTTCTTTAAACCTTTATTTATAGTGAACTGATCGCTTGGGCACCCAGATCACCAAATGTATCGCCCATGGATGTATTTGTGTGTGTGTGTGGGATGGCATGAAAGACCATGTATAAGAGACCCCCCGTCGACTGTGAAATGGACCTTGTTGCACAAATAGTGGCCGCCGTAAGCATCAGTGTTGATTTCAGGGGGTGGCCCGGGGGGGACATTCCCCCCGGAGCAATGAGATGTCCCCCCCGGAAGATTTGAGATTTTGTGTTTTCAATGGTCAAAAAGTGCAATTTCCCCCCCGGAACTCTACAATGTCCCCCCCCCCGGAGCCACAGAAATCCCTCCCGGAGAAAAGTGTCTGAATTCAACACTGGTAAGCATTGTCTGTGATATGCCAGGCGTCTTTGAAAATGTTCAGTGCCTGAACGCAAAATGGTCAGTGGAACGGCGCTGTGAATCCTGTGTTTGTGTAAATGGTCGCGATTTTGAGAACCTACTGTGAACCTGTATCGCCCCTCCTTGGAATAAAAGCTGCATTTGTTACCACTTAACTGTACTGTTTCCTTGCGTTCACTTTACTTGTCTATTTTGTTCATGTGGATGACGTTTGCGGACGTACTTTCCTGTGTGAAATCGGCTTCCTGGCGTATTCCCTACCTCCCCACGAAATTTGAACGATAAGTTTTGAATCACTCTGTATATTCAATACATTTCAGAACACAGAATTTTGTTTCTTGAATTAATTTTTCTTTTATTCTTCTTATTCGTACTGAAGTATCGCCATCGTCAATTATAACTGCAACTTGTATAATACCTAGCTGAAGTTACTTTTAAAAAGAAAAAAGAAGACTAAGATTACTCGGACGAATTCTATAATCGCCTGAGTTTTTCTTGAAGTTGACAGTTGCAATGGTTTTCTGCGTTCTTTTTTCTTCTGAAATTTCTTTTTCGTAATTTTTTCCTCTGTCTTCATCCAGCTTCAGAAATGTGATATGTGGAGTGGCTTTATCTCATATACTTACTCATTCTTCCAATTTAAATCACTCTTCTGCATTCCATTTTTCTCCTCCAGCACTTACTATCTCTCTGCACCTGCATCTTGTTTTTTATAATATTTATTCCTTCTTACTTATTTAAAATGTCGATAATGCATGATTAGTAGATACATAGCAGTTCGTAGTACTTCCAGACCCGCAGAACAACTAAAGTTTGAATAGTAGAAAATATTCAAGCTCTGGGTCTGAGATAGATTTTAGTCTAGCTGAGCTTTAAATGAATTGTGAATGTCTAAACTCAGTAGATTCCATTTTTCATTGCATTATAGGTTATTCACCACTACCAAGCCCATCTGTAATAACGCATACTGGTCGGGTAATGGCCTGTAATACCCTTCGATGTACTTCTGGAAGATTTTTGCTACATTTTATGGATTTTGAGAACAAGGATCGTAACACTCTTTTGAATGGAGGTATTTATTTATAGTAGTTTAGGTGAAATTTAGTAGTTTAGGTGAAGTATTATGAATATCAGATGAGTTAAGGGACGTAAAAGTGAATCATATTTCTGCTGGTGGACTTATGTTTGAAGAAGTTCATGATCCGCGATACAGATATAATAAAAGTTTATTTTTTTATAAACATACTTACAAAAAATGCACACGCACACATATCTTCATAAATATACATACAGATATATGCATAGATGTATAACTTTTACAACAAACGCATTAACTTATCTATATATTCATTTCGTTTTTTTATACACGTGTAGAGTTATATATGGGATATTTTGAAATAGAATTATGGTTTTAAAATTCAGTTGCTAGTAAAAAATTACAGCTATTGAAATTGATATATGGTACTCCAAAGCTGAAACGCTCGAACGGAGATGGATAAAATTTCTCTCAGATTTTACATTCATTTCACTTTGACTCTTGAAGCCGAAAAATGGTTTTCTTTTATAAATTGCAAAGTTATATTTAGCATTGTTATAGTCTGAGACGGTGCAAAGCCATCTGTCTGTGATATTTGGAGCTGAAACAAGGAAACATAAAGCCATGATGGTATATTACTCTGCTGAAATAATAACGTCAATAGCTGTCATCACTTACTATTTATTGAATTTTAAAAACTGTAAGGTTATTTTTCTACATCTTATGTATATATATATATATATATATATATATATACAGAAATACATATCAAAATGAGACATAAAACTAAAGCAACAAAGAAAATGCAAGTTCATTATGAATATAAACAGATAGTCCAGTTTATTTTATTCGAAACACATCTACGTAACTACTGTTATATAAAAATTTACCGTTGATATTTTGATGAAGTTATGGTAAATTTGATGGTTTTGAAGCAGCGTAAAAATCAACAAATCTGGAGATGACGAAGAAGATATAAATACTGATATCGGAACATTATGAATGTGCCTCAAAAAGGAAGCACTCCTTTGTTAAAGCGATCAAGTAAATCAGCTTTAGAAAACATAGCAATTCTTATATCTAAATGAGTCCTAGTATATGACATTACTTTTTTTCGTATTCGCTGCAGTGCCGAAAAAGCTGAAGAGTAGCATAGAGCCTATTAGTAATTTGGGAACTAAATTCCAATTAAAATAATTAATTTGCAATTAAAAAAATTTTTTAAAGAAGGACACAAAATATAAAAGTCCTTCCGGCCAGTGCCGGGAGGAAGAGGTAGCTTTCATATTCCTTATTTTAAAAAAGCCAAATTATGTTATTCAAACACACGAAGCTCAATTTAGTGGAAACCGAATATAGGAGATTCAATACTAAATCATTATGAATGAGAATTACGCGAAATTAGTCAGCTTTATCAAAGCTGCTTTTATTTAAAGTAACTTATATTTGGCTGCCAAATTCGGCGATTTCTTAAAGTGCCTGCCATTTTAAGACAACATGGTGGATGAGGCTAACCAGTGAACTTGGTAGAAACCTCAGTAATTGCTGTGCACATGCTCACTCACATCGGAATCGATTGACATATACGAGTGCTGTCGCAGGCAAAAAATCAGATTTTTCAAAATGTCACCCACATTAGATATTGAAATTGCTATATATGAGCCCTTTTTTAAGATAAAGACAAACAAAAAATGCTCCTGAATCTTTATATCAAGGTCAGATACTTAAGAAAGAAACCTTTTTCAATTTCTAATTTTTTTGCACCTCACTTTAAATATAATTTTTTTTAATTTAATGGCCGCCATTTTGAAACAAGATGGCTGATGAAGCTGGCCAGCGAACTTGGTCGAGATATTAATGTATACTATCCACATGCCTTTTTACATCGAAATAGGCGAATGCGTGTGTTATCGCGTGACAAATACAAGATCGTTTCAAAATGTTAGCCATGCTAGAAATTCAAAGTGCTATAAATCAACCATTTTTTAAGATGTAAACAAAAGAACAAATTTTCAGAAACAAAAACTGCTCCGGAATCTTTGTATCAAGGCCAAACACATAAAAAAATCTTTTTCATTTTCCAATTTTTAATACCTCATTTTAAATTTTAAATAATTTTTTTTAAATGGCAACCCTTTTGAAACAAGGAGGCGAATGAAGCTGGCCAACGAACTCGGTCGAAACATTGGTATGTACTATGTACAGACCAAGTTACATCGAAATCGGTTCATAAATACGTCTGTTATCGCGTGACAAAAATCAGGTCGTTTTAAAATGTCAGCCACAATAGAAATTAAAAATGCTATAACTCAGCTATTTTTTTAGATATAGACGAAACAAAAACTGTTTCGGAATTTTTGTATTAAGGTCAAACACATACGAAAAAAAATCGTTTTCGTTTTCCAATTTTTAGGTATCTCATTTTAAATTTTAAATTTTTTTAAATTTTTTAAATGGCCCCCATTTAGAAACAGAGTGGCGGATGAAGCTGAACAACGAACTCGGTCGAGATATTTGTATGTACTATGTACACACCAAGGTATATCCAAATCGGTTCATAAATACTCCCGTTATCACGTGACAAAAATCAGGACGTTTCAAAATGTCAGCCACGCTAGAAATTCAAAATGCTATAACTCAGCTATATTTTAAGATATAGACGAAAAAAAAACTGCTCCCGAATCTTTTTATCAAGGTCAAACACATAAGAAAAAAATATATTTTTTTCAATTTTAAATTTTTTGGTACCACATTTCAAATTTAAATTTTTCTTAAAAATTTAAATGGCCGCCATTTTTAAACAAGATGGCGGATGAAGCTGGCCAACGAACTCGGTCGAGACATTGGTATGTAATATGTATAAACGAAGTTACATCCAAATCGGTTCATAAATACGCCTTTTATCGCGTGACAAAATTCAGGACGTTTCAAAATGTCAGCCGCGCTAGAAATTCAAAATGCTATAACTCAGCCGTTTTTTAAGATATAGACGAAACAAAAACTGATCCGGAATCTTTGTATAAAGGTCAAATGTATAAGAAATTTTCAATTTTTTGGTACCCCATTTCAAATTTAAAATTTTTTTTAAAATTTTAAATGGCCGCCATTTTGAAACAAAATGGTGAATGAAGCTGGCCAACGAACTCGGTCGAGAAATTGGTATGTACTATGTACACACCGAATTACATCCAAATCGGTTCATAAATACGAGAGTTACAGTGTGACAAATGTCAGATATATATATATATGTCAATTTTGAACGGAGGGTGGTTTCGGGGTTTGTGGGCCATGATCGATGAAAATATACCAAAATTTTTTGAAATCGCTTTCCTCCGAACGGCTGCTTTTTGTAATGAAAGCTACCTAAAAATTAATGTTTATAATCTGTTCATTCTAATTTAGGGGCCCTAAAATGTAGGGCCGAACCCTACCGTAGCCCATGAATTAATTAGGCCATTACGTATGCAACTGTTAAAATGTTCTTTAAGTCGACAATAGATGCAATGAAATACGGCTCGGCAAATCTGAAACACAGCATTGTTTCTTCTTAGCTTTGTTTTGTGAGGTATTCGTTCTCCGAACATTTGTTCGTTATCCGAACATGAAATTCTCTTGCGAAAGTGTTCGTTAACCGATTTGTTCGTAAACCGAACAGTTCGTTAACTAATCACCCTCTGTGTATATTGTTTCAAATATATATCCGACACTCATAATACATGCATAACCTAGTATTTATATGTTTATTTTAAAAAATGCATTTGTTTATTTTCAATAATTTCGACAAAATTTTTAAGCATCCAAAACAAAAATGAAACATACAAATATTTCGAATACAAAAAATAAAACAAGAAGATGCATTCTGTGGATTATATTCAGTTGCTTCCCAAATCAAAGGCTGTGGAACAAACCACTGATCACTTTACACGATTAATCATTTCAAGGGTTCATTTGTTATACTTCATTCGGTTGCTGAAGTAATCGCAATTCACTCCGCTGCAACATATTTCACGTAGGGTTAGATTTCATGAAATTACTGCCCATATCTCTAGTTTATACATGATATTTTCCTATTATACAGAAAATACAGAATATGATCATCGATAAATCTAAAAAAGAATTAAAAATTTAAATATTTTCTCTCAACTTATAAAGAAATTCGCCTAATTGGATCGTTATCAGTTATCTTTCGCTCAAAAATTTCTTGTATGCAATTTGTACACAAAATTAAAAATAATAATTCCTTAGTTTTATTATTTCTTTGTAAATAAAAACTGTTCGATGTGTATATGAAAATGATTCATTTGTATTAATTTTAAAAGCAAAATAAACCATGCACACCATAATGAGTTTTTCATTTTTACGGACGCTCTCAGATACGGTCCGGTATAATGATTATAATAGCAAAAAGAACAGAAAACTACTAATATCTAGTAATAAAAACAGCTTGTTAGATATAAGGATATATAAGCTATAGTCTGTATCATAAAGTTAGAATATCTCAAAACTATTATGTATCTGTTTATGCCAGTGATACTCTATCAAATTTCTTTAAGGAAAATTTGATAGAGAAGTGAATCTCGAACGTCGCGCATACGTTTTAGCAGTCAGTAATTATGAATTTAAAATTAAGGTCATGCGATCTTTTATAGAGCTACAAATGGTAGCACTTTTCTTTAATTAATGTTTTCTTTTCTTTGTTTAAATTGTAAATATTATGTTTGTAAATAAATGTATGTTAGATTTTATTTAATGTTCTTTTCATTTAGCTTTTGTGATGAATAACTTACCTAAGTGTAAAAATGGTTTTGTACCGAATTAGTTTTGTAAACGTGTTACATGCGGGATTTCATACTGATCGCTTTTACAGGGGAACACAGCATAAAATTTAACAAAATGCATGCTTTTATTGTCGTTAAGGTGACTAATTTATTTAATTAGAAAATATATGATTTTTTACTTCCTACCTATCCTGACTAGAGTAATGCTGACTAGACTTAAGATTTTTTTAACTTACGATCACTGTTAATTATTACACAACCAAAGAATAATTTAGGATGTATGTTGATCTGCTATCTTCTAAATTAACCTACATTAAATTCGGTGTAATTATTTCCAGAAAAATACTTTATCAATTCCATATTTTTTCAATGAAATGTCAGTCTGATATCTTCTAAATTAAAGCAAAACAACCTAAATTAAATTCGGTATAATTCATCCGAGCAAAAATACTTGAGAAATTCCATATTTTTAATGAAATACATATATACCAAATTTTCATTCAAATCGAATTTTGAATGTAGGAACAAATGATAAATATACTTATATAATTGAGTACATTTAGACACACTGCAGTGTCTATTTACTATGTTATGAACATTTGGCGCAAATGTTTAGCGTGCAATGCTTAATATAACTAGATTAGAATCTGATAACATAATCTCGAAATATTTCGATTCTTCATAACATATAACCTACACAATATTTCCTTTCTTAACAATGCTTCAAAAGTTACTGACCATGGCATTATATTTGTGAATATTAAATAGGAAAATACTCTAAAATATCTCAATTACATTTCAGTCACACGTATATTTCACAGAAATGCATGCATATGCATGTTTATAGTGAAATTTCTAATTAAAGCTAATGGCAAAGATTAGTATGCAGTTTTAAATGAATTTTAACGACTGACATAGAATATATTTAAGCGATGAATAATTGCGTTTCCCTAGAGGTTGAAAACGGAAATTAGTTTAGACCTAAGGATTTTAAACGGGTGAACGAAACTGTATACATTTTGAAATTCCTATTTGCGAGGCAATGTGAACTATTTGTCGGATTTGACTAGATTTATGGCTGCGATAGAATCGAATGATATTAATCATCGACTTGTATTATAATACTTTTTAAGATTTCTTTTAATCTAAATTTTAAATTATGATTAGAAAATTTCATGTATTGATATGAAAACCGATATTACTCTTTCACGTAAATTATGCATTTTTTTTAGTACATTGCGTTTAAAAATACATTCGGCCAAATAATTACTATAGTTTCGCATTGCTGTACAAAGATTGAATTCAGTATAATTGTAAATTTTCTAAAATCTTTCGTAAATTCTTCAAATGGATTTACTGTTTTGGAAATTATTTTATAAATAAGTATATATTTATACCTGCTGTTTTGGATAAAAAAATATTAAAAATGGTTATGCAATAAACTTTTACATTCTATGTGCAGATTATTGTTCGAAACATATTAATCACTGAATTCTATTATTTTCGACAAAATATATATATATATATATATATATATATATACATATATATTTAATTTTAAAACATATATTTTTGTTTTAACATGCCCTATATTTTGTCTTTGTAGTAAAATTGTGAAACTCAATATTAATATAAATCTCACCCCACGCACGCTCCCCCGAGACAAGTCAATACACCTAGTATTTCAAACATAGTTTTTTACTAAAATGGTTATATTAATACTAGGGGGGCTCTGCCCCCTGCAAGTTACGCTCCCCAACCCCCGTTCAGACACCGCAGAATCTAAAAACAGGCTAATCTGATGGGTTTTAAAAATATTAGATAAGACTGAATTATACAGAAAAAAGCTTTGCAGATATCCCTGTAAACGGGTTTCCATTCAATTCCCTTTGATTGCAAAAATTTAAGGGCGAATCAGTTGCTGTTAAGACAACGAATGGTTGTTTTCGTTTTTGATTAAAGAGGATCAATTGAACATTTGAAAAGAAGCTAAAATAAAATAAATTAAGCATACAGAGTCTTTGTCTCCCGATATTTTAAAACAATATCTATAACAATAGCCTAAGTCATGTGGCTATCATCAACAGTTCCAGGCGGACCACTTCGCTTTTCATACTCTACGTGCCATTTTAGTACATTAATGTTAGCCAAGCACAGGTGATAAATCGCCAAATATTATTCTATCGCCATCATTTCATCTATATTATAATAGTTCAAGTCCTCAACTGCCATAAACAAATGCGGTCTGATCCCTACGCCTTTCATATGAAAGTTTGGCACAGATGTCATATTGGCGCGATTTTTTTCCGACGCCAATTTGTGAAAGCATCAACAGCATAAACAACAGCATAAACAACAACATCCGACTTACCATATCAAGCAAAATAACGATACTTTGGCGCCAGTTAAGTATCCATTGCGTATATGACATTGCCTTCAGAAACAAATCACGCCAATATGGCGCCGTATATGTCAACTGTGCGAAAGTTTTCCATTTTGATTTTAAAAAATCAAAAAAAAAAAAAAAAAAAAAAAAAAAATCGCATAAAACTAGCCGGGTGCAAATCTCGTCAATGGCTTTTTTTCAACACGCCAGTTAGCCTTTTTTTTCGAGTTGTAAATTAAAACATTGATTTGCAGTTAAAATTAAATGTCATGGTTTGTTGCATTATTTAATATTTGGCCTGGTGTCATATACAGATTTAGCGTTGTTTTTTTTTTTTTTCCTTTTTCTTTTTTTTTTTTTTTTTAACGAAAATTTCGCGAAAACCTCGTTTTCGAATACCAGTTACATATGAATTTTTGGTACTGCTTAGTTATCCCGTCGAACAAAAATCTATCGCCAAACTATACGATTAAATGCCAATTATGGTTGATAGTAAATGTCACATTCACTTGACTTTAAGCAAGTTACATGTGTTTACCTCATCAAGTGATTTTTATTTCGACGTTTTATTTGTATATTTATTAATGTTGTACTAATTTATTTGTTCTTTCGCTATTTAAAATAAAAATTATGTGAATTTGTATAATTTGGCGAGTTAAATTGGTCAACAGAATAACTAAGTAGTACCGTATTTTTTTAATTATTTTCTATTATTTTCAAAAGGAAATAACAAAAAAATATTTGATAACTATAGAACAAAATAATTTATATCATTTTAAAAAAGAAATAAAAGTAAATAAACATTTATTATTAAATAAATAACAATAGCCGGCTACCAAATCAATCAAACTGTCAATACTGTCAATCAAAATAGTGCCATTTTGGCGCCAATTAGGTACTCCCTTGCGTATATGACATATGTGCCTAATATTTTTCTTTTCGTTTTGTTTTTAAAAAAAGAAAGAAGTGAAAACCATCAATTTTAAATGTTTCAGTTTTAAATGAAAGTTTTGTATTTTAAGTAAAATGAATGAAAGGATTATATTTTAAATGAAATTAATGAAATATAAAAAAATGCGACGGGATAAATGTTTGCGATTTATCACCTGCGTCTTGCTAACATAAAAATACAGAGTTCTTGATTTCTCTATCAGAATCTTTTGATTTGGCGAAAGATTGTTCAAGTAAATTGAATTATGAATAAAAGTAACAAACATTTCTTAGCATACATTTAAGGGAGGCCAAACTAGTCGCCAAATAAGTTTAAAATAATAACCTTTTCTGAAATATGTTTAAAAATATGTGTTATGATTAAAATTTGTGCTGCCATCATTAGAAAAAAGTATTTAAAATTAGCAAAAAAAAAATAATATTTCGAAAACTATTTCGAATTTAAAAATTTTAATACCAGTTTTGAGATCTGCGGATCAATACGGATTTTTGGTGCTAGTTTCATCGCAAAGTATTCCATATTTTAGGAGAAATCGCCGTAAAATATTATCAGTTGTTTAATCAGTCGTTTCAAAGAATCGTTTCATATATTCGTTTCATTTCAGTCGTTTCATATATCCATTTCATAAATTCGTTTCATTAGGATTTTACATATATAGGGTAGATATGTATACATGGTATTTTGGTTTTAAAATTTATGAAATTAGGAATGCATTAAAAGTTTTTATACTTTTTTTATATTTTTGAAATTATGCAAATCTTTAATTGTTTTTGATCGTTTAAACTAGAAAAAAAATATAGTGCTACTATCCTCCACAAAGCATTAAGGTTACATTGAAATTTTCTTCCTTCTCAGAGTATAAATAAGCTAGTTTAGACAAAACAAGAAAATGAAACACATAATTAAATGTTTGCAGTTAGAAAATTTATTATAAATTGGAATCGAGAAACTAAAAGCAAAATATAAGCTTGGATAATACAACCATTTTGTCTGAATGGAATTTCCAGTTTAAGCAGTAATTTCTATGTTCAATCTGTAGCAAACATATTTCCATGTGTTCCGCTTCTAATGTTTAAAGTGCTATTCAAGAGGTTAATTATGAGATCTTAGCTAAAATGCATGATTTGGAATTTTAACTTCTTTTTTAAAATTGTTTTGATGTTTAAATCTAACATGTATATTTAATGAAGTTCAAGTTAAGAAAAAGAGGTATTGTTATAATTGTCAGCGACTTTGCCAGGATCTCTTTTTTCACCCATCTCTTTATTTCAGTTTTTCACAGTTTTTATGGATTTATGTACAGTATCCTCATATTTATATTGCTGCGATTGCACTAAACATATCTCTTCAATTGTTCAACAACAAATAACAAACCTATGAATATCGAATTTAGAAACATTGCCAATTTTGATTTCTACTCATGGAATGAAGTTGTCAACTACCATAATTTTCTGCTGCTTTTCATCCGCTGAGAATATGCCTCGGCGATATTGCCTTCTGTAATAATTTCACTTAATGATCTTTACTTTATAGCGATTATTACCACAAGAAGTACTATGCGGTTTAATGGTATTTCCAATATTTTTCAATAAACTATCTTACTTATTTGAAATAAATATTGCCAATATTCTACTATTCCAACACACTAACCATAAACTGCACAGCAAAAGTCAATGAAGTAGCATAGTACATTATGCGAAAAAGAAATTTTTGCAAGAATCATAGCTCAATTTGTAAATCCGTAAACAATTCTTATCAGTTTAATTCCAAAGCAATAATAGCGCCAATACGCAATTTTTTTAAGCACTAACTATATATACAATAATGAATCTTATCTCTTTATGGTTGTTTATATGACGGCAAATTATGATGGCAAATGGCAATGATGGCAAAATGCATTCTATAGCATTATGCACAAGGGAAAATGACCTACATACCTAAAAATTAGTTTAATTTCCCACTATTAAGCTTCAACATTAAATAGATGCATTCACAATTAACCCCACATATCAATTATAATTTTACGCATATTTAAAAATTTTAACCCTTAAATGCCTGATTTTCCAAAAATCATTTTAATAATGTTTTTCGGCTTGCATTTTTTAAATAAATCATAGGAAAAATACTTAAAAAAGTCATATTTTGTTTTAAGTATGGTTTACGGCTAAAATACAGTTTGCTACTAATCGGTAATATTGGTCTTTAATTGAAAAAATAATTTTCTCTGATAAAATTCTATAATATTAAACACACAAAATTTTTCAGAACTATCATAAGAAATAAATTTTTCTTGCTCACGGCAGAACAAAATAGTGTATTTCTCAAGCTTCCAAACAAAACAAAAAGAACATGTTACAACATTTGAAAAAAGAAATCTATCTTTATTCTTAAACAGCATAAGTGTTGCCATCTACATGTTGAAAATCTATTTAATAATATTTTCAGAATGTATTTTATTGGAAACATTAGGCGTTATAGCTTCAATATTATTCAATAGTATTTTAGAAGCCTAAATTGGGTATGTTGCCGAAAAGCAACAGCCGGCATTTAAGGGTTAAGGAATTTTTGAGGAATTTCCTTCTTTGAAGAAAAAGGAGCTTTTTCCATAATACTCAAAAAGGATTCTTGTAAGTTTTGCATTTCGGACGCCATTTCATTACAGATAGGCAGGCGACTGCACAGACTATCACCTCATTGAATTGACTGAACTTCCAGGTTTAGACAGAACTCGATTAGCATATTTAAATGCAACTGGTCTGCCAAGCCATATCTTCGTGTAAACTACCTGAAGACCCGATTTTAGTGGTTGATCGGAAGGTTTATCATTGTATTTTCCTGCTCCCAAAAGTATGGAAACATGGAAGATTGGGAGCAGGAAAACACAATGGTAAATCTACCTGCCATCCACTAAAATCGAGTTTGCAAATATTTTCCACCAAAATATGACTTAGCAGGCTACTTTCATTTTAATATGGGAATCGAGTTTTAACTAATTCTGCAATTATAGCCGTCATCTCGATGAGGGATTGTTTTAGAAGCTGCCTCCCGGTTTATTAGACTTACCAAATATATTTATCAGTTACTTTTTTTATTCTATTAGAGCTATTTACACTTCATGTCTTTGTTTTTATAGATATTTTTTATCTAAGTAATATAATTAAAATGTATTTCATTTTTAATTTCGTTTATTAATTTTACATAATTATCTTTTAGATTCAAAAACAGCAAACTTAATTTTATTTTATACAGATATAAGGGATATTTTTTAATAATAATAATAATAATAATAATAATAATAATAATAATAATAACAGATTAATCAAATACAAACAATTTTACAAACTATTCACGTAATCAGAGTGAATAAAGAAATCTTTCTAATAATATTAATGGAATGATCATAGTGTTAAATTTGATCAATAGATTTCTGACGATAACCCTAATTTGAAGGTGCGTACCAGAGCATGATACTAAACAAATTAATTAGTATAGGAATTATGTAGAATGGTATCTGTTTGACTTGCATACATTTAGATAACTAATTAGTTCTGATATCTATTAAATGTGAAATGGAAATTATTTAGCCGTCTATTTGCTGAACTATAAAATCACTACTTTGATTAAATATGTAACTCGTTATCATCAAATACCATACTTTCCACTATTTAAAATTACTTCAGAAGTCAAAATCACCTAGAAATTATAACTATAGTCTAAAATTTTGAGATAAAAATATACAGGAAATGCAGTATATCGTGAAAACTTATGGATAATAATGTTCAATCCCCTTAATTTTATGCTACTGCATGTTGTAAATTATACTGCTGTGCGAATTCAGTGGTGATGTAATTTTTGATAGCAATACTTGTTAAGTACTAGCTAAATGCAGGGCGTAGGAATCAGCTGCTTGGCTGGTTTGCTATAGATAAAAATAAGGCAAAAAGTTAATACCAAATTATAAAACAATAAATTGTAAGAGCAGCAAATTTGCTTACAGGTAAAGTTTGAAAATTATAAAAAAAAAAAAAAACTATTATTTAAAGTATGGAAAACTTCAGTTACTTTTTCAAAGTAAGGTCAGGTTCATCAACTAAATAGAAAAAAAAAATATGATGTCAAATGAATGGGATCGGTGTTTTTTTTTTTTTTTTTTTTTTTTTTTTTTTTTTAATGACTTTCCGTAAAAGTACAGTTTAAATGCAGTCTGAAAGCAAATTATTCTTCTATTTAATAGTTCCCGAAATATCCTTTCAAATGGCGGGGCTTTTTTTTTTCTTTTCGATTTAGAACAGTCCGAATCTAATCCAGGAATATTTGTGAAATTACTGTGCAAAGAAGATCTAATGTCATTTTCAAATCATTTAATTATAATGTGCTCAAATGCGCCTTACTTAAGAAGCCTTCCGACGGGCAGTTCACCTGAAAAAATATTTTTAAAAATGCTCTGACAGACTCTTTGATTCACTTCAGTAGAGTGTAGTCTGAAATAAAAAAAATTCAAAGATCTGTCATTTCCAAATATATATGTGCATTTCTGCCCTAATAGGATGCAAAATAGCCAAAATTAAATTTCTAAAAAATAAGCAAAAATTTACAGGGAAAAAATTAGAGGGGGGAAAATATGTTATTTAGTACGTTAAAAGCAAATGCTAAATGGGTCAGATTTATGCATTACTAACATTTTCTAAAAATTAGCCGCCACACAAAATTCGTGGTACTCCTTATGTCTGTTTTTGCAGTATTGAAAAGGTGGTTTTTCTCTTTATTAGCAGTTTTATAAACACATGGTATTATCATGAATATACTTATAAGACAATCCTTGTCTCCATAAGAGTAAAACTCATATAAAATCTTATTTTCAAAATTTATAATTTAAAAATTATTTTTCGAAAATCACCAATTATAACTTATATATATATATATATATATATATATATATATAAATAATTTTTATATTTAATAATTATTTATATTAATTATTATTGAATTTATTTTGTTTTATAGCATATAGCTATATGCTATATATTATCAATGTTCTAGAATTATTTATTTCTTAGTTTAGTTTAAATAAGTTAGCTAATAGAATATATTGTATGCTTTTAAATTTTATTTACAATAGTTTTTAAATACATTGTGTGGTTTATATTCGGTTTATAATTCTCTATATATAAGGATATGTTTGGTTTTGCTGTTTATACAGTTATTTACATTCAAATGCTTACAATTATTTATACAGTTATTTACATTCAATTGCTTACAAATATTTATCTTGCGTTAGTTGTTTAATAGAAGTAATACTAGATGGCAGCACTAAATTTGTCTCTTTAAGATGGCTCCTATTTTTAATTTTTCTAGCTCCATTTCAATTATAATTTAATACACCAGGGGGTATTTTTAGCTATTTTGACGATATTGTTAAACTGTTATTAATTAATTTAATAGTGCATTTTAAATAATGTAATTAATATCTATTTATTTTATATTAGATTAAATGTGTTTAACAAGGTATTTCAAATTTTATTTCAAATTGTATTAACTGCATCCTTTGGTATCATTTACTGTGATTTCTTAACTGTTTTATTCACCTTAATCTTTTTGATATACTGGCAGACATGTGCGCGTGGATTTTTGTAAAATACTGAAATATTAATCGGTATGGTGTTTATTATTTATATTTTATATCCTATAAATATTTAAATACGTTTTATTGATTCTTCCATTTCATATTATTTGTTTCTATTCTGCTTTCATTTTTAATCAATTCACTTGATTTTATGGTTGTTTGGGCACAGAGGAAAATAACTTTTAGCTTTAGCTTATTTTTCCCACAGAAAACAACCATTTTGCTTATATCATTGAATTCTGTGCCCTTGATAACGTAATTCAATGTATAAGCTTTTCAATTTTTGTCGGTTTCCACTTTTTTCTTTTTCTTCCATAATAATTCTTATATTATTATTATTTTTTTTAATACTTACAGCTTTAATTCATAATAATTGACGGTGGATGGTTATGTTTAATTAATGGTTATATATATATATATATATTGGTGTCGTCAAGGATTCAAACAGGGTTATCCTCGCAATTTCATCTGGAGAATAACTAGGGAATTTATTAAGAGTAGCAGTTAGGAACTGAACTGAATTCAGTGATGGATGAGAATGGTGGTTTTGATGCGTTGATTGATCTAATGAAATAGAAAGATATTTTGTTGGATTTGGTAGATCTGTTTAGTTTTTCATGGTTTTTCATTTTTCATTTTTGTTCTCGGCGAGTGAAGGGGGACGTAGCATGCATAAAGTCTGACTTAACACTGCAGAGCATGTCGTTAGCAATGCCGCTCGCCTTCTGTTCTGTTCTGTTTTGCTGTTATAAATATTTTCCTTAGTTTGGTTTTAAAGTTTGGTTTTAGGTATTAATGTTTATGTTGGTTGTTTTAATATTTCTGATGTAGAGTTTCAGTTTAAATATGGTGAGTGATGAAGTTTGATATTTGTTTGTGGTTTTGAATGTATATATATATATATATATATCTAACAGAAATCAATTTCTAGAAGCTACAAATACTCAAATACAAAATTACTGCTCATTCCGACCAATAGCTTTTGGTTATACATTAAACTCCCGACTATCCGGCCTAATGTGGCGGAAGGGTAGGCCGGATAACAAAAAACCCGGATAGGCCGAAGTTCTATAAATGTTTACTGCTTTCCTGCCCTCCCTCCGGCATGATATTAGAAACACATGTTACACATTTTAAGGTAAATTTCATATATACAGTACATACAGTTTCAGAATAAGCAAAACATTAACGTAAAACGTAAGCCTAATTCGTAAAAAATGAGTAAATCTTATTTTACTGTTTATTAATGATTGCACAAATATGAAAAGTTACGCATAAGATAAAAGAGTAGAAACTTAAAGTTTTTAATTTTTGAAAAAGAGTTTTTTACTTGTTATCCCTCTTCCGCAAAGCAATGTCCTTCCATTTACTCAAGCAGATGATATCAGCTGGCGTCGCTTCCTCCTGCTGACTAATATACTGCAGTATTGCCTCAATCGTCATGAACCCTTCCGAATGTGGAATAAGATTTTTCCTACAATCCTCCACTTGCTCTTCTTTTGTTACATCTCCCTCTGTCACCATTTCTATAATATCGTTGACAGTTAATTCATTAACTTCTTCATTTGCCACCCACTGTGTAATATCCTCGGCATTGACATCGTCAGAGCCTGGTATATTTTTCAGCAACGAAAGAAGCTTAGCGTTCTCATCTTCCACTTGAGTTTCCCAAACGGGTTTATCTCGACCTTTATGGTAACAAATAACATTCTAAGACCTTGCAATTACTATGTTTCGAATTCTCTGCTACTGCATTTTGCAATCCCTTCTTGCTTCTTCCTGTTGTGAGTTCGCACTTTCCCACGGACGGGAACCTGCATGTCTGCCGGATAGTACGGAGGGCCTGATAGTCGGAAACCGGTTAGTTGGGAGTTTACAGTACTGCAATTTGTTTTGAAACGATTAAAAAATAATTTAACATAAGGCGTTCACAATTTTAAAATTGACCGAATAATATTTCGTTTCGTATCTGAATGTAAAATTTATTGAAAAATCTAAATGTGATATAAGTCTAAGTAGTTAGTATTAAAATTTTTACAATTTTTACAGTTTCTACGAGTAGACATTGCAATTTGCTTTGAAACGATTGAAAATTAATTTAGGGTATCTGACTACGTTTAAAATACGATTTTCTTCCAAAAATTTGCATTTTCTTTTTATTAGATTTTACTAAAGCCCAATTCTTTACTTTTCAAATCTGTGCTTATTTTTATTGTACTATAAATAAAACCTATAGTGATTTAAGAACTATTTGACAGCTGTGATTAAAACCGGAAGTGCCATTTAAATAACCGGTAATGTGGAGAATTTTTGTTGTTTGCAAGCATTTTGTGTACTACAAAAGGCAAATAATAATTGTCTTATGTGCAGTAAATATTCGTTAGATTAATAAATAGCTTTTCATATTTTTTTTATTTCCAATTTTTCTTAAATATCATAACTTTTTTTTTTTTGTTTGTTTTATCTATCAGTAAAGTAATATAACATTGGATTATACATAATATGTTGTTAAACATAAGTTATACATAAACAATTGAGGTTATTTCTGACCCAATAATATGGTTCTTTCAGTATTGAATACATGTTTATTGCGAATTTTTTTTTTTTTCTTCATACATAAATTTCTAATAAAACCAACAAAATATGAGCTTCTAGAAATAAAAGAAGACTCGGATCTACAGAAACGCAAAAGTGATTTCTGAAAAAGTTTTTCAAATATCACTATTTATTAAATTCCAACTGTGAGTAATTGACATTATTGTGAAGGCAACATTTAATTTAGGAATAATTTCTTTTTTTTTTATAGCTGTTTTCGTGGAATAACAACTATGAATTTTCAAAAAAATTGGCATGTAAACAGATGCGATGTGTTGTCACGCATGAAAAATTTATATCTCTTACATTTTATTGTATGTCCTTCACCATTGTCATAAAAGTTATGTGTAGACAGAAAATGCAAATATATACTATAGAATTTCCTGCAAAGTGTTTTACGTATTGAGATAAATTTCATTAAATTTTACCATAATTTCCTCAATTTACCGAAAAGTGATCAAAGTATGATATATGTATTTGCATTCTTCGTGATTTCAAATCACAATATTGGTAAAAATAGGTTTAAACTATAATTAAGCACCTTTAAAAAAGTGCTCCAAACGTAATCAGATACCTTATCATACGGCGTTCAAAATTTTTAAATTGACCGAATCACTTTTCGTCTCATATTCAAAAGTAATATTTATCAAAAAATTCAGTTATGATGACAATCTTAGTAGTCAGTATAAATTTTTTTTCAGTTTGTTGCAATTTTTATGTGGAGACAACCTATACGCAAAATTTAAGTGCAGCATTATTTAGTAGAGGTTTTTACTAAACAACGCACGATATCACAATTAAGTAGTCTGAAAGTGAAAAAATATATTTAAATAAAGTTAAAGGTCGATTATACGTGTTTCATTTAATAGATATTAATATCGAAATTTTTGTTAAATATGCAATCATTATTTTTATATTACTTCTACGAGAGTGATATGAAATGTTTCATGCATTTATTAATTAATTTTCTCATTAATCTCTTTTATGTTCATTATTAGATAACCATAAGAAACACAGTGTAAACCTATTGTTTTTGGTATGTTTGAAGGGAAATACAGAAACTTTAAGTATGGTATAGATTATGAAAAAGTTATCAATATTTTAAGTGAAAAAGATCCGTCATCAAAACAAGATAACTTTAAATTTTGCATAAGGTAATTTTTTATGTTTTACGAAGAGTGATAAAAAATAGTATACTAAAAAATGTATGCTGTTAAAAAAGCTGCTCTTCTAATAATGTTAATCTATGTTTACTAATATATTTACGACCTTTAAGCGGTAAAAGGGATTTAAAACACAAAAATTCAGAATTAGCCCAGTGGTTAGGGAGTTGAATTCCGAATTAATTAGGGGAAAGCTGGAAATTGTTTTAATCCCTTCTGTTTAGGTGTAGAATGAATATTCTATGTTTTCCCCCTCGTACTAGGTGAGCGTTAGGAAATATGTATAGATTTGTAGTAAAAAAACACGTTTTTTTGTATGACATAACAATATCTCAAAACAGCTAACTCTGTGAAAAACATTGTCAATGCAAATGTTGTAGAGCTTAAATATCTGAGTAAAATGAGTGCCTATACTTAATATTATTGTTCAACATTAAGGTCACAATTCTTCTAGTTTTAGACACGTGCTCAGGAGGTTGAACTCAGAATTAATTTGGAGAAAACTGAAAATTGTTTTAATCCCTTCAATTTAAGTCTAAAATGAACGTACTATGTTTTCTTCCTCGTACTTGGGTGAATGTTAGAAAATATGTACATATTTATTTTCAAAAAACACGTTTTTTTTTTATTACCTTAACAACATGTCAAAACAGCTAACTCTATAAAAAACATTGTCAGACTACTACAAAAGTTGTAGAGCCTAAAATTCTGAATAAAACGAGTATCTACACTTAATATTTCTGTTCAATATTAAGGCCGCAATTTTGAGATACTCTTAAGTTAATTTGGTCTCTCCTGGCTTCAACTCTTGATTTAAAGAATTTGAAATAGAATTGTGACCTTAATGTTGAACAAAAATATTAATGATGGTACTCACTTTATTCAGAATTTTAAGCTCTACAACATTTGTATTGACAATGTTTTTTTATAGAGTTGGCTGTTTTGAGATATTGTTAAGGTAATTAAAAAAAAAACGTGTTTTTCAAAAATAAATATGTACATGTTTTCTAACATTCACCTAAGTACGAGGAAGTAAACATAGTACGTTCATTTTAGACCTAAAGTGAAGGGATTAAAACAATTTTCAGTTTTCTCCAAATTAATTCTGTGTTCAAACTCCTGAGCACGGGTCTAAAACTTTAAAGTAGAATTGTGATCTTAATGTTCAACAAAAATATTAAGTGTAGGTACTCATTTTACTCAGAATTTTAAGCTCTACAACATTTGTATTGGCTATATTTTTGACAGAGTTAGCTGTTTTGGGA
This sequence comes from Maratus speciosus, assembly GCA_963932465.1. Taxonomy (NCBI): domain Eukaryota; kingdom Metazoa; phylum Arthropoda; class Arachnida; order Araneae; family Salticidae; genus Maratus; species Maratus speciosus. The sequence goes on from OZ010790.1 coordinate 252,750,934, forward strand.
TATTGTTATGGTATTTAAAAAAACGTGTTTTTTTTTTTTTACTATAAATCTGTACATGTTTTCTAACTCTCACCTACTACGAGGGGGAAAACTTAGCATATTCATTCTAGACCTAAACTAAATGGATGAAAACAATTTCCAGCTTTCCCCTAATTAATTCCGAATTCGGCCTTTCTTCCCCCGCCCCCCTACCCCTGAGCTAAATGTGATGACAAAGTATAGTTAAATTAAGAGAATTTTAAATTTTATATAAGCAAATTTCCGTTCTTTACACATAAGGAGAGAGAAACGAAAACTCTCAATCCAAATATAGTTTATAAATGTAGCTTATACCACAGGATAATTTTTATAGTGAGACCTTTTACTTATTTATTTATTTTTTTATGATTTTTTTTTCGCCACATTGCAAACTATTTATCAAATAAATAAAGTCAATGAAGCTTCACTTCAAAAGAAAAATCCGTTGAAAAACTTTAAAAACAATGCTTACCAAAATATTTCTTACTTTAAATATACAAACAATGTTTTTTACAAGCGAGAAAATATATTTAAGGTTTAAATAAAAAAGCTATTTTTTATACTTTCATTAACACTGAAAAGCTTTCTCGCAGTATATTAAAAGGTTTAATTTTGAAAAATATATTTCCGCAATTAAAAAATGACAATGATCTCATTAAACGTATATACTTTTATTTTTTATATGCATATGTATTCTTATTATTGATTTTTTTTTTAATTATCTAACCATGAGAGAATTTGTGATAAAACTACTGAAATGTAAATATTTAAAGAATTAAACTTTATCTGAGAGACAAAAAAATGTTTCTTAATAGCTTTTGAAAACTTATGGTTATTGATTTGTTTTAAACTTATTATTATTCTTTTGTTCGATAGCTCATTATTATTCATTTATTTACTAAAACATATCAATGTTGTTGTTTTTTTTGCATTAAAATTATTTTTAAGAATATTAATGTGAATTGTTATGCAAATTTTAATTTATATTCTTATCTGATTTTTTTCCTTTTGTTTTTCTTGTGTGTGAAAATTATTGATTGTTTTTTTTTATAGATGACCCATAATTTATATATCAGGATATTACTTGTTTATTTTACTATTCAATACATTTTGTTTTAATTCACTATAAAGTAGAATTGGGAAAATAAATATTTAAATTAAAATTCATTCATAGTAAAAAATGTAAACAATAACTGTATACGTTAAAGATGGTAACATTTACGGTAATATTTGATTTTACAATGCATCCGTCATTTTTGGGACACCCTGTGTATGTGAGGTGCATACATAAAAAATGTAGGAAGAAGTTGTTTTAATTTTTTAATACATTCAAAACATATTAAGGGGACAAGGGATCTTAAAATATTTTTTTTTTTTTTTTTTTTTTTTTTTTTTTTGTAAATTTCAACTTAAATACTATTCAAGGGTACATTATATGCATTATGGCATGCATTTACCACAAAAAAAATTATTTTTGAGAAAAAAAATGGAATTTTACGCGTCGTCTTAGAAATCTTCGAAATGCCCCCTGCACATTTCATATCAATGAAAATCCCCCAATATTTTTTATAAAAGTTTGGTTTATATATGTTACCGTTAAAGTGTATAATTCAGTTATTTCATAGAATACCTAGTTATTTTATGAAATAACTAACCAAGCCCGTTAAAGTGTATAATATTATTGGAATTCTACACTTTAACTAGTTATTTTATAAAATAACGATTGCCTAACCGTTAAAGTTTAAAATAAACAATTTGACAATAAAACAAATCGGTTGTTTTATAAATTAACTGATGATAAATAGTTAAAGTCACTCGAAAAATACATTTCATATTACTGATAGATTAATTGATAAATAATAAATAGAAACAGAATATATTATATAATTTTATTTTTTATGTTTTTTAAATAGTAATAAAAAATGACAGAATGTAGTGAGGAAATAGTTATATTTAAATTTTTACAACTTATAATTACATAAATTATTAGGCTGCTTAGTCCTATTCGCAAAAAATGTTAAGCTGTTTAAAAAATATTACAAAATTTGTTTATCCAAAACTCAAAATATAAATAATACTTACAAAAGAAATAATAATAATAATGTTGAATATTGTTAAAAAATGACATGCTCGAGTGAACAATTATGTTATTTGATAAAAACATAAATATTTAATAATTCATCATTTTTTCCCAGAAGGGGACAATTGTGTGAAAATACTACAGTGTGTTAATACTATTAGCAATCAGACAAGTATTAACAATCACATTAGGACTTTGTGATTGGTATCTGGGCAAGTCCATGGAGAAGACCCTGGTGCTAGCTTTCAGCAGAACTGACCACAGAAAAGGGAGAGCTCAGTTTATCTCAGCAGTTTTTGTCTTTAAGTTAGTTAAAATTTTTAGCCTGGAAGTAATAAATTGTGAGCTGAGAAACAAAATTAACAATACATAATAAATTATAATATATAATAACAATATATAACTCTAATAAATAATGGAAAATAAAATGAAGGTATTTCATGAATTTTTAAATTAATATGTTCTTACATTATTGTTTTGTAAAAAATTATGAATCATTAAATATTTATGTTTTTATTAAATAGCATAATTGTTCCCTCGAGCATGTCATTTTTTAACAATATTCAACATTATTATTATTATTTCTTTTGTAAGTATTATTTATATTTTGAGTTTTGGATAAACAAGTTTTTTTTATATATTTTAAACAGCTTATAAACTGCTTAGTCCTATATAAAAATGTTAGCTGTTTGAAAAATATAAAAAAATTTGTTTATCCAAAACTCAAAATATAAATAATACTTACAAAAGAAATAGTAATAATAATGTTAAATATTGTTAAAAAATGACATGCTCGAGGGAACAATTATGTTATTTAATAAAAACATAAATATTTAATAATTCATAATTTTTTTTCATAACAATAATGTAAGATCATATTAATATAAAAATTTATGAAATACCTTCATTTTATTTTCCATTATTTATTAGAACGCTGTGATGACACTTTGAATTACATTACATATTATTTTTAAAACAAGCATACTTTTTACTATCACACAGTGTTTTACACGAACACTTTTTAAATCCTTGTCAAGTGCCGCAACTTTCAGCTGTTGCAATAGATCGCAGATTTGTCTCAACATCTGGAACTTCTTCAATGTAAATTAATTCTTGATTATATATACTGAACTGAGACCTAGAGTACAGCTGCTTTATTTGACCATTCCGTGATCCTAATCGAAAAAATCCATCGCTAGTTTTTTCTATGATGACAGCTAAAACCGATCTAGCATCTCCTCTTCCTCTGTCCACTTCAGGAACTGGAATACGGGCTGTAATGTCTATAGATGCCTCAGAATAAGATTTGTCAGACATTAATTTCATTTTCGTATCTTGAATTTCTAAGCACTCTTTAGCTCCTTGTCTTTCTTTCTCGATATTTATTTTATTTAGACACACAACCTGCAGACTTTCTGTACCATTTTGTCTTCTGTGTAACAGACTTCTAGGCATAAAGCATGGATAGGTTGCTCACATGTACAGCAAAATAGGCCGTCTTCGCAATTTTTGGAACACACAACACACAATTTTACAGTTTCATTCGAAGGTGTATCTTCGATAGAAACAACATTATCATAACGCTCGAAGGACACTTTCCCAGTTTGATTCAAAGGTGTTTCCTTGACGGTGCCATGACCACGTTCAAGAGATGCACTTAGATCATTTAATGCATTTTCAAATTGTTGTTTATCCTCTATTGAATCAAACACTTCTCTTGGAATAGGAGTTGTTAACAGTCCAACTCTAGGATCACAGCCAAACATAGCCTCGTAAGCTCTCTTTATACCAGAATGAAGTGCTCTGTTTTTCATGAACTGGATAAATTTAAGCCCGTGACTCCATGAGGTAGATTGGTTGTCTTGCATCCAAGTTGTCAAGATATTTTCGAAGTCTTGGTTGGCCCTCTCAACGCTACCTTGACTCTGACTATGTCTGGGTTTACAATGTACGATCTTAAATTATGGCCAAGTTATTTTCAAGTCTTCAATTATTTTGTTGCAGAATTCTTTGCCGTTGTTGGATTGCAGAATACATGGTGCACCAAATAATAGAAATATATCGAGCAACTGCGTGGGGACTTCTTCTGTTGTTTTTGTTTGAAGAGGTCTTAAAATCACAAACTTCGTCAAATGATCTTGGTAAATTAAAATAAATTTATAGCTTCCATCAGGTTGAGACTGGAAAGCTATAAGATCTACTTGACATCTTGAATTGAGCTGAGAAAATACCATGGGTTTCACCACAATTCCTTTCTTTCCCGTATTTCTTTTTTGTTGACAAGGTTCACAAACACTCAAAAAAATCTTTATGTCATTCTGAGTGATATTTTTATATCGCCTATTCAATTCTTTTATCATACGGTCTCTACCACCATGTCCAATAGATATATGACTTTCATATAAAATATCGAACAGCATATCACTTGAGCAATAAAATATGACGTCTGGTTTCACATCTGTTACTGGCACAATTAACTTTTCTACGCCCTGAACTTCAAGGACATCATAATGCTGGATTAAACAATAGCCACGTGATATTTTTTTCTGTGCTGTTTCAGCCTTTTTTACTTCTGCTATCGAATTTAATAATTTTCCTTGAGTAAGTATAACACTGTTTTCCTTTGTCTCACGCTTAGTTAACAAAGATTCAAACCGCTCTCGCATTAAGTCTTTCTTATTTACCAATTGATCTCTCATTTCTGTAGAACTCATCGTTAAAAAAAGATTGGAAAAATATTCGTTAATAATCCCAAATGAAAAACTCTAATTTAAATACACCGCTTACAAATTTATGCAAGTTCAATACACATTCGACAAAACATGAACTGTCAATGACAAATGAAGAAATGCAGAATGCACACTGATTGCAAACCAGACATAACCTATTCAAAACTGACTAAAACCAGCTATAACCGATTCAAAACTGACTAAAATCAGCTATAACCGGTTCAAACAGCTTTCGCCTGCCGTATTTAATACTTTAACGGTTAGGCAATCGTTATTCTATAAAATAACTAGTTAGAGTGTAGAATCCAATAATATTCTACACTTTAACGGACTTAGTTATTTCATAAAATAACTAGGTATTCTATGAAATAACGGATTATGCACTTTAACGGTAACATATAGATGGAAAAAATGTTGCTCCAAACGATGAGCGAATACATATTTCAAAAAGTTTCAAAATAGAATACTAATATATTACATAAAAGCAATGTAGGATGTTTTTATTTCTCATTTGGACGGGGAAAGCTTCATCTGGATATTTTTTTCGTACCAATTTATTTTACAAGTAATAATAAATTAATTACAAGTAATAATAAATAAAAAATTATGTTTATTTTTCTTTGGCTATCATTATATAATATTATGTGAAATGCCTTAAGATGATGAATATATTTGATACGGTAAATACCACCGCCACTTTAATTTGAACATTCAAAGCGATGCTATAGGATCATCTACTCATTTATTCTTTTATTTACTAAAACATATCAATGTTTTTTCCCATTAAAATCATTTTTAAGAATATTAACGTAATTGTTATGCAAGTTTTAATTTATATTGTCATCTGATTATTTTTTCGTTTTGTTTTTTTTTGTGAAAAAATATTGATTGTTTTTTATAGCCTGACTCATACGTTATATCAGGATATTTCTTGTTTATATTACTATTCAATACGTTTTGTTTTATGTCACTATGAATTAAAATTGGGAAATTAAATCTTAAAATTAAAACTCATATAGAGTAAAAAATATCCAAAATATCTGTAGTTGAAGACAGTAAGAAGTTGAAGACAATTTGAAGAGAGTAATGTGAAAATAAAACTATAAACTCTTTTAACATCAATTCTCATCAAACTCTTTCAACACTTTTCAAAATTGATGTATTTTTAAATAGTGAACCACATGGTATTTCATTTCATGTGATAATTTTTTATTTAGAAATAAGCATGTGCATTTCATCTCGGGTTACATATTGTAAAGTTTTAAGTAGTACTAGTAAAGTTTTAGTAGTAGTAGCATATATATTTATCCTTTTCTGTTCAGAAACTTTTTTTTTATTCAAAGCAATTTTATAGGTGTTAAAATTGCACAAAATACTTCTTCAAAAAATTAATAAACAAACTTCACTAAAGAAACAACAGAAGATAAAGGAAACAACACACCTCTACAGGTTTAAGGACATACACATTTAATAAAATAATATTTTTTTATTATTATTACTAATATTGCGCATTAAAAAATAAGTTTCATTTCAAAATTATGGACATCATGCCAGTTTGTAGAAATCAGCTAATTTTAAAGGCAATGTCTCATCCGCTTTTCACACAATAAATAAATAAATAATATTTAAGGTGCATCTTTTCTATTACACACAAATATCTAATAAATCTTGAAAATGAATTCATACAGACTATTTAAATGAACTGAATTGCACAGCTAACTTTACTAACCAAACCATATGCAATAAAAGAAAAGTTCCTATTACTCAGCTGAAAGTACCAACGCAGTTCTTACAGTATTATTTAAAATTTTGCTTATCAATACTTTAAATTAAAAAATAAATCTTATATCTAAATGCTATTCACCCAGACTATTTTCATCAAACGAAATAATTTAATGGAATTAGTACTTATCTTTATTGATAAGCAATGAACAAGTAATGATAAACAGCAGTTTTGAAAATGAATTCATTCATAGTATTTAAATGAATAGAATTACGCAGGTAGCTTTACTAACCAAACACCATTCCATAAAAGAAAAAGTTCTCTTCCTAAGCTGAAAGGACCAACATAGTTTTTACAGTAATATTTAAAAATTTACATACAAATACTTTAGATTAAATATTAAATCTTGTCTCAAAATGTTATTCAATAGACTATTTTCATGAAACGAAATAATTTAATGGAATTGGTACTATTATCTTTACTGATAATCGATAAATGATTAATGAAAAACAGCAATTTTGAAAATGAATCATACCTAGCAGTATTTAAATTCATAGAAATACAGAGCTAACTTTACAAACTAAGCAAAATGCAATAAAAGAAAAATTCCTCTTCATCAGCTTAGAGGACCATCGCAGTTCTTACAGTATTATTTAAATTTTTGCTTCCAAATACTTTAGATTAAAAAATAAATCTGATCTCAAAATGCTACTCACCCAGAGTATTTTCATGAAACGAAATAATTTAACGGCATTAGTACTATTATCTTTATTATTAAGCAATAAACAATTAGTGAAAAGCAGCAATAAATGTAAAATATAAAAATAAGGGAAAAATTAAAATTACATGAAAGATATTACAATATTAAAATAACATGAAAAATATTACAATATTAAGATATCATAAAATATAAGTTTTACTGCCTGGTAAAAGAAAACACATTTTTCGCCTCGTTTTATTAAAAAAATAATAAAAGAAAATGTTTTCTTTCACTCGAAGATATTTTATAAGTTGTTAAATAGAACTCAAATACACTTCTTAAAAAAAGCAGAACTAATAAGCAAGTTTTACTAAACAAACAACATGAAATAAAAGAAAAAGTACACTCCTTCAGCTGTAACGGCCAGCATAGTTCATAGAAGGATATTTTTTTTTAAAAAATTATGCTTACTAATACTGTACATTAAAAAATAAATCTCATCTCAAAATTTTAAACACCACACTAGTTTGAAGCAATAAAATAGTTTTAAAGAAAATGCCATTTGTAAAAAGATAGCTTTCCAAAGAACGGCGAAATGGGTCCGCAAATATTTTAAATGGCACTTACAAAGACGCTGATGAAAAAAAAGATTCTTTTTTGAACTACAGTAAACTTCTCTTGAAATAGGATGCTTAGAAAACTTAACTGCAGCATGCAAGTTTTTTTTTTCCTTTCTTCAAAAATGTTAAAAGAAATTCCGCTTTTCTAAATCAAAAAATATCAAGAGAAAAAACTAACAAATGATAAAGAAGGTATTTCTCTACCAAACACAAGTAAAAGTATTTCATTTTAAGAAATTCTTTATTTCTTTTGTAGAATAAACAAAGTAAAGTTTGAATTATGGTAGTTTAATAACTTTTTTGTTTTTAAAGTGATTATGAAATATCTGGAAAACACTTTACTAAAAGCAATTATCTCCCTTAATGTTATTTTAAAAAGAATATGTAAATAAAAATTACATCGTGAAATTTCTGTCTCTGTTTTTGCTTGTCGATAAAAACTCCCTAGCTAAAATATTTATGCATCTACATGGTGTCTCAAATCCCCACGAATAAACTTGAAGGGAGGCAAGAGAATGTTGCTATGTGTATGAGATATGAGATGGATGAGATGGATGTGAATGTTGCTATGTGAGAATGTGTATCTATTGCATTAAATCCTGACTTTCTGTTCGTATTTTATAATTATTCCTGCTAGAATACCAAATGTACCGATGAAATAAACGCCAATTATCCATATGGGTACGAGGAAGTCGAATAAGCTCTACTTTAAAAATTGAAATAGTTTACAAGATAATATTTTTGTAACTTTTAATGAATTTTCAAAGAAAGATTATAACTAAATTGCTTCCTTTTGTGACCCCCCCACCCCCCAAAGAAAATGGTAAATAATGAGATATCATCTGCTATCCGGAATGGAGACAAATCTTTTTAATTTTGTTTTGTTTGAATAAATCGATTTAATCTTTTTTTTTTTTTTTTTTTTTTTTTTTAAATCTTACATTATATTTTCTTTTAAGTGCAATCTTAAGAATATTCATAAATCTTATATTCTACATTTACTGAAACTGTTATAAAAAGCTGAAAGATTCTGTCTCCCGAATTTGTTTAAAATGAAATTAATATACTGTGATGAAACATGGAGTTTTAAGCATGACGTCTTAACATACGTACAGGGCATGAACTCAGATTAAAAATTGTTGCCCGAAACAAAAAAAAAAATCTTATAAAGATCATTAGACAGATTTTGACGATACTCGACTGGAACAAATGTTTTTGACGAGTTGTGGAAGTGAACAAACACTAGTTTTACAATAATTGCAAGTTTTCCAAATTTTTATGAAAATCCTACCGGCCAAAGGAATTTTATTGCCCATATGTTTCCATTGTCTTATATATATATATATATATATATTTTTTTTTTTTACTATAATTAAAAAGAAATCACATAACTTGCAAAATGTAATTTTGGTAACTTGCAGGTTATTTGCATTGTAATCATGATTTATTGCTGGTAATAAGAATTTTAATAAAATCAATTTAAAAAAATTGCAAATGTATAATTAAATTGGATTTTGTTTTTCATTTGAAAATCGAAAGAACCAATGCAATTCAAATGCAACGCACCAGGTTGCTAAGCCTGCTAGTACATAATAAAGTATAACCGGAAATGCACCTCATTGTACTAAAATATTAACCGTATCCGACGCGGTATAATATACCGGAATTTATAAACGAATTTATTAGAAAATACAAACTTGCTTAGTTTCCAAGTACGATTTAGTCCTTAACCATTTGAAAAAATGGTTATTGTTCTCGTCAGGATGGGAAATCCAAAGGATATCTGAAGGTTTTCATTGGTTTAATTCGCAATTTATGCGTTTTCAGATTGGTCTATACAGTAATCTGTATTTCCCTTTAATTTCAACAACGATGGATACTTTCTGTTGCCACTATGACAAAAAAGTAATAAAAACTACAAAAAAAATTAATAACTCAGAAACAAATTGAGATACAGCTTTCAGACAAATTGCATTTAAAAGTACATTTTTTTTCTCTATCCGACGGTGTAAAAAGTAATATTGTCGGATGTTTAGAAGTTTAAGAATGAAATTTCATTTAAAATTGGCCGTCAGATTTCTTAGAAATCTGACGATGGAAAAGCCTTTTCCCGAACAGCCAATGAAATGCTTGGATATTTACGTAAGTTTCAGGTGGATAATACTTAAGTTACATGAAATCTGACGGGTCGCAAGCGATATTTTTGGCTTGCAATTTTTACGTGTAATAACACTGTTAATGTTTAATTCATGGCGTGCGTAATGTATGATCAACTCCGTGCGATTTTTTATGTCTTAAATTTTAGTCTTCGAAAAAATCGTTTTCCAAATGGTCGTTGTAATTTGATAAATTGCTTTTTATTTTATTATTTTTTTTAATCTTATTTTTTTTTTTTTTTTTTTTTTTTTTTTTTTTTTTTTTTTTTTTGTATTTGTTAGCCCCCGGAATGCTATTTCTTTCTCCCAGCTTATTTTGCCTCCAATAAATAACGTTAGCTTGTATAAGCCAGCCGTAAAACAAAAGCCGATGTTTTATTGTGCGATTAAATACTCTACAGCATTTTTTAAAACTTCTAAGCATTGCACATTTTCAATGTTTATACCGTCGTATTGGAAAAAAAAAAAAAAAAGTACTTTTTAATGTAATTTGTTTGAAAATTGCATCTCCATTTGTTTTTGAAATGTTAATTTTTTTGTAGTTTTTTAGCGACATTTGTTTCTTTTTGGCAACTCCATTTCTGTAGACAGTAAAGAGAAAATTGTTGAAAAATAGCAATTATATCTTTTTGTTACCATTTTCTCATAAAAATTGAAAAAAAAAAAAAAATAAAATACGTACTATTTTGAGAAAAATATAAATGAAGGTTTTATGATAAAACAGGGAGCTATTATAAATTATATTTAATTTTAGGTATCTATATTAATGCAAATGACGTCATTTTACATAAAATAAAAGCGTGTGCTTTAAGTCTTAAAATTGAAATATGTTTTGCAGTAGAGTCCCGCTTATCCGAGTCCCGCTTAACCGAGTTATTTCCTTCTGAAGGACTGGTGGCTTCTATTATTATGAAACAGCCATTATAAATGAAGCATTAGGTGAAGATGAAAGAGCAGCCGTAAAATGTTAGAACTCTGATTTTCTGCTCAGAATGAAAAAAAAAAAATGGCCATAATTTTTTTTTTGAAAAAAAAAAAAAAATATATATATATATATATAGCCATTATTTTTCTATTCTGACCAGAAAATCACCAGTCCACCAGAAGAAAATGAAGTAATGGAAATGCCGGGGGGGGGGGGCAGAATTCCTGTTCTCTAGTCTCTTTTTTATCTTTTTTTTTATTATTATTATTGAACTCAAGAACTTAAGTTTTAGCCTCTCCCCCGCCCCCCACGTAATTGTAATTTTCACAGCTGCCCAAGGAATCGCACCTTGTAATCCAACTCAAGTGTTCAGTATCCGGGGATGTTGGGCTCCTTGGCAAAAGGTCTTCGCATCGTCGTTCCAAGCACGTCATAAACGGAAAATTTTAATTAAATATCCCGTGTGCCCGTAAAATAAAAACTAAGTGTCTTTTTTTAAGGACATTGCAACGAAAGGCTTTAAGCTTGCCAATAACGGAATAAAACAGATGTGTAAATCAACAGGCACAAAAATAGAGGCTGTTATAGCAGATAAATAGTTTTTATACATAGATTTTATACACTGATGATGCGAGTACTGGAAATCACGGAACGTATATGTCTGGTATTATTCACATTACCTAATGTATTTATTGTGTGTTTAAACATTGATTTTTGGTTATTTAGCGGTTGCTATAGGCGGATTTCATTTTTCAGATTTTGAACTGCCCTTTTGATTTGTATACAGTATCTTTTTTTTAAAGCAATCATTACCTTAAATTTTTTAGATTGAATAGCTGGGGCAGAGCATTAAGAAAATACTCGTATTTCAGAACGCACGCTAGAAAGAAAAGACTATGACAACCGTCTTTTTAACCATTTCGAAATGATTGTTGTTTTTGGTGGAGGATGGGGCTAAATGATGCTCGCATTTTATTTTTTTTTAACGAACTTCAACGATGTTATTTACTTTTAGAAGAATTTTTATTTGAATAGGTAATATAAAGGCATAAAATCGTTAAAAATTGTTTGAATAGGTAATCGAAAGGCATAAAATCGTTAACAATTGAAAAAGTTAAAAAATGGGTAGGCGCAAATTATCAGATATGGAAAAATCCAAAGTCAAAGAGTGACGCCGAAATGAAAATCGCCTTGCAAAGCAAAAATAGAGGTCTTCAACTGATTATGTAGACCATGAAAATGGAGATCTTCAACTGATTATGTAGCCCGTGAAAATCGATTACAGATTAAAAGACGAACGCGAAAAAGGAAATAATCTAATGTTTAATCGATTGATACTAAAAGGCCATTTCTCGAGAGGCTCCAATCCAATAGCCACTGCGTTTTACAATCGGTCGATTGTAACCGGGAAAAATTAAGCTCAACGTAGGTAATTTGTCGCAATCTGTGGATGATTCCGTGGAACTGCTTTCGATTTGTAAACTGTTTTTCTTCTCGAAACGGGACTTGGAGAGTTTATCGATGAATGTTTTGGTCGTCTGAAGTTTGATCATTGCGATCTGTTGTTGAAGAGGATGCGATGGAATTTGTTGGACGAAATTTAGATTTTTCGGTTAAATTTTGTTACGAAGGTGATTTGTCGCGATCTGTGGATGATTCGGTGGAACTGCTTTCGATTTTTATTTATTCGATTATTAAAAAAATTCCAAATGGTCGTTGTAATCTATTACATTATATATACATATATATATATATATATATATATATATATATTGTCTCAGCGTGTAGATCTAGAGTTGAGAGAGCTGTGTGTAGACACAGAATGCAGTTTTACGAGAGGAATTTAAATTTCCAACTATTTGCAGTGTCTGATCCAACGAGATATCAGTTGTCGAAAAATTTTAAAGGCATTTGGCGTAAGTCTTGGCGCTGCATATTTATAAGAAAAGCTAAGAATATTTTTGAGCACAAAATTGTTGATCAAAACTCGAATATTAATTTAAGGGTCTCAGGAATTAAAATTGGAAATCTGAAAAAAGAGCATTTTCTACATTTAATATCTTTAAAGGTATATGATTTAAAAAAGAAATTTTTATTGGGATAAACTATATAAGTATGTTCTTTCATTTCATGTATTTAAAAAATTGCAAGATGCAGAATTAGTTTTTATAGGGCGCTCCAAACTGTCAGACATTTGTCGAGCAGAAAATTGGCATAACAGCTTACGCGCAGGATTACAAAATAAATTTTTCAACTAGAATGAAATGTTTCGTGCCTAATTATACTTCAAACTATAGTAATTTCGCTAAACATAAATAAATTTGTATTTAAAGCATTTTTACATTTTTAATACAAAGTTGTATTTAGATAATACAAAATTTTAAAAATTACAACAGTATAATCACGTAAAAAAAAATATTTTTTTGAGCAATAAAAATGAAATTTTAGATTCAGTTTACACAGACTAACATGAAATATATGTTTTGAAAATTTCATAAAAAAAATATTCAGAAGTTTTTGAGATATCCTGCGCGTTATGCGCAAAAACGGCATTTGGAGAAAAATGACTTCAAAGTTTCAAATACGTCGCTTCAGATTTTGAGCGGATATAATTTTAAAAGCCACGACTTCTGTTCTAATGGGATTTTCAAGGAAACAATTATATCAAAATATTCAGAAAAGATAGGACTTTAACAAAATAAAAATTTCGAAAAATTTGAAGCTGTACGAGTCCTGAGACCGCTTAATTCAGTAGTGTTCTCACAGCCTCAAAAAAAAAAAGTTTTAGAAAAGAAGTATTTATTTTACTATATAGTTTGTATCCATATCTATATTTATAATGACTGCTCTGCTGACATTTTTGTGTTACTAATAAAACGTTTTATATATTATGCTATAAGAAATAACTGATTTTTATACTTGCTTGTTTACATAGCCTTTTAAGCGTAGGTACAATACACAATTTCTGTTTCATGCAATATACCACCAAAACTGCTTCTTGCTTATTCAAAGTAAAATGGCTTATTTTCGAAACTAAACATATTATTTCCACAAAGATATATCGATTATTTTTCGCCGTCTAAGACAGCCGCATTAAACATTTAACTTATTTGAAAATATGAAACATCATCTATTTCAACATCATTCTAAGCATCATTCTATAGAAAATGAGTTTTCGAGAATATTTCAAACTTGACAAAGAATGGAAAAATGTGTTTGTAAATAATTTAAATAGCACTTTAGAGAAACGTCGCGGAAAAAGATTTTTTTTTCTAAAAATTTGAAGAAACTTTCTTGAAAGTAAGGCACTTAGAGATTTATCAGCACAATTTAACATTCTGCTCCTTTTTTGGAAAGGCGAAAGAAAATAGCGTTATGTTCTAAATCGAAATTCTTATTTTAAGAAAACTGTGAAATATTAAATAAAAAATTTTATACAGAATAATGTAGAACTTACATTGAAGAAAAGGTTATATAACGTATTCATAGTGTTTTTATGTGTATATTGGTTCATTCATACAAATGAAAGTGTGTGTTTTCATTCGGAAAAAAAAAATCAGTAATTTATTTTGTACATAGTGAAGTGCGCGGCTTTCTAAAGCTATACAGAGTGATTAAAAAAAAAGTTTGCAAAATGACATGGCAAATCAGGCATAGAGGAAGAATAAAAAATCACGTAGGAATATAGGGTCACAAACCACTTATTTAGTCACAAATACAGCGTGTTTCATCCTAACTCAATTTGAATTGACGGCAAAAACTTTCAGAAAACCGAAGTATATCATAATAAAACATTTAACAGACATTCTCACCTTTTTTATAAATGTGATAAGACAAACAAAAGTTGTAGAAGTTTGCATTATACGCGCGAGCAGTATGCACTTGACGCCCCACATTTTGGACTGCGATTATAAATCCATACGGTATCGTCGATTGTTTGAGCAACATGTTTTTCCAGATCTTTTCATGATGTTATTACATTTCACACAAAACAAGTCATTTCCATTCAATGTTTTTATTTTTCTCGAAACTATTACAGTCAACCCGGGTTCAGTTAGAATGAAACAACCTGTATTTGCGTCTAAATAAGTGATTTGCGACTTTCTACGATCTTAGCTTGTTAAAGGGGATACCGGAGCATATTGACATAGTTTTTAATTTTCATTCATTTTTTTTATTCATCGATATGTTAATTAAAAAAAGACAGGAGTTGCTGATAACTAAACTTCGTGTCCACTAATTAGTGAAAAATACATCACTTGAAATCGAATAATGTACTTGTCAAAACCTGTTAAAAAATGCATTCCATTTTATACCAGTTACCCTATATTTGTGGTAAGTTTTCATACTACAACAGTGCATTAGAGTCTGTGTAATAAATTAACGTGATCAAAACGTGTAAAAAAATATCAAATAAATACATAAGATTTAATACTTTTAGGTAGAAATGATTTACGAAAAGTACAAAAATAAACAAAGAAGGAGTGGATAGCTAACACTTCATGCCTAAAAATACTTCCGGTGATTGTCCAGTTATGCTGCTTGGTGGCTGAAATTTACGCAAACTTTTATCGTGATTAAATAATATTGTGCATTCGTTTTCTGGCGACCTACCTAAAATTTCCGTTATTTTACCATTGTAAATACTCAAAATTCTTTGCCGTTTACGAAATTTGTAGTTCCTAGATATTGCTAGGCAGCCTATTTCACCAATAAAAAAGGACTGATATTGATTAACACAATTCCCTTGATTAACTTCTTGTTATTTTCATCAGGATATTTTGGATTCTCTCTTTATCCTGAAGGCCCAATCTTATATTCCAAGTCAGTTTCTACAGGGATGCGTAAACATTCCTTGCTGTCTGCAGATTTAATTACGCCTTGTATGACATCTTCATATGTCGGTCTGTCCACCAGTGCCCGACCAACCTTACATAGTGAAATGGGAAAAAGGTTCAAATAGAAAACCTGTGACATTTTTGTAGATACAATTCATACACATTTTAAGAAAAATATCAGCTTTTTTTATAGTAGGGTCCCCTTAAAGGAGAGATGCTGGTGATACCGCACCATTCGCTCTTTGTGGTACTCAGATCTTGTTTTCAACATAATATTTGTAAACCGTTATAGTTCTTTTTTTCGTTAGTTTCAGTCTCCTACAAGTAATGTAATTTATCCAACATGCCCCACAAACTGAATTTCAATTTATCCCACCAGACCTGTAGCTCATTCTTCAATGAATACAATCGATACTGATACTGGTGTATAGCAATACAATTAAAAATGTCTCACTATAATTTAGGGCTTCACAAGATAACGAAAACTTTGAGAAAAACAATACTCTTTTTGAGAAAAAAATTAGCCACCCTCCATCTCTGGGATATCACATTATACTAAACCTACTGTAGATGATAAACATACAGTATCGTACCTACATCTTTATAGCTTTTGGACTTTTTTGTAAGAGGGGCCTTGGGGAAGCTTCCCTATTTGCCATATATGGTAATAATCACTGCTTTCAACATAATTTTTCTTGGACTTTTCTGGTTCCTTGTGTGTTGCAGCTTCCTACAACTTATGTAATTTGAGACAACATGCCCCACAAACTGAATGCCAACTTACCCCAAAAGATTGTTGAGAAAAGATGGGTGTTCCATTCTTCCAAATACATTTAACAATACTTTAAGCGTATGAATGTAACTGGTATTGACTTTCGTAACTAGCATAACCATTGAAAACGTCTCATCAAATATTAGGAATTCAAAAACAATAAAACCTTAAATGAAAAAAAGTATTTTTTTTTTACAAAAAAGACACGAATTTGGCCTTCCTCCCTCTCTGGGATAATGTGTCATACGGTAAAATTTACAATATATGATTAGCAGAAGGTAATAGGTTGATATGAATCAACAACAGCGCGCTGAAGTCAGTATGGTAGAAAACAGTAGCTATGCAATAACTTACGCCGTATGTCAACTATCCCCTATCAAACATACCTGAAATCATAAGTCTTATTATCTTTCAGTTGTTTGTTCAGTTCTCTGAAATATTTTAATTACTGATTAGTTATCACAATGAGCAATTACTCTGATTAATTGCGAAGATTCGGGAATATTCTAATTATTCCAGCCGGTCAATATAATATAACTATGACGTCAGAAATACCACAGGCATAAATCAGACTAAAATATGACATCTTTGAATAATCACATAATGACTCTAAAGCGACCGTATTTTGTTGATTCCAATAGGAAGTCCATAGACTGATTACTTAACTCCTCCCTGCACTTTCATAAAAATGTTTACAAAATTCATATTTATAAATATTCTTTTAACATTTGGAGCTAAAATACTTTTCATATCCCTTCCTCGAAGGCATTTCGTAAAACACAGTTGTGTAATGTACTGATCTCTGACAGTAGAATAATTATAAAAATAAAAAGATTTCCTCAGAAATAAAAATATTTTTCTTAATCCTAACTCTCATAAATATAAAGAAGACGAAGAAATAGAATCGCAAAACTTGGAAAAAATTATTTAATAGTCATAATAAAGGAATTTATGCTAACGTCCTTTTGTTAATTTAAATTCTGTAAGAGTGTCTGTGATAAATGAACATTAAGTATCCGACAAAAGCAACAGGTAAATCTATATTATAAAGCAAAAGCACATCCATGAGCAACTTGGAGTTATAGTGACAATAGCACCTTACCAATAAATGTAGCATTTACTGCAATTTTTTAACTTCTAAAGAATGCACAATTTAAATGTTTAGGCCGTCGAATACAGAAAAGATAGATCTTTCAAATGCAATTTGTTTGAAAACTGCATCTCAATTAAGTGATTTTTGTGATTTTAAAAATCATTTTCAAGCATGAATGTTGCTTAAATCTATCCTTGAAGGGAGCACCCCGATTACGAAAGATTAAATCGTTTGCACTTAACACAATGTAAATAGTGTTATTCGTTTCTGGTTAATATTCCACAACGAAATCAAAGTTTCATCCATAAATAAATTAAATAGCATAAAAAACACAAATTATCAGATATGTAATCGAACATCGCGCCTAGACCACTAATAAAGAACCAAATAAGCAACCCAAACCAAATAAAAAAGCCACTCTTTCACTGACATAAATTCTGCTGTAAGTACCGAAATCTTTGGCAATTTCTTTGCTATTAATTCCTAAAACTCAGCTAATACGGAATTAGTGTTTTAATAAATTTTAAATCTTTCTTTGAATGTATAATTGATATATCTCATATAAAAAGGATGTTTGGTGCTAGTGGGAAATATAAAAAATACAACATAAGTAAAGATTCTATTACAGATTTCATTAAAATAAAATGTCGGAAATTGTACGTCAAACGTGGCAAATGAGGTACAGTCGTGGAAAAAAAAAGTAAACACCCCCTACTAACTCCTCAACAAATTATCGTAGAAGAAAGTTACTGGTACCAAACGATTGGAAATAAAGTCTACTTTTAAATGATATATACAAAATTGGCTTAGGGGGCCATCTACATATTAAAACGAATCCAAACTTCATTTTTTTCAATGACGATACCCAATTTTAACGAGATATTTCAAATCTTCGGTTCAAACTATGCCCAGACACTTTCAAGTCATTTGAATAAGTTTTTGAATTATAAACATTCAAAATTTACTGCTTCTAATGTTAAATTACATTTTCATATTTTTATTTATATCTCCAGAAATTATGCTCCTAATGTGCTAATTTTTTGTGTAGCAATAATCCTAATATACTCAAACATAAATACGCTGAAATTGCAATTTTCATAACTTTATGATATGAATTATGATTTATGAAATTAATACTCGAAAAAATGTTGAATTGCAACCTACAATTTTTTTGATGGAATTAGATTTATTAAGTCCTGCTTTATGGAAATCCAAAATTTCACATTTTTCTTCCAAGTAGTTTTCAAATTATGCTTAAAAAACGACGAAATGATGGTTTAAGGGGCCGTCTATAATAGGAGTGACTAGATATTTTGAAATTTCTTTTGCTGTTGTGTAATCTAGCAGGCTTCATTGACTTCTTAAGGTGCCTTGATCAAGATGAGGGCTCTCCCGGTTAATAATCGAGTTCCGAACTTCAATTTGGATACAGCCCTTAAAATACGCTCGTTTTAAAATAATTTCTCAGAAACTTATGGTACGAATTGCATAAAAATTTGTTTTTAGGCTAATTGAAGAGTGTAGATTTCATTTATGCTTTCAGAATTGTGTACTGCTATTGATAAAAACAAAGTTACGGTTCGATTTAATATGTAGATGGCCCCTAAGCAAATTTTATCTATATCATTTAAAAGTAGACTTTATTTCCAACCGTTCGGTACTAGTAACTTTCTTCTACGATAATTTGTTGAGGAGTTAGTAGGGGGTGTTTACTTTTTTTTTCCCACGACTGTACATTTTTACTATAACTAACTTTATAAATATTCAGATCTTGGTGCAATAGCTGTTGCACTCTTATTCAAAAATGCATGAATAGAAGATTTATTACGATTCTATAAATTTAATTCAGTCATACGGAAGTCATATGACTCCATCATAAATAGGACGTAATCAGCATGTCAACCTAGAATCATTACCTATCATGAGATATCATTGAATTAATTGCGTATGATAGGATTTAATAGAATGAAGAAAACTTTTATTAATATCTTTTTAAGCTTTGATTCGTTTTCCATAAAATTTGAAATTTCTCGACAAAATTCTGCAACTATTCTATATATTAAATTTCACACCATTCGGTTGATTAGTTTTTTCCGCTGTTATAATCGGACAGACATTCAGACAGACAGACGGACCAAGCGACGACTATAGGTGCTACGTATTTATATAATTACGAAGGCGCCTAAAAATGTCTTTCACCTGTGTTCGGTGACCTAAGAAGGTCGTCTTTGACCCCCTAGTTCAGATACAATTTGCAAAAGAAAGAAAATATTGGATAAAATAACAGAAAAAACGTCATTAATGTAATGTCCTCCAGGTGTTCAATGTATGAAAAACTGAATCCTTAGAATAAAATAGTATTTTTTAATTCTTATTTCCACTGCCATTAAAATTCTAACAAAAGTTTAATATTTACTTTTGACTTACGATACCCGACTTTCTTGCTGAAGTATCAAAAGATGTTTTCTCCCATTCAGATCCTTATAAATATTCATGCCGTCGGAATAAATTGTGGAAGAAGGTTTCTTTACTCTAACAAGAGTTATGTACACATTATTTTAATGTTCTCTAAGGGATTTTATTTCAGTGAAGCGAATATAATTTATAATTATGTAGAAAATCCAATTTAGTTTTCTGAAATGTGTTTTTTTTTTATTTTACTTTTTATTTTGTATGCAATGCCAAAGAAGAAAATGAATATATTTCTGTTTGAACGAAGTAGAAGGAAAACCGTTCATGCGACAGAGAACAAGAGAAAATTGTAAAAATCCTGTTCTCTGCTGGTGAAATTTTCATATTCAAACATTCAAGTTAATTCAGAAAAATTGAGTCATTTTTGAGCATTTATTTATAAAACTTCTTGAATATAAGCGAAAATAATTCAAGTTTATTTTTAAAAATCACTAAATTTTTCATTTTTTAAATAGGGGAGACTGGGGAGTGTTGACCCAATTCTAAAAAAAAGTATTTTTAAGTATTGAACTTTGAATAAAGGTTCATATATCATTTTATTCGTTATACAATCTATTATCAAAGTAAAATTGCGTCATAAGTGTACTGTATAGGAAACTTTAAAAATGATTGATTTTAAACATAAGAAAATAATGGGTCAAAGCTCCCCACATATGGCAGACTTGACCCTCTATATAGGAGGTTTGACCCACTATATGGGAGGTTTAACCAACTTTATGTTATATGGAAATATTCGTTAAGGGAAATACAATCAGTTTTAAAACAGGGCGAATTGCTTTATGCTACAAAGTTTAATTATTATTAAAAATATTTGGAAAAATCTGATGTATAAACAAACTTGCTTAGACGGAATTCAAGGCACAGGAGAAAAACTCCGTTTTAAAAACCGATTTTTTCTACACTCGGCCTAGCAACACTAGTTGTCACATAGTTTGGCTTCATCTCATTGTGTTCATCTTGGTGAAATTTGTCTAAATACCTTTCTAAAGTGTTTTGATAAATATTATGTTCTTTTGCAGACGAATGAATACCTAACATTTCTTAAGGCTGCTGCTTTTATCCTTTTTAGTTTTCTCCATTTTTTCTATTTATCTACTATGGGTACTATTTAAATTAAATAAAAGTTTCTACCAACTTTCCAATTTATATTTCAGTAATTTTTTCTTGTTTCTCATAGCAATTTTTCTCATCTTCATTTAATCAGTTTTAAACATTTTCCTTTCTATCACGACATTTTACTGTAACTTTACAGAATAAAATTACATTATTTTAGAAATATAAGCATTATCGCTTTCTAATGTACAGTTTGTAATAAAAAGATTTCCAAAAACACTTAATTAAAGAGCTTTGACCATCTGGTCAGCCCTCCCCACTTGGCCACTTTTTAAAATATAGCACAAGGTTATGTTGAGCCTTATTTACTGTACAATCTTTATGCCTGGCATGAAAGCTTAATATTTCCATTTCTTAACTACAGTACTTATTTACATTACTTCTGTGATATATTTTATCTGAGAAAATCTTATAATTTGTTTTCTAAAAAATACACCTTTTAAGCTGAAAACAGTTCACAATTGATTTCTTCACACCTGTAAAATTATCTGCATGAAACAAAGGCATTTGTTTCCACATTTCAGTAGCTTTGTTTACCACCTATTCGCAAAACTCTGAAATTATTTCAAATATGAAAACTGAAGGGTGGGTCAAGCCTCCCCAGTGTCCCATATTTCACATATGAATCTTAAAGGATATTTCCCGTATTAAGATTTATGTAATAGTTTTCCGTTACTTTATAATCTAGATAAAAGTCTTCAATACATTATTTGGTCAGAGGGCTCCATATATAACAGTAGTTCTGTCTTCCTATTTGCCGACATGATTTCTAGCGGTCAGCGTGGAAGGACACAGTGACGATAATTTTAGTTCGCTTTGATGGAAAAAATGCTGTTTATCGCGTGCCCTTTCATAATTAGGGAATCAATTAATAATTTGATGAGTATAGAAAGGCAATACTTTTTGAAAAATGAAAATGATGATTTAGAAAATCGATGCTGCTATATTACGATAGATAAATTTTGATTAAAAATGAAAATTCTTAATTTAAAAGTTTGTTCTTTAAACAATTGAAGTACAAAGCAAATTTATGTGTAAAAGTGTCACGCACGTGAATATCTTAATTAAAGAAGAATAAATTACGATAATAGTAGATGAGAATACTAATGTCTAACATTGACAACAAGGACTATTTTTTACCTTTGCTTTGCATTCTTCATTTTCCTTCCAAGCTTCTGGCTTCCGTGCCGACTCAGAACTCCTGTTATATATGGAGATCAGTGTATTTGGTAACAATCTTGTTGTTTACTAAATACTGCCCGTGAAGCAGTACAATATTGCAATATTGTTTGCATTGGCTATATGTCGGGTAATTGGTAATGCACCTAATATTGGCATGAATTATCTGCATTATAATGGAGGTGTCTGCCCTCCGTAACGTTGACGTCATTTTGACTGTGGCAACACAGACGATTAAATTTCTTTTTTACTGCAATTTTTAAACTGCAAAATATCGCACATTATCAGTTTTGTTACCGTGAAATAGGGGGGGGGGGGATGTATTTTCAGAGGCAATTTGTTTGAAAACTGTATAGCAATTATTTTAAAACTGCATGTCTATTTATTCGATTTTTATTATTTTTTAAATAATTTGAAAGCATGGAGTTTTTTTTAACCCATGGATCTCTATAGCGCGCATACTATCACGAAATATAAATCAATAAATTCTTTTCACCTAAAATAATATAAATAGCTCACATTTGTTTCCAGCTTATATTACAAACGAAATTAAAACATTCGTGAATCAATAATATATATATATATATAATTGAAATTCACGCAAAACCTCTAAAATGGGCAGAAAAAACCTAAATAATAGTTATATTTTATGCACACTATGCTACCACCTCAGTATATATTTCTTATGATAAACATTCTGTGAGATTATAAAAAAAAACACAAGAACGAGCGGAAATTTTACTCAAGTGTTTATATGATATTTTACACCAGAATTTTTATTTGAAACTATTTAACTTATTTCTCTGTTGAACATATTTGCTTTTTTTTAAAGACATTTCTGGTTCGAATCAAAATAGTTTTATTTGGTAGCGACCAAAATGATCGCTATGGTCGTCTAGTGTTAATTAAAACTATATAAAATATTAAATACACTTTAAAACTCTTTAAAAGGACGTTTCGGATTCCTCATCAGCAAATTTCAATGTAAACGTCATAGAAAGTTTTAAAAAAGCAATTCATAAAAAACATTGCTTCAGACAGAGAAGGTGAAAGTTATATTAAGGCTGTTCTCAAATCCCAAAGGGCAACTTTTTGACATAAGTTAAAATTTATTTTTGATCGGAAATGCATGAAACAAGCAGTTGTTGTTGTTTAGAAACTACACTGGTTATCAAAAATTAAGGAAAAGTCATAAAATGCTAATTTTCAAATACGCGAACACTCAAAAGGAAATAATATAATTCAAGTAATCACTATCTCTACAACACAACTAGGCCATATAACATCTCATTCATGTCACACAGGGTCACAAATGTCACAGTTACTATGGTGAAGCAAAAAAATAGGAAATTCCATACATCTCATTATGAGTCTCAAATGATGACTATATGTGACTCCACTGAGACGTCACTGTGACTACTGCTTTGGGACGAGTCACCATGTGACTTTACAATGTAGTTACATTGTGACTCTCATGTGACTGTCATTTGTAGACTCAATTTCAAAGTCATCGTGAACGCTGCATTGTGATAAGTCATCAAATAATGTCACATTAAAGTCACATGATGACTTTCAGGTGACAGAGAGAGAACTGTAAAGTCACCATTGTGATCTTTTGGGAAAAGTCTCCATGTAACTATAATATGATATAATTTGATGACTTATAATGCAACGTTCATTATGACTATGAAATTGAGTCTCAAAATGACAGTCACATGATAGTCACAATTTAACTACATTGTAAAATCATCTGGTGACTCGTCACAAAGCAGCAATCACATTGACTTCTCAGTGGAGTCACATATAGTGATCATTTGAGACTCATAATGAGATGTATGGAATTTCCTATTTTTTTGCTTCACCGTAGTGACTGTGACACTTGTGACTACGTGTGACATGAATGAGATGTTATATGGGCTAGCTGTGTTGTAGAGATAGTAATTACTCGAATTATATTATTTCCTTTTGAGTGTTCGCGTATTTGAAAATTAGCATTTTGTGACTTTTCCTTAATTTTTGATAACCAGTGTATGTAATCAAGCTGTTTTTTTTTTTCTCACAAACGCAATACATTTTTTAGTAAATATTGTCAAAGTTGACGTTTTGAACTGAAGTTCCCGAAGAAAGCAGAAAAAAAAACAGCCAGTGAATGGAGAAAAGCGTCTTTGTCACGTCATCAAAATCGCTTATAACTCAAGAGGTAATTTGTCGATGAAAAAAGGAAAAAAGGCAGTTCGATTTCAAATCGCTTCCATAGTCAGGCGTTCCAATTTTGTACCTTTCCGTTAGAAAATGCATTTGTAAATGTGTCAAAACATTTTGCGCTTGTTGAACAGAGCAGTTAAGAACAGCCTTAAGCATAGATTAAATTTGTGCGAATTGTAATAAAAAGCTAAAATCTTAAACAAAGATTTTTACGCACAAATAACGTACAGAACGATAAAAAATACCCATACGATCGTTTCGAGGATACCTCGATCCCCTTCCTCAGTGAGAGAGAAAACAAACGAATTAAAATGGGTTCGAGGAACCCCTCGGTTATAGCCCCGAGAACTGGCTTATGGATTGATTGAAAAGGCAGAAGCAAGAATTTATAAACTCTTGCTTCTGCCTTTTCGAATCTCGGGACTATAACCGAGGGTTTCTTCGAACCCATTTTAATTCATTTTTTTTTCCCTTTCTCTCTCACTGAGGAAGGAGATCGAGGTATCCTCGAAACGACCGTAAGGGTATTTTTTTATCGTTCTGTACGTTATTTGTGTTAAAAATCGTTGTATAAGATTTTAGCTTTTTATAACAGCCTTAAGCGTTAGAAAGTTTGACTTCTATAGTTGCTACACTTCTATCTGATTATAAAATATTTCGCAAAATTTGTAAAATAGTCAGTCTTTGTGGCATGGTCCACAAACTTTGAATTTAAATTTTTATTTAAAATAAAATAACAAAAAATACAAAAATGGAAAATAAAAAATAAAAAATAAAATTATTGTCTGAGTATGTCAAGTTATGAGAGACATTGAGCATTATGTCGTATGTGTGCCTGCTATTCTCTGATCTCTCCCAATACTCCTGCCATTCTGATAGGATCCTGGCCTTCAACATCCTATTAATAAAACAGTTAGGTATTGGAATGTGTTGATCAACTGTGGTGTTGGTTGTGGCTTGCTTGGCCAATTGATCAGCGCGCTCGTACCAATGTACACCTTTGTGCGCTGAAACATGACCAAGACTGACCTTGTATAGTAGCTTTTTGAGTTTTATTTTTATCTGTAGCATTAAAGGATTATCTGTTATTGGTGCATGTATAGACTATAGGGCAAACAGTCTGTCACTGTAAATGTGGACATATGAGTTAAGAGGGTGAATAACCGAGTCTAGAGCGGCCAGTATAGCAAATATTTCTGACATGAAGACAGAGTTTTTGTTATCTAGTATAGGACCACTGATTGGTCACCATACCTCCTTCCGTGACGCAGACGGCAGCAGTCACGCCGATATTTGTACGGGAAACATTGTTGAAGATTGCGGGATATTCGGCAGAGGTGTAACTGTTTTAAGTATGATGTTGACTTGGAAGTGGGATGTCTCTTCTGTACGATGGAACTGCCAACGGTAGAATTTGTGTTCAAAAATCATGTTGGGGAACTGAATATTAATAAAATGTTCTTGTTTTAAGAAGCATTTCCGTTAATCTGTCTCAGAAGGAACTTTTTCCTTTTTTTAAATTCAACGACTAGTGATAACAGAGATATTTTTCGTTTATTCCGGATAAATTTATTGTCTTTCAAAATAGAAATTTATTGTTAAAAGACAGAAATTTCACGTAAAAGCCCGCGTATCTATACACAAATCTTTTTTACTTCTTTAAATAATTTGGTCTGTAAGAAACCGATACCGAATGTATGGGAAAAATAAATTTTTTACAGAAGATATAAAAATTGCGAACCAATTCAAATTTGGAAAAACAAAATTTAAATGAAAATCTTTTAATGCAGTAGCCTTCGGGTGTTGAATGAATATTAAAAGGAAAAAACTAACTAATTTACATATAATAAACTTATTTTTTACTCTTTATTTCCGCCACTGTACCAAAAAAATTAAAAAATTCAATATTTTTCTTATGACTTACGATGCCCGATTTCTAGTTGAAGTATCAAAAGATGTTTTCTTCCATGTAGATCCTTATAAATATTCATGACGCTGGAATAAATTGTGAAAGAATGTTTCTTTTCTCTAACAAGAGCAATGTACAAATCATTTCAATTTTCGGTGAGGGAATTTATTTCACTGAATAAGAAAATAATTCGTAATTATGTAGAAAATCCAATTTATTTTAAAGAAGTTTTTTCTTTCTAATCTTTTGTTTTGAAATGTCGAAGAAGAAAATATGTATGTTTCTGTTTGAAATAGAAACAAAACCATTTATGTCACTCGGAGCAAGAGAAAAATATACACACTGTAAAATAAGACGAATGTCACTTAGCCTACGAAAATATCGGGTTAGCCTAAATGATTTATCGGGTTTCAAAAGACTATTATTTACAAGTATACGACGTGCAAAGACGGGTGATACATGAACAGATACATACACTCACCAAGTTTCTAGTACATGCTGCAGATGTTCAAATATGTACGCCCTTAGTCACCCGGCACACATCCAAACTGTAATCCAGTTCCGTTCATACGTTCAATAGCATGTTTCTGTCAATGTACGTCTAAGCAGCAGAGATGTATTAATGCATGGCAGTGTCGAGGGAGCCATTTAAATTTGATGAGTGTATGTATCTTGTCAAGTATCACCAGTCTTTGTAGGTCGTATACCTCTCAATACACAGAGTTTTGAAACCAGATGAAGCATTTAGGGTAATCCTGCACTGTTCAAACATTTTGCAGCATTCTGGCAGGTCATTCGACCGTTTTTTAATAAAACGGTTTCATAACCATAATTTAACTATATTCTGACCATAAAATGTCCAATAATATGGTCAGAATAGTGTTAAATTATGGTTGTGTAAGCGTACTCGGAAAAAACCGTTAAATGACCTGCCAGAATGCTGCAAATTTTTAATAGTGTGTATAATATAGCCACGGACAAAAAAAAAAGCAATAGCATTTTCGAGTTATATATAATTTCGAAAATCGCTCTTCATCTTTAGAAATCCTACAAACCAATATATTTTTTTCAGATTTAAAGAAGCATTTATAAAAAGAAAGTTTCTTTTGCTAATACTATTATTTGAAAATGTATACGAGTAGTGTTTATTGTGTGTTAATGAGTTTTTTAAAACCAGAATATTGGTTTTAGGTTGGTATAAATTCTAATACATAGGGAAGACGTTTAAAATATAGGTTTTATGAATTTTTATAATACCTTTTTAATCAGTAAATTTCTAGAAACAAATACCAATAGTATCTATAATAACTTTAGTTTCAATTACTTTTTATCTTTAAAGAAAAATTATTTTAAAACGTACACGCTACTTTAAAATAAAAACTACAAAATGACCACTTTGCCCTCCTAGGCTGAGTGAAGGGCGAGCATAGGTAAATAAACAAATCGCATTCATTCAGGATGTATATTGAATAAAAACAAGCTAAAGTAACACATTTTGAATAAGTGTTATGTTTTGTCGTAAATCATCACAATATAAAGTAAACAGCAATGAGTATCAATGTTACAAATGGAGGAATGCAAGTGCCCCTAGCAGTCATATCGACTGGGAATGTCGAGAGTAACTTTTTATTTGCAGAAGTTAAAGACAGACCTGTCTTCTTCCATTCAAAGAAAATATGTTTGAGTAGTATTTTGTTATGAAAAATGAATAAAAAATCGTTTCCGGGCAAACTAACCATTTGGTCATTTTTCCCGATCTCTTTGTGCCCACTTTGCCCGGAATGAAGACATTGCAAAAACTGAGGGCTAGCATCTAGCGTTTCGAAACACACATCATTTAGAAGGTTATTTCGCACTGATTAAACAGGATAAGATCAAATAATTATGATACTACATATTACTTAGCTACTATAATCAAAACATTGTACCACTTGCCTAAAAACAAAAATGCGAAAAAAAAATAAATTGAGTTCAGAAGTAGAAAAAATGTATCCTAGCTCTTCAAAGTCGCAGGCAATACTAAAAACATGTGTGACGCCTGTATCGCCCAGTTCCTGCGTGACAGAGGCACTACTCAACGGAAAAACCCAATCGTCCACTTAGTCTTCAGTGGTCATTTTACCCGCATTTCCCCTATGCATATTCTATCATATAAAAGCATTTTTAACTGTGCAACTGAATTTAAGCATGTGAGATTAAGAAAAAATTATTTATCTTAATGTTAATTTAATGCTGTTAGTTTAACGTGTTTGCCTGCAAAACATGTTTGTTTAGAAGTGTTTACTTGATAATTGATAACATCCTAAAAATCTATGTTCCAGGTTAAGAAAGCTGATTAAAAATTTGTAAAACCTACCCCGAAATGTTTTCCAAAAATAAGTGGAAGCTAAAGTAACTTTGCATTTATAAATGCTTCTTTAATCATCGAAATCACAGTCGTTTTAGAACGTTCTAAGAAGGTTTTTTGGAATCGTGGGTATCTTGAAAGTGCTTACTGTATATTTTCATTCGTGGTTATATTATATTTTACTATCTTAAGAAACTTTTGTCTTTTATAAGAGTGGAGTTTATGTTCTTCACTTGCAAAATTTTCATGGTCATTCATGTTAATTCTGGAAAAAGCTTACTTTTCAAAAAGCCTTTTTAATGTAATGTTGAAAACACAAATTTATATTGAAATCGTCTAAGACTTGTCCAATTGTCATAAGTTTTAAATGATATGCAGATGCATTTGATAAAAATGCATTTGCATATGATACCATGCTTCAACGTATTAAGTTCGATGAGTTAATTACTCTTTTTTGTTTAATTTTCAAAATATAAATAATAATTTTCAAGGAAGTCATTTATTTGTTATCTAGTCGAAATCGAAAGACTGGTATTTACTTTTATCCCATATATTAGTGTTTTTACCCCTTAATTATTGCGCTCACCAGCATGACGGGCTGAAGTTTTAAAAGAATTATATTATCGGAAAAAACTTCTGAAACCAGAAAAATTTAACTGGTATTTCCTAAAGATTTCTTTGAGAATTAGTGTTTGTTTGTATGTATTATGTATATGTATATTTGAGTAAATAATTATGACGTATCGAGCATTTCTGATGATAAATGGAATATTAGTGAAGCCGGCAGTGATCCTCAAGAAAGTAAATTTTATGACTGTTCATATTCAGATGGTAACACCAGTGATGGAGCGCTCATGTTACCTAGCCGTGTATAGCATACTTTTGTATCATAAACTTTAATAGTATGGTATACTTTTAAAAGTAAAATAAACTTTAAGGCGCAAATATCTCGAATGGTGGCTTTCTGCAAATGCGAGTATAGTCCATAAAATCTTTTTTTTTTTTTTTTTTTCGCCTCAAACATACGACTAATTGCATATTTTATTTAGAAAATTTATAATTATTTAATTTCTGCGATACAAAATAGGTTTTTATGGTTTTCATCAATATTAAGCCATGCTTAAGGAATTAAAATGTCAAAGAATATGCGTATTTTGTTTTCGCATAATATGTATCTGTCATACATTTAAAATTCTACATTATCGTTATTACGCTGCGAAATTAGATATACTATGAATTTCGAAAAGGGGAATCTATTCCAAAAGTCCTAACATGCTTCCTTTTAAAGATTTTATATAAGTAAGGATTTCTCTTATGCATAAAATATGCATCAAGTAACTTAAAATAAAATAATGTAAAATAAGAAACAACACGTAAATTAAGATAAAATTTGAAAAAGAATAGGAATTGTTGCACTCTTTCTTAGTCCACACGCTGATGAATTCTGCTGGATCCACGATCACAAATCGCATAGACTTCGAAAAAATTTTCTTTTATTTTGATATGCTGCCACCACCAAGATATATACGTGATATCGGGCATGTTGTGAGAAGGATTATCACGAAGAATGCTAAACTTATTCAATTAAAATTAATGAACAATTAATTTATTTACAAATTATTTACATATAATAGAACATTGTCTACATTTAAGAGCTCGGATATAGATGATCCGGCCGATACTAAGTTACATATTGCAAGTACTTTCTGCGCACTGGGCTAACTTATTAAAATACCATTTTCCCGTCACCCTCCCGTCTCACCTTACGGTATCTCATCCGGTTTATCGAAGGATCACCTTGGACCTCCCCTTGCGTATCCTTTCTCTGCACAAGACTCGAGCCTTTTCCCAGAACGCAATACACTTAATACCAGAAAACTCAATTAAAACACTAAGACCTGTCTTCACCAGGTATACGCCAAAAACTCAATCAACACGCTGCGTCCTCTCTTCACCAGGTCTACTCCAGATCTGCCTTCTCTTTCTCTCAAACACATGCCTTCCAAACACAGTATATGGTGATATGTTCTCTGACCATAGAGATCCCTTCACTTATCTAAAAACTTCTCTGTCAGATGGATTTCACTACTTACGAGATAGGGAATTTCTTGTTTTACCTTATCTGTGGTATGCGTTCTTGAATAGCAATGGAAGCTGGAATACATTGATACAATGAAATTGTTCATACATACTGTCAAACTAAAATAAGTCAGATAAACTTCAAGATAAGGAAAAATATAACCTTAAACACTAAGAACGCAGAAAATGAAACATGTGAAATAAAATAGACAAGTAAAAGGTAATATCAGATAATAATAATCTTAATTAGTTATCTACTCACTAGCGACAGGAATATTAGAGGACATAAATTATAAACATCGATAATGTCCCGGATGAGTAGAAAAAACAATCAATTTATCAAACCCATGCATTCATTGTGAAGCAAATTTTTCTATTTAAATTGCATATCTCAACCATATAGTAAAGTAATATGAAATCTGTAAAATAAATAACCCATATAAGATTGAGAATTAGATAAGATAACCCATATAAGATTGAAAATTAGATAAGATAACCCATGTGTGATTGGTAAACATTTCACTTTTGTGTTATTTATACTATTTGGCGCAAAATCCCACTTTCTTAACACTGAATTATGCCAAGGCTTCTACAACAGAGAAGTTTAAAAAAAGAATTCCTTAAAATAAATTTCTTTTTCCTAATCCTTATTTTCACCAATACGAAATTTTTTCTAAAAGTTAATATTTATTTGTGACTTACGATTCCCGACTTCTTGTTGAAGTATGAAAAGATGTTTTCTCCTATTCAGATCTTTATAAATATTCATGTCGTCGAAAGAAAGTGCGGAAGAATATTCATTTGCTAGAGCTATTGACAAGATCGGCGTTCCCATTATTTTAGTGTTCGGTAATGGACTTTATTTCAGTGAAGTGAAATAAGTTATAGTTATGCAGAAAATCCAATTTATTTTCATGAAGAGTTTTTTTTTTTCTTTTTACTTCAATTTTTGAATACAATACCAAAAATAAACTGGATTTGTTTCTGTTTAAAAAATGTAGAAAGAAAAACATTTACACGGTACGGAACAAGAAAAAAATTGTAAAATTTCCGTTTCTTACAGATTAAATTTTCATATACTTTTTTTATTTAACCATTTGCGACTGAACAATTCCGCTTTGGAAAATATTTACCCAGATGTTAGAATACATCATCTTAAACATGTAAAAATTAAAAAAAAAATTATAGCATAAAAATATATGTACAGAGTGTATAAAAATTCCTGGACATATTCTAAAATTTGATTTAAAATCAAATAAATGTCGTACAAGAGTGCAGTTTAGACTAAAATGCTTCTCAGGGTAAAAAGTTTTCTTCAAGTTAATAAAAATAATTAGTTCCAAATTTCGATCACAGATTGCGCCAGTTGTCTACATGTTTTTTTTTTTTTTTTTTTTTTTTTTTTTTTTGAAACCTACGTTTTTTCTCATTTTCAGATTAATTTTGATGCGTTTGAGTAATTTTTGACGGCCGATTATCTACTCGAGGGATATAGGCCCTAGAGGGAGTGCCTTCCGTGGAGGTCTTTCTAAGGGAACCTAAGCAGTATTTACTCAAGGTTTCCCAAGGTTAGAAAAAAACCACGAAATCTCCGAATGGTTAGGACGACGGGCACGATTGGGTTCGAACGCAGCACTTCCCATCTACCAGAGACCCAGTGTACTCCCGTCTCGTCGAGAGAAGAACTTGTCAGCCACTGGTGGCGCATTATTTTGACGCTATGACACAGAAATTACGACTTCCAGCACTGAGAGGTGATCGAATTAAATGCAATGCTGATTCGTTATTTCAATTCTGGAATTGATTTCGAAAACGGAAACCTCTAAACCTTAACCTAAATAAAACCATACACCGAAATGTAGGGGGATTGGTGTTCATTTTGACTAGGTAGTAACACCTTCTTCAGCAATCACAAACTTAGAATTTAGAACTGAGGTAAAAAGTATATCCACAAACTTATGACACAATATTAGTAAATAGGCATGGCAATTCAGTGACAGATACGATGTTGAAGTGGTACCTTAGAATTATGTTTCTGGAATCATTCTGTTATGGAATTTCTCACCGAATTTGTCCTGTCTAATAATATTCAAAGACATCCTATAATCGTATTGTATTCTAAATTATTTAGTTTAATACTCTGAAGAGTCAGTGAGCATACATATTTTGTTTTGTATATCATATAAACAATCAGATTTTTCAAATTACACTCTGTCAAATACACCTTACATTATAATCTGAATTGCAAAAAAAGTTGAAGATATATAGAAAAGACATAGACATTCTTAAATACATTTTACTATCTTAAGAATGTCTGTCATGAAACCAACTGAATGTATGAGAAAAAGAAAAAGTGTTAAAATTCTTACAAGAATCCAGAAAAAAATTGCGAACGAAAAGAAATATGTGAAGAAATAAGTGAAAAACGTTTATAATGCTCCGTCTTCCAAGTGTTGAACGAATAAAAACGTTATTTTCTGAGAATAATATAATGTTTTCTAATTCATAATTTCAACCCAATAAGAATTTTTCCTAATTCTATTTACGTTTAGCTTCCGACGCCCAAATTCTAATTGAAGAATAGCGTACTATTAAAAGATTGTCCCAATTTCAATGGTATTTACACGAATCATACATCAAATTGAAGGTAAACTAACCTAGTTCTTCTTACAAATGTTCAATATGTGCACATACGGCACACTTCCACGAGACGACAAAAATGTTTGTACAGGATTTTGACAGCGTCAGAGCATCTTATCTGCGTAGTCCTGCAATGTATGGTGCTTATGACGGCGAATTATCTACACGAGGGTTATGGGCCCAAAGTGGGGGTGACTTCCGTGCTGGTCTTTTTAAGAGAACCTAAACCGTATTTACGCAAGGAATTCCAAGGTTAAAAGAAAATCACGGAAATTTCCGAATGATTAGGCCGACGGGTGTAATTGGGTTCGAACCCAGAACCTCCTGTCTACCAGCTTTGATAGCAGAAACACTCGGCCACTGGCGGGGCATGTAGTCCTAAGAAATCCGTTTTGAAAGCAAGTCTTGAACTTCGGTTACCTGGCAGTGTCTACGTTCCGCCGCTGCCTAATGATTTGAACAAGTTGAGACACAGAACTGAAGAGGCTATTGCTTATATTGCTCCAGACCTGTTAAACAAAGTGTCGGAAGAATTGGTCTTTAGGTTGGATGTGGGCCGTATATCTAAAAGTGTACCTATTGAACATTCGTAAGAAAAACTAGCTTAGTTTACCTTCAATTTCATATATGATGTGTTGTGAATAGGCTAAACTAAACTGTTATATTATACCATTCAAAAAGGGGACTATTCTTTTATGGGCACTCTGTATTATGTGTTTTAGAAATTATTTTCTTAGACTCAATCTCAAATAAATCCGTGAATTCAACAAATATTTTCGTTGTATATAATTCATTGAAACACGAAAGTTTCCGCTTTAATTTGGCCATTTTCCATGAAAATAAAAACCCAAAAACAATCTAACATAAAAATTAACTGAAACAATTCAATTTAAAGCTGCTTTTACTTCAAATCGGAGGACTATTCTTCTACAGTGGAACCCTGTTAAGACGCGTTTCAAGGGAGAGGTGAAAAGTAGCGTATTAAGCGGGATCGCGTATTAAACGTGATTTGTATAATGTTGCAGTGATTTGGCTTATTTACACATTTAATCGTCTAAATGAACTTCAGAGCTTTCATTTATACGTTTACGTTCGAAAATTGTGTCTTTTAGATATATTCAGTTTGAAATTTAATTGTATTCCACTTTAACACATTGTTTCTTTTTATAGGACAAACTGGAATAACAACGGAAAATAAATATAGATTCCAACATGAATTTATTGTTGATTAATGAGTTGCAACCAAAAATAATTTTCCTACTAGACTCATTTTTTTTAATAGAAAGAAAAATAATATTAAATCTTTGAAGCACAACCCACTTATTAAAATCATATTTGGTACACTTGTAATAATGAGTACCATTATAATCTATTCTTAATTATCAATATAATAAGAAAAACTAACCTTATAAATTATCGATATAGCAAAAAGTAAAGTAAACATAAAAGAATTATCCAATCGCAGTCGTATTTAATCTTTGCGAGTCTAATTTTTTGTTGCCTATAATATACATTATAAAACATTGTAGCGATATAAGTACATTTAAAACACCTCTAACAACGCGTATGAACAACTCTAATGATAATAATTTTTATGACTATCTGAGTAATCTGAATTAGTCTATCTATCTGCACTACAGTAAAAACACACACGAAGCAAGATACAAAGAATTTTAGGAGGTGGGATCAAAGAAGAATTGCAGTTTTGCTAACTTAGCGTGTGCGTGTTTTATTTTAATTCAAATATCTACCGCTATTTCCGATTAATAATACTCGCCTTAATTAATCTGTTGTTAAATAAATTAAATACTATTTGCAAACAGTGTTTTTTAGCAGAATAATAAAATACTCTAAATTGGAAACACCCGAGAAGAGAGAAGGAATTCGCATCTTGATCAATGAATTCGCGTCTTAAGCGTGATTTTTTCCCCTGAAAGAACCGAAAATTTATCGCGTATTAAGCGGGATCGCATCATAACCGTTCGCGTATTAAACGTGATCTTTTTACATTAGACTTATGGGCGATGTTCAAGGGATCGGAAAAAATTCGCGTATTAAGCGGGATCGCTTATTAACCGTGAGCGTCTTAACCGGGTTCTACTGTACTTGTAATTCACAGCTGTGTAGTACTTTTTGCATTATAAAACTGATTTTTTTACGTATGTCCCTTTTCCTCTGAAACATCAAAAATTCTTAATTGTAAGCTTAATTTTTCCTAAAGTTCTTCGGTCAAAATAAGAAAATTTCTTCAAGTAACTGAAACATCTCTTTCAATCACCTTAGTGCAACTTGATGCTTGTGCTTTTTAAATGTTTTCTGGCGAAATTATCTTTTGCAAGAGCATCAAGTTTCTCTCTGTTAAGCGAAGAAGTTTTGTTACTATTAAGAATGTGTTAGAAAGTTTTTCATAACATATGCTTGACGCATAACTTTTCTTCCGCGTTATTATTAATTTCAAAACCGTCACGAGGACAGTTTTATACCATGAACATTCCAGAATAAATTTGAGGCCACATGAGCTGTTTTCTTTAAATACATAAACTATGATTTTAACAAAGAATTTTTATCGGTTCTCTAACTTTTATGCATAGGGCTACAAAATGCACCAGGTCTCGATTCTAGGTGCGAGCAACACCTAAAGCGGTTCCCTTGTGAGAATTGTTTCTGGTATAAATTACTATTTTTTTTTTAGTACATATTATAAATATTCAATTCAACAATAAATAGTAGACTGGGGTACATTTTCCACAGTTGCAAAAGGACGACTGTGCGTAAAGCGGTATTCCTGGGCTGAAGATTTAGCAGCGTACACTACTGGTGTACGGCATGCGATTTTTTTCCTTTGAGACTTTATAAATGATTGTGTCTACATTCCACCAGTAACTAATGATTTGCCAGAGTTAAGACACAAAATTGAAGAGACTATTGCTATCATTCCTCCTGTCATATTAACCGAATTGCGGAATTGGGCTTTAGATTGGATGTGTCACGCAAAACTAAAGGTCTATTGAACATATGTAAGAAAAACTAGGTTAGTTTACTTTCAATTTGATTTATGATTTGTTGTAAATAGTCTAAATTAAAATGTTATTATAAAGTAAAACCTCCCTGTGCGACCACTTCCATTAAGCGACCACCTCCCTGAACGACCATTTTTTTCATGGAACAAAATTTATTCCCATAGGTTCAATACTAATTTTACCTCCATTCAGAGACCATCCCAGTTGAACTCTCTCCATGAACTACCCATTTCTTTGAAGAAAATGAAACAAATTCCGTTTTTTCCAGGTCGCTTGAAGAAGGTTTTATTAGAAAAATAATTCTGGAGAGCGCATTATTCATCAAACTTCTAAACTAAGTTTAGAAATTTTTTTTTATTATTCCGGCAACTTTTAAGTGTTTATACCCCTTTGTGCCTTTTTATGCAATGAATTTAACTCTGAAGACAAATTAAGAATGACGGTCAATAAACTCTCCTGCCCTATTCTGTCAGGAAACTCTCAAAGAAATAGATAAATTAATGAAATCGTCGTTATTTGTTCCCGTTCAAAAAAAAATGCATTTATTATTGCTTTATTTCGAAAGGACTTACAAATAAAAGTTATAAATGATAAAACCGTAAAATCAAAGCAAACCTCAATGTATTCATGTTTTAAACTCTATAGTAATAACTTATATAATTAACTTTTGTTTTGATACTTAAATTTTCATATTTTTTCCTAATGTGAAAAATAAATTTTAGAAATATTAATTGTTACCTTTTTTTAACAATTAAAATCTACATTTAAACATGATCTCCATTAAGAGATCACCTCTGGGAGTGACCCATTTTTATTGGAACGGAATGTGGTCGCTTTAGGGAAGTATTACTGTATACCATTGAAAAGGGAAAATTATTTGATGGACACCCTGTATATAATGACATTTTTTCCAATTCAAATTCTTATAGATATTCAAGATGTGAGAATAAATTGCAGAACAAATTTTCTTTGCTCTATTAAGAGTTATGCACATATTATATTAATGCTCGGTAAGGAGCATTATTTCAGTGAAGTGAAAATACAGTAGAACCCCTTTTATCCGAAACTCTTTTAATTGAAACTCTCGATTAACCGAAATCCCTTTTTAAAGCTTTTTTTACTATCACATTCCATGTGTGCAAAATCCATTTTTAAAGCTTTTTTTAAAAACTATCACATTCTTTGTGTGCAAGCGGTTCTTTCCGAACTACGAGTACACATAAATATTTCTGCTCCGTTTTCTTAGAGTTCTTTTGAATTTAACTTGAGCTCCCGTAAGCTGCGGAGTGGACCGAAGAAATTAGCAATTTTGAAGCTTTCGTATGTTTTGCAAAAGGTTTGGGATGGCCGGAGCAGCAGAAATACTGTAATACTGATGAACTAATAATGTTTAAAAAGTCCGTGATAGAGGTTCAAAGCAAAGGCAATCGAAACTGCGACAAACAAAACATTTTTTCAAACACTTGTGATATACGTAAAAGGTACTTAATTTCAAAATTAAAATTCAGGTAATTTATTCTTTTTTTCTATTTTGCTATTGCTTTATTTTTATTAAGCTCTTGTTACCATAATAAGAAATATTGCATATTGCTCCTTAATCTTAAAATGAAAGCATTCTCGATTATCCGAAAATTTCGATTTTCCGACAG
This sequence comes from Maratus speciosus, assembly GCA_963932465.1. NCBI lineage: Eukaryota > Metazoa > Arthropoda > Arachnida > Araneae > Salticidae > Maratus > Maratus speciosus. The sequence continues at coordinate 252,789,201 of OZ010790.1, forward strand.
AGGCTCGGTCTTAATTACTTCGGATAATTGAGGTTCTACTGTAATTTATAATTACAGTAGAACTCCAATTATCCGAACTCAGACTATCCGAATTGCTGATTATCCGAATCGCTTTCAGAATTTTAGATGAAAAAAAATTAAGCGGAAACGTACTGCGATTCGCAAAATAATGATTATAAATATTGAAAGTGTGAGAAAAGAAAGTTTCGAGGAAGAAGATGACCTTTCGGGACTCGTCGTGGGGTTTGTCTCTCGGGTAGTTCCGAGCGGAGGCCAACGGGCCTGTGAGGGCCTAGGTCCGAGGCGTGGGACCCCCCCCCATGTTAACCCTTTATGTACTGAATTATGAATTCATGAAAATTTTATCTTCTAAAGCATTTTTCGTGAATTGTTTAAACTATATTAGAAGATTTACATAATCATTTAATAAATTTTAGAAGTAGGGTAAAGTGCCCATATTTCGTCCACTCTCCTAATTTCGTCCCCCTTAACTTCTCCGCTTCTGCGAAAGTGGTGCCACTTATGATACAAGGAACAGGGGACGGGAGGTAAAAGGGGTCAGTGTTGAAAGTTTCATTCGCCAAGACGCATACATTAATTAAAGACAGCTAATTTCCTATTTTTAGAAGACCTGAGTTCTTATTACGTCGTTTGTTGAACGTTATTTATTGTACAGTAAGTATTTATTTCTTATCAATTGCATGTATTTTACTTTGGTAAGATGCTGACAGTAGCATACAGTGAGTTTTAGGACGCTCAGTTCATCTTACGGGAACTCAAGCTCCGTCATATTGGGAAGTAGTGTGATCCCAATTTCGTCCCCCTTGCAGTTCTAATTTTCGTCCCGGGGACGAAATCAGGAATGCTTCTTTATGAAATTTTTTTCAATTTTTTCCTCGTGTTTGGATGGCTAATGTTTCGTTATGTTATTCTTCGACTGACTATTAGTACATTTCTTTCTGCCTTACTTTAATGTAAATTAAATTACTTACTCATTTAGAAATAAATTTTGATTTAGTTATAAGCTAAGCCTCGGCGTATTGGATTTTTTGGGGACGAAACTGGGACCATTTTTGTTCTTTTTCATTTTTTAGATACTTTTGAAAAAACAATTTTTCGCATTGTTAAATTTTTTTTTGTACGATATTTGCATGTTCGTGGGTAGTTAGTCTATGTAAAATCCAAATTTGGTAGATTTTCGCTGAAAATTACTACTTCCAAGGGCCTAAAAGTAACTGGGGGACGGTAATAGGGCGCCTTACCCTATTTTAGAAGGATTGACGGATTTAAAAGGATTAATTAAATTTGTATTTATAGGGATTATGAGCAATATTTATGTCCACACTCAAATCTTTTATTTTAAATATTTTTCTTGGCATTTTGTAGAATTAGCAAATGTGCAAGTAGAATATTCTTACACTAGAAATAGAGAAATATTTCCGAATTGAAAAATTCCACCCCCTCCCTTCCCAACGCCCAGAAAGCTGAAAAGATGCAAAGGCAAAAGAAATCATCCTTTTAAAAATATTTTTTGTTTTGTGTAATCCATAATGCTTTTGGAACAAGATAAAGAATTTATCTATAACTCCTACTGAACAGTATAACAAGTAATCGATGTATTAAATCAATTTTTTAACAAGCTGTTTTAATGGTACTTATTAGTACCGTCAGTAGATAAAGGGTTAATGTCGAAGTTGCAGTAGACACGGGACCATCAGCAAGTGATGCATTTGACGGCCTTAAAACTGCGTTGAAGTGGATGGAGCGTCAGCCCGAGTGTGACCACATCCAACTTCTCACTGTCAAGCGAATGCGCAACTTGGCTGCATGAAAAGGGATGTAGACTGTCAAACACCTTATTTTGACCGAGATGTTCAGCAAGCAATGACTTTCATTTACAGTACGGTACCTACATACTGTACTAATGTACAAAACTTGTAAGTACGCTTAGGATGTAAAAGTGTTGCCTTTTCATTTAATTAATTAAATGCTCTTTTTCTTTAATTTTTTTTCTCACATTGTCAACATACATACAATAATTAATTAAATAGACCCTTTTTTCGGAAAAAATACAATTATTCGAATTTTTGATTATCCGAATGGGGTCGGTCCCCATTGATTCTGATAACTGGAGTTCTACTGTATTCAGAAATCCAATTCACGTTTTTGAAATGTGTTTTTTATTTCATGAACTTCATATTTTGTATGCATTGGCGTAGAAGAAATGAGATATGTTTCTGTTTGAACTAAGTAGAAAGAAAACCTTTCATGCGACGACAAACAAAAGAAAAATGCAAATTTTCTATTTCGTACAAGCGAAATTTTCATAGTCATACAAATTAGTTCTGAAAAAAGCAACTAAGTTTGAACAACTGTCCTTTTAAACTTTAAGCCTTTATAAATATAAAGGTAAATATTATGAGTTTATTTTCAAACTGCCGTTGACTTTTCATTTGTTTCAAATTTATAAATGATTACCAGGTGTATTTGAAAGGGTGACTTAAGTGTTCAGTTTTCTAAATTGTTTTTTATTTCTTTTGAATCTTCTATATTTTAAATGATGATAGGTTTCAAAGAAATGCTTTGGTCGTTAACTTGTCACTCTCCAAATTGCTTTGTTTCGCCTGTTAAAATTTTGAGGGGTCGAAGAGAATCCATGTTGTCTACTATTAACCTCTTCCGGGACTATATTTTTAGTGTGAAGAAAAAAAATGATTTTTTTTTAATACAATTTATTCATTTTATATTAATAGGAATTCAAAAAGAAAAAAAAGGAAAAACAATAAAAATTTACAAAAAAATAGTAATAGGGTAAAGTGCCCATATTTCGTCCCCTTTCCTAATTTCGTTCCCCTTAACTTCTGAGCTTCTGCGAAAGTGGCACCACTTATGACGCAAGGCACAGGGGACGGAATATAAAAGTGGTCAGTATTGAAAGTTTCTTTCGCCAAGACGCATACGTAAATTAAAGACGCAGAATTTCCTATTTTTATAAGACCTGAGTTCTTATTACGTCGTTTGTAGAACGCTATTTATTGTATTGTAAGTATTTATTTCTTATTCATTGCATGTATTTTTACGTATGTAAGATGCTGACAGGAACATTCAGTGAATTTTAGGACGCTCAGTTCATCTTACGGGAACTGAAGCTCCGCCATATTGGGAAGTAGCGTGGTCACAATTTTGTACCCCTTCCAGTTCTTATTTTCGTCCCGGGGACGAAATTAGGAGCTTTTTCATGACAATTTTTTCAATTTTTACCTCATGTTTCGCCGGCTAATGTTCCGTTATGTTATTCTTCCACTGCTAATTAGTACATTTCTTTGTGCCTTACTTTGATTTACATTAAATTATTTACTCATTTACAAATAAATATTGATTTAGTTATAAGTTAAGCCTCGGCGTATTTTATTTTTTGGAGGGACGAAATTGGGACCTTTTTTTTTTGCATTTTTTAGATACTTATGAAAAAACAATTTTTCACATTGTTAAATTCTTTTGTACGATATTTTCCTATGTCTCTATGTGCGTGGGTACATAGTCTTATCTAAAATCCAAATTTGGTAGATTTTCACTGAAAATTACAACATTTAGGGCCTAAAAGTGACTGGGGGACGAAATATGGGCACTAATATTTAGAATGATACCCTAATAACGTCCATAGTTTTTTGCCGAAGATCGTTAATAGCAATTTAAAGTGAAAAGATTTTTAATAAAATATAAAACAAACAGTAAATTTCTTTTTTACTTTTCTACAAATTATTAAAACTTAATATATTTAATATATCCGATATTATTTTTATCAAGTATGAACGATTTGTTCAAATAATCCAACAACACTGACTGCCGAAAAATTACTCTTTATATTTTATATCTTTAACAGTACATTCGTGCAGTCAAACCATAAAAAATTTAACTTCTACTGTTGAGGAATTCTGTAGTGAATAAATTATTATCATCTTTCTTTTTTATTGTTATTGACAGTAATTATAATTATAAAAAACTAAACGCCCATATATGTGACGAAAGGCTTGAAGAGGTTAAGTAACCAGGCAAAATTTCTTTATTATACATAACTTTTCATCTTTCATTGTAATAATATGAATTTAACAAGTGGTAAGCAAGGTATGCAAAAAGTCATTGCAAAATATATCCGTAAATTTTATTTTCACTTTCTTCTACATTTACAAGAAGAAAGTATTGGATTTGTGAAAATTTTAATTCCAGTATTCGACGGATTTACACGTTTTAGCGGTTAGAGATCCCGAAAAACATGTTTTTAGAAAAGGTCTGTGAGTCTGTCTGTCTGTCGGTGTGTCTATATGTGACACAAATATTCTGGGCGCTCTATCTCAAGAATTAATGCACGGAATTTAATAACAATTTATATTCAGTTAGTCCCTGATACAAATTGGCTCTGATTAGTTTTCGGTGCAAATCGCACAACAGGTGGTGCTACTATGCTGCATTTTTTACGATTTTCCCAATGGCTGTATCTCAAGAACTAATGTGTTGATTTTCATCAAACTTTAGATTCAGTTAATCCTTGATATGAACTGGCGCAAACTACGTTTTGGTGCAAATCGGACAACAGGTGGCGCTGCTATGCTGCATTTTTCCTAATTCCCCCAATAGTTTTATCTCAAGAAGTAATACACGGATATTTATTAAACTTCAGATTCAGTTACCAAATTGACTTACGTCTCTGCTTATTAGGTTTTGGTATATATCACTCAACAGGTGGCTCTGCTATGCAGAATTTTTTACGATTTCCTCCATAGCTCTGCTCAAAAACTAAAGCACGTATTTTCACGAAACTTCGGAAACTTCAGTTAGAAGTTGACATAAATTGTTGCTGATTAGATTTCGGTGTAAATCTTCTAACCGGTGGCGCTGCTATGCTGCATTTTTCATGAAGTATTAACATGTAAGAGATAGAAGAAAGTTTGGTACCACATCCGCCAAGTTTTAATAATGACTCTGAAAATACATTAAACTATTAGAAAAACAGCGCGTGTTAAAATGCTTATTGTATTTTTTTTTTTTTTTTTTTTTTTTCCAAAAAATGTATATGTCAAAAGAAGTAAGGAAAAACTTTGGAATTTCCTTTTTATTAGGAATTTGGCGCTTTTTTAATAATAATTTGCAGAATTCGGGCTTAAGTGATTGAAATTTTCTTCTAAATGATGTAAACAGCACTATTAAAAAAGTGCTTCTGATTATAGATATAAGATAAATTACTTACCATTTATCTGTATGTAATAACAGATAAATGGCTTCTGCATTTTAAATAAATTCTATGCACATTATGAAAAATAACTTGTGCGTACAACAGAACATGTAAGCTTTGACTAGTTTACCATAATATACGTGAGAAGAATTTCCTTCTCTTACGAAGACCATTTTTTCTCTCTCGTCAAGTCCCCTATAGCAAAGAAATGCCAAAACTGATAATACACATTCATTCCTTCCCGAATGTTGAATGAATAAAATATGATATTTTTGAAATAAAGATTTTTCTTTTAATCCTTACTTTCACTAGAATGAAAAATTAAATAATAATAATAATATTTATTTTCCACTTACAATATCTGACATTTAACCAAAACAACGAAATAAGCTTTCTCACATTCGACTACATAGAAAAATTCATGACATCGAAATAAATTGTGGTAAACTCTCACTGGTCTAACAAAAGCTATATGGGGCATTCTCACAATCTTTTGACTTTTGGAAAACAAAATCTGACGAAATTAAACTTGCTAAAATAACATTTTAATCTGATAGACGAATACCTCAATGATGCAAAATAAAGAAAAAATGGTCTGCAGCGAGAATTTTTTTATTTAACTGAGGTTTAAGTTAAACTTGCGAGTTTAATTTTCCTTACCATTTCACCCCTATAACTTTTTATTTTCTTCTAAATTTTTACTTATAATGAATTTGCATAGTACCCACAGGATATTCAAATAAGAAATAATAACAATGTAGTACTTTTAATACAGAATTTTTGTATAACATTGTCTTAAAGGGATGTTAAAGAAGGGACGATAAGGTAAAAAAAGGGGATGGTATTGGAAAAAAGGGACGAAATGGTAAAAAAAGGGACGGTAAGAATTGAACGGTAAGGAAAATTACCACCTATTTTTAGAAAAATCATGTTAAGTCTTAGTGATAACCACAATGTTCATTGATTTTTAGAAATAGTTGTTAACATTGGATTTATTTTATTTTATTTTATTTTATTTTATTTTATTTTATTTTTTGTAATTTGCCTCGAAAAGTGCAGGAATAAACCTTGGGGTCGGTGAGACTATTAATAAAGCCACGGTGCTTGAAATTGATATTTCAATGCGGATTTAAATTCTACAGTAAATTTCCTGCCAAAGAATTTTATTTCTCTAGCATACTTCTGCAGGAGAAAAACCTTGAAAAAAAATTCTGTGGCTGCATCTGAAATGATTTTCTGTATAATTTTAGAAGAGGGATGCTAAAGAACCTAAAACCCAGGGACAGAGTTTAAAAAATAATAACGACCCTAAAAATGTTTTCAGGTTAATTTTTACCTACATATTTATATAAAACAATAGTTCCAGTTTCAGAAAAAAATAACATTGAATTATTTTATTGAAACAATTTTATCCAGACAGCTCCAAACTTAAAAATCAGCATCAGGGACACACAGAACGGTATAGGGGTTTTCCAGTTGTTTGGACCCTCAACATCGTCTAAAACTTATTTATCTCGTTAATATTCTTGTGCAATCATGGAATGGGATGTTCTCCAGTATATGAAATAAAAATATAAAAAAGTGTATTAAAATAAAAATTATTATTCAGGAACATGAAAGTCAAAAGATTGTGAGAATGCCCCATATACAGGGTGTTCGAAATTCGACCGACAAACACAGAGGGATGATAGTACGCATCAAGAGGATGAAAAATTACCATAGAACATGTGGTCGCAAACCACGTATTTAATCAAAATTACAGGATGTTTCATCTTAACACAATTTGGGTTGACTGTAATAAGTTTCAGAAAACTGAAGTATATTATAATACAACATTTAACAGACATTCTCATCATTGTTTTAAATGTGATAAGACCAAACAAAAGTGGTAGAATTTTGCATTATACGCCCCAGAAGTATGCACTTGACGTCCCACATTTTGACCGTGATTATCAATTCATGCGGTATCAACAATTGCTTGAGCAACATGATTATCCAGATCTTTTCGTGATGTTATCACATTTCACACAAAACAAGGTACACATCGCTACATTTTCATTGCAATGGAATATACAGTATAACCTCTATTATCCGAATTAATTGGGATCGATCATCTTTCGGAAAATCGAAATTTTCGGATAATCGAGAATGCTTCAATTGTAAGATTAAGGAGAAATATATGCAATATTTCGTATTATGGTAAACAAGTACTTAATAAAAATAAAGCAATGGCAAAATAAAAACAAGAATAAATTACCTGAATTTTAATTTTGAAATTAAGTACTTTTTACGTTTATCACAAAGGTTTGAAAAAATGTTTTCTTTATCGCAGTTTCGATTGCCTTTGCGTTGAAGCTCTATCATGGAGTTTTTTAATATGATTAGTTCATCACAGTCTTTCTGTTGCTCCAGCCATGTCAAACCTTTTGCAAAGCATTCAAAAGCTTCAGAATTGCTAAATTGTTCGTTTTCTTCGTTCCATTCCGCAGCTTATGAGAGCGCAAGTTAAATTCAAAGGAATTCTGAGAAAGAGGATCTAAAATATTTATATGTACTCGTAGTTCGGAAAGGACCGCTTGCACACAATAAATATGCCAGTTAAAAACAAAAAAAATAAAAACAAAGTTTTCAAAATGGATTTTGCACACTAGGAATGTGATAGTAAAGAAAAAAATATATGGATTTTGGTTAATCGAGAGTTTTGGTTAAAAGAGTTGCGTATAAAAGAGGTTTTACTGTACTCGTTATAGACTTAGCTCATATTCTTTATTTAAAAAGGTACCGAAACCGTTGAGAATTGATGTTTGTATTTATTCATTACGAAATATCTCAACTTACATAAAACAAAAATGACTGTTACAATTTCTAGAATATACTTTGAATATTAAAGTGCCAAATTAACAACACATGCCCATCAAGAAGGTATTGAAACTCTTGAATTCAGAGAAAATTTGCTACATAATAGAAAGGATAAAAGAAATAATTGAAAAACGTTGATAGAACATCGATCTCCAAGTTGTTGATTTAAGGGGAGAAAACTGATTTCCTTAGTAAGAAATTATATTTTCTAATAAATATTTTCTCCACTATGAAAAATTTTCATAAAATTAATATTTACTTTTGACTTACAATACACGAGTTGAAGTATCAAAAGATGTTTCGCTATTCCAGATTTTTAGAAATATTCAGGATGTCGGGAGTAATAGTAGAAACATGTTTTTTTGTTCTAACAAGAGTTATGTACGCAATATTTTAATCTTCGTTAAATAATTCTATTTCAGTGAACTGAAAATAATTTATAAATGTAAAAGAATAAAATATATTTTTCTGAAGATTTTTTTTTCTTTTGTGAGCTATTCCAAAGAAGAAAGTATAAACGTTTATGTTGAAACGATGTGGAAAGAAAACATTTTATGCGACACAGAGTATGAGAAAATTGCAAAATTGATTTTGGGCACTACTCGTAAATTTCCAAACTCATTAAAGTTAATAAAAAACAAAATTAATTATTTTCTGAGTATATATTTGTCCATACCCATCAAATTATTATCTCGAATAAATTTTAATGCAATGTTTATTTAGCTTAAGCTTTGTATATTATACCTTAAAAGTAAATATACTGTACATGTTTCTATTTGAATTAAGCAGAAAGAAAACAAATCATGAGCCGTAGAACAAGAAAACAATAAAATATCCTTTAACTACCCTCGGAATTGTCATAATCGTCCGATTTTACTAAAAAAAAAAAAGCGTTTACGCATTTATGCAAGCTTCTGTACTTTTGTTCCTTTAATTTAATTTTTTTAATAAAAAATACATAATGAAATTATTTCCGAAACTTTTTTTCTATTTGTCACAAATTATAAATGTTAAGAAAATGTGTTTAAAATTACTTGTCAGGTATTAAGTTTTATAAATTACTTACGGTGTTTTCATATAGTGTACATCTAAATGATACTTTTAATGTAAATTTTTGTTCATCTTCTTCTCTTTTTCTAAATATTGGTCGCTGCCTTCGTCATACGTTCGTAATTAAATGGTTTTTTAATTAAAGATAATTTTTATGAGTATTTTAACTTTCATTTAACTGTTATAACCTAATGTATCGCAAAATGTGCACAAAGTTCAAAATCAGTATAAATGAAGGAGGAAATGTGTAAATGAAATGATTAGGGATATTGTGTTCTATTGTTCTTCAAACGATATTACGAATTCCAAATAAAAACATATGCAATAAATGAGTCCGATATAAGATTTCTTCATGCAATTAAAGTGATGTCGAAATCTTTTGACAACATTAAAAATTATTGTCTTTTTTGTTTACTGTTTATTGTTATTTCCTTTTATTCGATAACACAATTTTGTTTTAAACAACTAACACCTTGATTACAACTTTTGATTGAATAAAATTTTTCATTAAAAATTATAAATTAATAATTAGCTAAAGTCTTTCGTAAAGCAAAAGTCTTTAGCAATACAAACAAACTCACTGAATAAACCTTAAAATGATGAATTCAGTATGTCTGTTTCAAAAATTTTATTAATTTACAAAGTATGAATATTCATAAATCAAAGTAAATATAAAAAAATCCTTACGATAAAAGAGTTAGTTACAAACAAAAATGTAAAAAAAAATCTTATTCGTTTTCCTCAAACACTTTCAGTTAACTCATCTCTTTAAAACAGTGATTCTCGTTATTTATTTGTTTATTTGGGAGATTTTTTCTAATTGCTTTTAAATATTTTTTAAATCAATATTTGCTTTTTTTATTTTTTTTTTAATTGGGTGTACGTTTACGTGTACTTTTTATGGTTTTTGCTTTAAAAGTACAATTTTTTAGAATTAGCTTTTAAATTGCATTTAAATATTCTTTTGCATGCAAAAGAATATATATTTATACCGAGCATTAAAAATCGTTTCAGTTTATTTTAATGAAAGAAATTATTATAATAAAAACAACTTGTTTTAAGTTTAAATAATTTATATACAATATTATAAAGAGAATCAAGTTCGGGGTGCTGTTTCTAAAATATTTATATAGTGGAATAATTATAAATGATTGTTCCGCGTTAGTGTGACTACTTGACAACTGTATAACAGAATAGGATATATGGTAAAGAAAATAGAGTCGCGCACTCGCTAATGTTAACCCTATGAAGAAATTTTTTTAAATATCTTGTTTGCATTTCAGTATTTTTGAATGATTATTTTTCAATGGATAGCTAAGGACGGTCTCTAAAGAGACCGCATTCGATGTTTCTTTTTTTTTAAGTTTTTTTTTTTTTTTTTTTTTTTTGGGGGGGGGGGGGTGGAATGGGGATATTTTCACTTTCGAACGAAATCGGTTCCAAAAGTGAAAGTATCTCTATTTAAAAAAATCCAAAAAATAAAAATGCATTCGTAAAAACACATAAAATTGCTAAATGGTACATCCAACAAGAGCTTTTATATGAACTTGTATAAATAAATACGATCATAAAAATGTAATGTTTACGTTTCCAACTGCTTCTGCAGTTATCCTCAGGATGCAATATGATGCTGAAGTGATCTCTAAAAGTAATTATTTTACTTTTATCATCGTATTTATTAGTAGAAATTCATATAAAGATTATTCTGGTACGTACCTTTTAGCAATTTTACGGGTTTTTATGAATATATTTTTATTTGTAATTTTTCATGGTGCAATTGCCCAGCATGTGTTAATAAAAAAATCTGTAAACAAAATCTTGAAAGTAAAATAACGGCATTTGTAGAGATCGGCATCAGTTATCGAATGATAATTTCTTCCGTAGGATTAACGTTAGCAAGCGGGTGTTTTAACGTGAGTGAAGCGAGACTCCTAATGTATATTAGCGCCTCAGAGTTCAGCTTATTTATAATTTTACCAATGATGTTATACTTTGTCTTCTATATGTAAGAGCAAAAGTTTACAATTACAGAAAACATATGTCCACTAAAGAAATTCAATATGTTAAATAATTTTTACCTAAAAATATTACATTTTAATCTATATTTTATAATCAAACATAAAGTCTGTCTTATCTGGTTTTTACACTTTCAGAAATGATTTAAAACTCTATACAAATAAAGAAAGCAAACGCATTTTGTTACAAAAATAATATATTTGTTGCACCATAGAAATAAAATGCATTAAGGAAGCATTCAAATTATGAATTCAGTATTCCTGATTAGAAAACAAAAATGTTATTTAGTTACAAAACATAAATATTAATAAATCGAAAGTAAATATTAAAGAAAAAATCAACGGAAGTGTTACAAGTAAAAAAATATAATAAGAAGTTTATGTTTTCTTCAAACAGCTTGAGGTAATTCATATCTTTTGAAATAAGTAATTTGTTTTTTCATTCTTTTTTCTTTTATTGGGAGGATTTTATCTAATTGCTTTTAATTTTTTTTAATATATATATTTTTCTCAGTTTCTATTGATGACACCTGCTTGTACATAATTGTGGTTTTTGCTTTAAATAAAAATACCGTTTTTTACTGTATTTGTTCAACATAAACTAGTTTTGAAATCACTTTAAAAATGAAAAAAATCATGCGAACTTCAAAGTTCCATTAACATTTTATAAGTTTTATTAGTGTCGAGTATGCAAAGTATTATTTATTAATGGCAAAAATTAATCTCTTTTTACCAAAAATTCTATTAAGTTTTTAAAAAAAAGTTTTTAATCTCTATAAAAAAATAAATACCCTGAAAATTTATAAACATATTCAAATATGATATGCTATTTGTTTACAACTCATCCTAAAATATAACTATTAGTGTAACTGAATAATTCACCAGCATTTTTTTTATATTTAAGTATGATATAAACATATATTTTAGAGAAAGAAAAATATTTAAAAAATCCGTCCGTATTTTTTATCTCAAATCTATGAATTTTAATCACAAAATTACGGTAGAAAGCGCATAAGCAATTTTGCCTGTATTTAAAATATGATTCTATACAAACTATAAATAAGAGCTCTCTGTTTAAATTTAAGAACTTACCGTGTTGAATATAACTTAATAAACTGCATAAAGAATATTATTTGCAAATTAAAATATACAAATTATATAAAACTAAAACTATTTATTATAAAGATTTTTTTTACTATTAAAATTTCATACTGTTGAAGCCCATGACTTACCGTCAATTGTTGCATTATTATTTTTTTCTATGTTTATTTTTTTACGATCTGATTGCAGTTCCGTTTAATGACATTGGGATGTTACGCAGTTTGGCTATTTGTGTGGTGTCTTTCTTTGCAATCAGTTCCGTCGCAGGTAGCTAATAAAAATATATAGTAATGACAAAGTCTGGTTGTGACAAAGGCTATTTCATCCCTCGTATAAGTTGTGCCAGCTCATAAATTCAGCAGTATATGTGTTTAATGATGTATTTCAATGGATATTATTCATATTCGCATTACTTGATTAGTTTTTCGTCAAAACATGTTGTATGTCAAAATATTCTTTTTACTGTTTTGTTGTTTGTTTGTTTGCTTGTTTGTTTTTTAATTTTCGTTTCGAGTTGAGACTTCATTTTATATCATTGAAAATTTCGATTCAATATTATTAATGATGCGCTATAAGCTTAATTTGTATATTCATTATAATTGAAAAAAAAAAGGGAATAATAATCATGATCTAAAAATATCATCTAAATATTTAAAAAAAAAAAAAAAAAATTATCGAACTGGATTGCTTCTTAAAATGTACGCGGGGTAGGTTTAATCGTGTAAAAACAACCCCAGTCATAGAAACCACAGTTAAATTCTATTTCACATCAGGAATCAAATTTTCTTTTTCCTTCAGGTTATCATGATATTAAAAACAGAACTTTTAAGGATTAAAATGTCTCTTGATTCATTGCAGTAAGAAGTGTAAAACTTAGCTATGTTTTGATTAGCTAAGCAGACTATGATTTTAACATTAATTATTCCTAATATAAAGCAGGAGGAGCAAATAATCTAAACAAGCGTCAAAACTGGATTATCTTTTTCAATCGCAGAAATCTGCTAATTAAGTATGATAATACTAGTATTAAAAAAAAACCCCAGAAGTTGGCAGCTATGTATTTAAATATATACTTTTAGTTTTTTAAACATAAATATAATTTTTCCAAGAAATTTAAAATAAATTAGGATCTAAAAGAATCAACTATCTTATTTTTATCAAATAACCTTGTAGAATTGCCCTACCTGCTAACTTCTACGGTTATTTGTGACACATATTTCCAAATAATTTCAGATATAGGTTGTTGAAAAAAGCAAATAAAACTATTCGGAGGAGTAGTGACAAAAAAGTGTAGCAGTTGACAAATTATAACAACTGAATACCTTCTTTGGTTGCATGACGTGTAAAAAATTATACATTTACGTCATAATTTTTATAAAAAAAATTGAGTCTTTATATTAAAACTTCTGACCCAAACTTTCCAGATATTCTATGTAACAACCACTCTTACACATTGTGATAACAAACCCATGACCGGTGCAGATTGTTTTCCTAAATTAAAAAAAAAAAAAAAAAAAAAAACATTAAAATTATTTATTTTTGTAACTACCAGAACGAATTCTCCTACATAAATGAGAAACATAAATGTGAGTTTCACGAGTTTACTGAAAACTGAGTTTTTATTGCAAAGTTTTAAAAAATTTTGAAAACTAAATATTTATGGGATCTTTTCTTTTTTTTCTTTCTTTTTTTTTTTTTTCTCGTGTGTGAATGCGTCTTGATATGTTCAATAAAACAATTTACTTACTGTAGTTTTGCATTAAGATATTTACACATACTTGTGGGTAATTATTAATAATAATAAATCATTTTCTTACACAGTGAAAAATAAAGTTCAATGTTGATCATTATATTGAATAAATAATTTTCAAAAAACTTTATTGATGCTTTGAAATTTGACAATTTTGTCGCTCGTACATTTTGATGCTTGTAGGATTGGTATATTTTGATTCTTGTAAGATTTATCACCATACATATATTTGAATATTTAACATCATACAAGCATATATTCATCTATTTAACTTTTATTTTAAGCGAATCTGTATGAAATACATTCATTTAAAAAAATGATATAGGCGTTTCACAGCCTATTACCAAATAAATAGATAATATGATACCAGATAAAAATATTATTGCTTTTATTGCTATTATTTATAACATATACGTAAAATCGACAACAAAAGTTACAAAATATTTTTTAATTGGATTTCAGTCAAACTATTCAATACCGTTAGCAGCTCATACAATATTTTATACAGCGAAAAAAATTAAATATGAATGTTTTAAATTAGTAAAATTATGAGTGTAAAGCCTTTATCTTCTTGTCTTTATAATCTACATATATGAAAATTTTAAAACAGTACTTATATTTCTTTCATTATATAAGTCCTTCTTTTCTTTTAACCAGATCGAAGAGCTTTGTGCCGTTTTTCTATTAAACTACAAAGATACTATATTACGTAAATCTATACTGAAAAAAAAAAAAGATAATAGCTATTGTTTAGCCCATATGTAAAATCTACAACAAATATTACAAAATATTTTTTCATTGGACTTCCAATAAAGTATTCAATACCTATAGTAGCTCATACAATATCTTACACCTCGAAAAAATTAAATAAGAATACTTTAAATTAGTAAAATTACGAGAGTAAAGCCTTTATCTATTTGCGTTTATATTCTGCAAATATTAAAATTGTAAGACAGTACTTAAATTTCCTTCATTAAATTACCCCCTCTTTTTTTTTTTTATCAGGATCGAAGAGTTTTGTACCGTTTTTCTAATGAACTACAAAGATACTATACTAGATAAAACTATACTAGATTTTAAAAAAAATGCTATTATTATTTAACCTGTATGTTAAATCAACACCAAAATTTACAAAATATTTTTAATTGAATCTAATGCAAAGTATTCAGTATCGTTAGCAACTCATACAATATCTTATACTGTGAAAACAATAAATATGAATGTTTTAAATTAGTAATTTTGCGAGAGTACAGCCTTTATCTTTTTGGATTTATATTCTACAAATATAAAAATTGTAAAACAGTACTTAAATTTCTTTCATTAAATTACCCCCTTATTTTCTTTTATCCGGATCGATGAGCTTTGTACCGTTTTTCTAATAAACTATAAAGATACTATACAAGATAAAACTATATTAGATAAAAAATATAATTATTATTTAGCCTATATGTAAAATCGACAAAAAAGGTTAT
Organism: Maratus speciosus; assembly: GCA_963932465.1. Taxonomy (NCBI): domain Eukaryota; kingdom Metazoa; phylum Arthropoda; class Arachnida; order Araneae; family Salticidae; genus Maratus; species Maratus speciosus. The sequence goes on from OZ010790.1 coordinate 252,804,678, forward strand.
AAAATATTTTTTAATTAGATCTAAATCAAAGAATTCAATACTGTTAGCAGCTCATACAATATCTTATACTGCAAAAAACCATTAAATATGAATGTTTTAAATTAGTAAAATCTTTATCTTTTTGCACTTATATTCTACAAATATGAAAACTGTAAAACAGTAGTACTTAAATTTCTTTCTTAAAATTATCTCCATCTTTTCTCTTATCCAGATCGAAGAGCTTTGTACCGTTTTCCTTATAAACTACAAAAGTACTATTTTAGATAAACTATACTAAATAAAAATATAATTGCTATTATTTAGCCTATATTTAAAATCGATAACAAAATTTACAAAATATTTTTAAATTGGATCTAAATCAAAGTATTCAATACTATTAGCAGCTCTTACAATATCACAAACTGCAATAAAATTAAATATGAATATTTTAAATTAGTAAAATTACGAGGGTAAAACATTTATCTTTTTGCAGTTATATTCTAAAGGTATGAAAACTGAAAAACAGTACTTAAATTTTTTTCATTAAATTACCCCCTTCTTTTCTTTTATCTGGATCGAAGAGCGTTGTACCGTTTTTCTAATGAACTACAAAGGTACTATACTAGATAAAAAATAATTGCTATTATTTAGCCTATATGTAAAATCGACACCAAACGTTACAAAATATTTTTAATTGAATCTAAATTAAAGTTTTCAATATCGTTCTCAGCTCATACAATATCTTATACTGCGAAAAAAATTAAATATGAATGTCTTAAATTAGTAATTTTGCGAGAGTAGAGCCATTATCTTTTTGCACCTATATTCTACAAATCTGAAAATTGTAAAACAGTACTTAAATTTCTTCCATTAAATTACCCCCTTCTTTTCTTTTATCCGGATCGATTAGCTTTACACCGTTTTTCTAATAAACTACAAAGATACTATACTAGATAAAACTATACTAGATAAAAAGATAATTGCTATTATTTAACCTATATGTAAAATAGACAACAAAAGTTACAAAATATTTTTTAATTGGATCTAAATCAAAATATTCAATACTGTTAGCAGCTCAGACAATATCACAAACTACGATAAAATTAAATATGACTGTTATAAATTAGTAAAATTACGAGAGTAAAGCCTTTATTTTTTTCCATTTATATTCTACAAATATGAAAACTGTACTTAAATTTGTTTCATTAAATTACCCCCTTCTTTTCTTTTATCCGGATCGAAAAGCTTTGTACCGTTTTTCCTCTTCATAAACCTACACTTTCATTATTTAAAGAAAAAAAAGAAAAGAAAGAAAGAAAGAAAGAAAAAGAAAAAAAATCTTTTTCCCTAAGTAATACAGACGAGGGAGAAAGAGTTAAATTAGGCTGTTAAAACTCGGAGTATCTTCTTTCAAGGGGTTTAAAAAAAATCATTCTGCTTTTTTATAGATATCTCAAGTGTCAATTAAAACATTTTTCTCTATACTTCTACAATTTCTCTATGATTTTAGAATTATCCCTGAAAGAAATTTAACAAGAAAAAATTAGCCTGTGCGATATTTTGTAAAGTTAGTTTTAAGGAAAAAAGTAAAGATTTTACTAAGTTTTAATGGAAAAAGTAAAATAATGATTATTTTTTATAAGATTTATTCCTTTGTAGATTTTTTAAAAATTCTTGTTATATATTGGACTCTTTTGAGATTTCGATATTTCATTATCATTTCATTATTTTTTTAGGAATATGAATTCTGCAAATAATTTTACTTAAAAAATTTAATAGATCTTCGTTAGCTAGCTGTTATCAGGAGAATCATATATAATCTATAAAATATTATATAGTCACCACAAATTATGAACCATACAGAAATTGAAAATAGTTGCTCCGATGATAGAGAGCACAAAACCAATTGTGAGACATTGTTTCGAGTAGTAAGGCCACAATGAAGAGATTTTAAATTCGTTCGAGTAGTAAGAAATCGAGTATATAGAAAGCGTAAAAAATTGTATATATGTTTAGAATCTAGATACACTGTAAAAAAAAAATCTGTAATTTTTACAGAAAAAAATTGAATTTTTTACAGAAAAAATTGTTTTAAAGAAAAACAGTCTTTTCTTTCAAAAAGAGTGCATTTCGTAATTTTGACAGAAAAAATCTATATTTTTTACAGAAAAAAAAACTAGTTTCATGAAAAATTACAGATATATACTGTAAATTAAACAGTTTTCTCTGGCGCCAAAATTGAGGGGTTTTTTCCTGTCAATTTGAGAGATTTTAATTCCTTTTTTACAGTATATATTAATATAATGCTGCTTATGACTGAAAAATATAAAACCGAAAATAAAGTGCACAGTATAATTAATTAAGATATTTATATAAATTTTATCATTTAATAATTCGATTCAAAAAAGCTCCAAACGCATCAATGTTTTACTCAGACTAAAACCTCTTTTACCTCTTTCAACCAAATACATTAAAAGTTGTACCTAATTTTGTTTGTAATATAAATCTTAACAGAAGTTTTTTTTTCAATAATCATAGGTGGTTTCCAGCAAAATGTCATCAAAAATTACATTTAAAAAAAAAATGTATGCATTGAAAAAGTACCACGTTTTATGCTAACATTCATTAAAAATAATTTTATAGAGTTTTATAAAGATTCAATAAAAATTAAGTTATTAATTGGAATTATTTAAAATAGTTTTTTTTTTTTTTTTTTTTTTTTTTTAATTAGCACTTAAAGTTTTGTTGCAAATCACAGTTTGATGTTCAAAAAATTTCAAAGTTTTTCTAACTAATTGCATTTTAGTACTTAATATAATCATCGGATCAACATTTTTAAAAGTTAAAGACTGGTATTTTTTTTTTGTTTTCAAATATAAAACCGTCTTTTTAAATATTTTAATAATCTAAACATCCACTGTAATAAATATAAATGCTTGAATATAGATCCTTGCTATTTTTTAAGAACCAATAAAAAATTCTCTTACATCTGGCATCCCTACATTTATTTAATTTACAATCCAAGCCTAATTTATTCAAAAATGCAGTTTCATATGCTAAAAAAAAAAAAAAAAAAAAAAAAAAAAAAAAAAAATACAAATACAAATGTTCTTTAATCTGCGAAAATAAAATGCAACAAGTTGGAAATTGCACGTCAAACGTTGCAAATTGAACGTCAAACGTTCAATGTTCAAGCGTCAAACATCAATCGTTCGTACTATAACTAGTTTTATAAACATTCATTGCACCGCATATTGTACTATATATTTTAATGCCCTTCATAAGTGCATATCAATTTCATTCTGTTCGAAAGGCTGTAACATCATTAAAATGCACTTGAAATAGTTTTTTTCCATTGGCCGTAATTTATCGAAAAACTTTTGACTGTAATTAAACTATACATCCAATTTTCATAAAATTTGAAATGGCTCGACAAAATTTTACAATAATTATATATTTAAAAATTTCAGACCGTTCGATTGGGTAGCTTTTGCTCTGTTATATGCGGACGGACGGACAGACAGACGGACGAACCAAACGACGACTATAGGTGCTACGTATTTATATAATTAAGAACGCATCTAACAACGAGTGAAACTATTATGTATCCTCTTCGATTGCCCCCGCGATTCCAAAAAACATTCCTTTATCATTAAAAGTTATTTCAGAGCTTTAAAGAAGTATTTGTGTACAGTTCATTTTGCTGTCCGAAATTTTCAGAAACGTTTCTGAGCTGTTTTTGAGTGCATTATTCAGTATTTTTAAGCCGAAATAATGGTTTTTCGTATGGTATCAATTTACACGTAAACAATTTCATGTTTACTAAACATGTTTAACAGATAAACATGGTAACTTAACGGTATTCAATTTAAATTTAAAATTATATCATTTTCTTACTCTTGTGTGTATAAATTCAGTTACGCAACTAACAATGTTTTCTTGAAAATTAATAGCATTCAAAAAACCGATATTTCATTTTAAGAAAATTGATTAATGTGCTGTAAAAACTGCTTCAGGAACGTTTCCGAAAATTACAGACAACAAAATAAACTTCGTTTTTATACCTTTTTTTTTCTAAAATATATGGATCCAAAGTTTCTAAACACAAAGAAACGTCTTTCAAAATACCTTCGCAGTAACTTAGAAGATATTATATTATATTTTCGTTTTTGTTATACAGGATGGCTAAAAATTAGTTGGACAAAAAAAATGATTTTTTGAATGGAATTGACTGGAAAAAATTGAAAAGTAGTTCAAGTTTACCCTTATCACAAATGTTCGAAGTGACTTCCTTTCGTAACTCTGCAAATGTTCCATCGGAAAATCATTTCTTGCCACAGATTTGTCAGCATGTTTCCGTCGATCAAAATAATTGCGGTGCAGATTCTTGATTTTAGTTCAGGAATGGATGCAGGAAGGGGCGACTTGCAAACTTGATCCTTTACAAAACCCCATACACCGAAATCAACCAGTGATCTTGTGATCGTGGTGGCCATTGAATAACACCACCGCTCACTAAGCGATAGCGTCAGTTATGACACCTAACGCCATCTACGAATAAACTTTTGCAATATTACTACTAGTCTGACTTTCAACTAGTTAATTTCATTTAATATTTCGGATGTTCTTAACTTACGAAATCGACCAAGAAATTTGTAGACACCCTGTATTATATTTTCGTAGATTAAAAAGCAGTTGCCTTTTTTAAAGTGTATGTTAAATTTATGTAAATAATAATATGAAAACATTGCTAAGAATAGGCATTTTACCATATTTCCAAACGCAACAGCAATTTTGTTCTAGTTATTTTTATTTGCATTTCAATATATATATATATATATGCATATATGATTACGTTTTATTACACTTTTTGAATTAGCTACAGAAAAAAAGCTGGACTGGCTCCATCTGACTTTCAGAACATTTTAGAGAATACAATGAGTTCAGATAAATAGTAACATAAAATAAAAAAGAAAAGTGCCCAGCTAAACTGATGGTATTGAACTCTCAGGCTATTCACACTAATTGTATATTATACTCTTATTTTAAAGAATAATGCCCCTCAAAAAAATAAGTGAAGGGGAATTAGCCCCCGTTTCCCCCATTATACTTAACCAGTGAACCTCCAAATCTAATCAGGGAAGCTCCTTATCATAATAAGCCGGTATACCAAATTTGGAGCAAATCGAATAATCCTGCAAAAAAAACCATTTATCTAAATTAAGGGGGTGGACTAGCCCCCCTTTATCCTTAACCAGTGAATCCCCAAAACGAATCAGGGAAGCTCCATAATAAACCGGTATACCAAATTCGGAGCAAATCGAATCATTCTTCATGAAAAACCCATATATCTGAATTAAAAGGGGTGGACTAACCATCCTTTTCCCCCTTTATCCTTAAGCAATGAACCCCCAAAACTAATCAGGGAAGTTCCTTAACATAATAAACCGGTATACCAAATTCGGAGCAAATCGAATGATTCTTCATGAAATACCCATTTATCTGAATTAAGGGGGTGGACTAACCCCCCTTTTCCCCCTTTATCCTTAACCAATGAACCCCCAAAATTAATCAGGGATGTTCCTTAACATAATAAACTGGTATACCAAATTCGGAGCAACTCGAATGATTCTGTATGAAAAACCCATTTATCTGAATTAAGGGGGTGGACTAACCCCCCTTTTCCCCCTTTATCCTTAACCAATGAACTCCCAAAACTAATCAGGGAAGCGCCTTATCACAATGAACCCAGAAAAAAATTTTGAAGCAAATCGGATGTTTCTATCAAGAGTTATCGCGTTGCGTACATACATACATACATACATACATGCATACATACATACATACATACAGAACGGGCGGGCACATTAGCTCTCAGGCTTTGATAGCCTGTGAGCTAAAAATAATAATTTAGATCCTAATTTTACAAAGCTTAAATGTTTCAACTTGTGAAAATGACCTCATATTCTAATGTAACCGCCACTTTCATTCAATAAGGTCGAAAGTTTTTCTCAAATAACGAAGTAATTCTCAATGAGTTTTCATTCTACTTATGTGCTGAGATTGTGAATTTTAAATTAAATTAAACGCTGAAATTGAATTTACATAGGCATTACAACAGGAAATTTATTTTGTTTTAAATGCAGGTATTTTGCCATTGCGTTTTAATAAGATATAATATTAAATTTCATTAAACTCACACAAATTTTTCTGTCTTTACTTTTTATGGAAAAAAGCTGTTTTGCTCTATTAAGTCACGTTTCCAGTAAAAAATGGCTGTTGTATCAAAATAAGATGAACGTAAAAATGTAACAACAATTAAATATTTGATGAACAATAAAACTTTTCATTGGAAAAATAAATTTAAAAATAAAATACTTATCGGGTGTTTTTGTTGTTGTTTTTTATCTTTTTTGTCACAAAATGTGTGAAAAATGGTTTAAATACGATTTGTACGAAAATTTGTCATTGATTGATTTCTACGAAAATGAACACATTTCTTTCAGGAATATCATGTTCCATATTCTCCAATCGAAAACTCACTCGAAAGCATACTTTAGGCGCTATCGTGTGCACTCAGTAATATACATACATCTTCAATCACAACATCAAAAACGAGTTTCAGGGACCGGAAATGTAACAACATAAACACATACTTACACACATAAATATAAAATTACCGTAAAAATAGCAAAAACGGATTCAGGGAATCTCCCAATGTAATTGTATAACGATTTTTCTATACTCGGGTTTTTGTCATGATTACAAAACTTTGTGCACGAAATTTAAAAATGATGGTCAAATAAGTAAAACTATGATTGTTGATCTTTAAAAGTTGTGCATTTCTAATGTGCAAATGTGAAATCTTTTAATCATTACATAGATCTTTTTATTAAATTATTTCACCTCAGCAAAAATGCTTGTACTCGATCGAAGATCTTTGTATCGTTTTTCCCCTTAGCAAACATATGCTTTCCTTTCTTTTTTTCTTTTTCAAATCTATTTCGCCAAGTAATTCTGGCGCCAGAAAAGAGTTAAATTAAGCTATTAAAGCTCTGAGTATCTTCTTTCAAGAACTTTTTTCAAATTCTTTCCTCTGCTTTTTATACATTTCTCAAGTGTCAATTAAAGCATTCTCCCACATTCAATCAAACTCAGTTAATATGAATACGAAAAGCAAAGTAGTTATAAAAATTCGCCTATTAGTTCTGCATTTATATCGCTTAAAAAGAGAAAAAATCTTAATATAATTTAAATGATTAACCATTATTAACGTGTAAATTCTTCGTTTTAGCCGTGCTCTCATTTTCGATGAGCTCGCATTAAGCGAGTTTAAGTTCAATATGACTACAGAATTATTTCTCCAGAAATTTTATCAAGAAAAAAATACTTTCGAGTTTAAGTTCTATATGACTACATAATTTTTTTTCGGAGGTGTTTATCAATGAAAAATTTTCCTGTGCGTTATTTTGTATTGTATGTTTCGAGGGTGTGGGAGAGAGATAAAGAAATGATAATTTTTCAGGTGGGATGGGGTGATTCATTCTCGTAGATCATTCTTTCCATACATTTGCACAATTCATTTATTTACAATAACCGAAAGGAAATATCTACCAGTAATTTCAACGAAAAATAAATTTTGAAGAATTTCAGAAAATAATAATATTAATAATAATAAATGATAACAAGTTGGAAATTGCTCGTCAAACGCGGCAAATGAAGTGCGTTCGTACTATAACTAGTTTTATAATTATTTTTTGCACCCCATATTGTACTGAATGTACATTTTTTTGCACTTCATAAATTGTATAGTCTGTAACATCATTAAAATGCACTTCCCCATTCCCCGTAATGTAAAGAAAAACTTTTGACTGTCCCTGTAATTAAACTATACATCCGATTTTCATAAAATTTTAAATGGCTCGACAAAATTTTGCAACAATCATACATTTAAAATTTCAGACCATTCGGAAGGCTGTAACATCATTAAAATGCACTTGCAATAATTTTTCCCATTGGCCGTAATGTAAAGAAAAAGTTTTGACTGTCCCTGTAATTAAACTATACATCCGATTTCATAAAATTTGAAATGGCTCGACAAAATTTTGCAACAATCATATCTTTAAAATTCCAGACCATTCGAAAGGCTGTAACATCATTAAAATGCACTTGCAATAATTTTTCCCATTGGCCGTAATGTAAAGAAAAACTTGTGACTGTCCCTGTAATTAAACTATACATCCGATGTTCATAAAATTTGAAATGGCTCGACAAAATTTTTCAACAATCATACATTTAAAATTTCAGACCATTTGGTTGGGTAGTTTCTGCTCTGTTATATGCGGGCGGACAGACAGACGGACAGACGGACAGACAGACAGACGGGCTGAACGACGACTATAGGTGCTACGTATTTATATAATTACGAACGCACTTAATAAGTATAAATAATAATAAAGTAGTAATAATAATTTTTAGATGGTAGTTTATTCTAATTGTTTGAAAGGCATTCATACTAAACACATTTTCGTTATCATATTATTACTTTTTTTTAGTGGCATCCGTGAAGGGTATCTTATTAATCAATTTATTAAGTTGGATGATCGACACGTAAAATGGGCAAAGAATCAAAAGAACAGAAATTGTACTCATTTTTAAAAAAATTCGTAAATATTATATTATGAACATGTTTTGGCAAAGCGATATAATTAAGAATCAGTGGATCCAACAGTAGAATGGTTTAAAAGTTTAGTTCAAATAATTCCATTTTCTAAGTCTTCAAAGTAAAAATCTTCATGTTGCTCAAGAATTGACTTCATACATCCTATTATCGTGCATTTATTCAACTTCAGTTCTAGAAATGGGGAAGTGATTTTTTTTAAAGACTTTCTGATATGTAAGGCATACGTAACCTTCTTAGATTAAAAAAATACATATTATTGAGAAAAACTATTATTAGCCTAGTTTTCAAATCCATAAAAAAAAGATTGTTTTGATTTCGATTTAAAACAGAGAAATTATTTCTTAATTAAAAATTTCTAGTATTTGTAAATCAGATTTACTGAAATTTTGAAAAATGTGTTGCAAATTAATAAAATTACGAGAGTTGAACATTGCAAGTTTTACATTTATATTCTGCAATCACCGAAACTTTAAAGCAATACTTAAATTAATTTCATTATTTTTTTTTTTTTACTCTGTACTTTTGTTCAATCTGGATCGGCGGAATTTGTACCTTTTTTTTTTATTATTAAACACACACTTTCCTTGTTTAAATCTCCCCCCTCCCCCCAAGTAATCCAGACGGGAGAAAAGAGTTAAATTAGGCTGATAAAATTATAATGATTTTCTATCTTTTTTTTTTCTTTTTTCTTTTGTTCCGCTTTTTATAGATTACTCAAATGTCAATTAAAATATTTTTCGTATATATCTGCATTTTCTCTATTACTGCAAACTTTTCCTCAATTATTTTTTACGAGAAAAAATTACTATATGCGTTGTCGTATTCTAAGTTTTAAAAGAAAAATATGAATGCACGGTTATTTCTTTTTCTTGTATCTACTTTCGTACAGAATAGATGCTCTAGGAACTCTTGATGCGTATCTGTTTCCATCTTCGTTTTCCATCCAAAACTCAAAAGTCGTTACAAAAATTATTTTTATTTTCAAATCTTGATTTTTGAGATATTTCAATAGGCTGTGCGAATTAACTATTACTAAACTTATGCTATTAATAATATGTATAGTATATGGGTTTATTATTACATATTTAAGTTATAATATTTAAATAATTCAAAGTCACATTAAGTATTTTTTATTTAGCGTTTAGATATGGAAACTACTCGGAAAAATAGCTTCCAGATATTTAAAACAAATCATCTAAAAGAAGTCTACATCCTATTTCTAAAATATATAATAAATGTCAGGACTAATTTTTATTTGGATCGAATTACTAAATCCAAAAAAAATAACAGTATTAGTACAGCATTTTACTACTATAATATTCAAAATAAAAAGCAATGGGCTATTAAAATAAATGTTACTAAAATTTATATTATTATAATTACGATATTTTTTTTATTTAAATTTGTGATTTTCACTTTGTTTGTAATAGTGCAACATCATTAAATTCAATGCAAACTTTATTCCCAATAGACCATAATGTAAAGAAATTCTTTGAAATATTTCTGTTAACGAACTATAAGCCACTTCATTTTCAATAGCAAACCAATGGCATTTTCAACATTGTAGTAACCCTTAATGCCATACATCAATTACATGGTAATCTGAGTATATTTACGATAAATTGATTAAGAATAGATGGCAGACAGGCAAACTAAGATCATAAACACTATTGCAAAGTGCTACTAATTATTTTCGCCAAGTAATCTTGATACGATGGAAAGAGTTAAATTAAGCTGTTAAAACTGCAAGTGTTTTCAGTCAAGTAATTTTAAAATTTCTTTATCAGCTTTATATAGGTTTGAAATGTTCCAAAGTTCCAATTAAAATATTTTCCCTAATTTTTCGATTTCTCTATGACAAATTTATTTCTCATTCCCTGCGCATTACGTTTTATTTTACACAATATAGGAAAAAGGAGGAAATTATTTTTGTAGATTTCACTCTTGTAAGAAATAAATTTTTAGATTCTTTTATCTCACTTTGATTGGTTTTTGTATGTAAAGATGGAATTTTTGTAATCAAATTTCTTCACACTCTATGATGCTAGTATATAAAAATACAGTGTGACCTCGAAAATCCGGCTTTCAGAAATCCGGTAACCTCAAAAATTCGGGATCAAAGTCATCTTCCAACCCCTCCCATCTTTTTTTTTTAATTCCAACTTACGGGAGAAAGAAAAATAGCTATGACTAAAAAACAGTGTGACCTGAAAAATCCGGCATTCATAAATCCGATAACTTCAAAAATCCGGCATCAAAGTCATCTTCCAACCCTCTTCCTTTTCTTTAATTCCAACTTACGGGGAAAAGAAAAATAGCTATGAATAAAAATACAGAGTAACCTCGAAAATACAGCATTCATAAATCCGGTAACTTCAAAAATTCTGCATCAAAGTCATCTTCCAATACTCTCCTTTTTTTTAATTCCAACTTACGTACGGGAGAAAGAAAAATAGCTATGAAGCTATGAATACAAAACTTCGTGATCGAAATCGATGGATTAGCGGACAGTCAAATCGTTGACGCTATACTAAATATTATAGGACCCCGGATAACGCTGGTAGCAGCTCAATTGAACGAGGACATTTAACCGGCGAAAGAAAAGGTGTCGCTTGAAAAATGCTTAAATTTGAATAAAAATTTAATATATGATTTACAGAAACAAGACTGTGTTTCCGAAACGATATTCTTCACTTGTATAAAATTCAAGAAAATCTAGCTAGAGAACGACTGAAAAAAATTGAAGCAAATATAATTCCCGATGATGCTTCGGAAATCACACTAGAAAAAAATAACTTCACTGTTTATTATTATTATCATTATGTAATTTATTTATTTAGTTAGTTTTTGGTGACACAGAAAATATCAATCTACATTTCTACTTTTTTTTAAATATTTATTATTTTTGTTTTCGAACATAAATACCACTTGACTACGAGCTAAATTATGAATAAAGTCGTCATTATATAGTCATTATATATCATATCGCTAGTAGTTTTGATAATTCTTTCACAAATCCGGAATTTACAAAAATCCGTCTTAGTCTCGGTTCCGACGATGCCGGATGTTCGAGGCTATAATGTATATGTACGCAGGTTTGATTTCGATGACAATACAACATTTTAATCTTTTTGGAAGTTAATTTTAAAATATTAAATTAATTTTAAGGCTTTTACCACTATCCGGCAGCTGGTGATAAATCGCCAAAAAAATATTCTTTTAGATTGCAACTATTGACGAGTTATAGAAGCAATGGGGTTAATGATGCGCGAAACTACTCAAGCCAAAATATGCCAACTGGATGGGAAACTGCAATAATGAATTGTTTTCAACGCTAAAACGTAGAAAATAATAATAAAAAAATAAGACTAATAATTGTTTAAAAAATATATTTATTTGTCATTTAATCGTTCAACATTAATTAAATTATAATTATACTTCTAGAAAACAATTTAAAATTAGTTTAAATAACACTTATTTTTCTTTTCTGTTGCTATGTTAAAAGAGTAACAGTACAAAAATTAAATATAGATTTTTATTAATTTTACTAATATGCGCTTTCTATTAAGCTAAAATCAAAGCGGTGAATTTTCAATAATCGTGTCCTACGGCAAATTATCGTATTATAATGGAATATTTTTTGAAACTGCACGAATTGCAGTTATAAAATTAGAATTAAATTTTAAGATAAACATGGAATGCTTAAGATTTTAAAAGATTTTTTGTAATATTTTTTTTTCTATTGTAATTAGGTATTTAATTGCTAACTGTTCATTATTTTAAATTTCATTAACTTTAATATGCATAAAAAGACGCTTTGCACAATACAAATACTTACACGTATATGTATCAACCAACTCATACACGTAAACACAGATCGATGATACTTTTTTTTTATAAAGATGTATAAAAGGTGCTTATTTAGCCGATCTAATGTCATCATATTATAGTTGTTTACGGAAAACAGACGGTACAAAATAATTACCATATGATTAATATGCTGAACTTACCTCGTGAATGCGAAGTACATACATAAAAATGGGCTAATAAACACATTAATATTTTTTAAATTCAGAGAATAAATTATTGATCACCTTTTGATCAATAATCATCACTAAAAATGGCAATTCGAAGGCAAATACCGTGACAAAAAAGGACAAAGATGTAAAGAATAATACAAATATTTATCTAAATGAAAAGGCTGACAGTATACCTCAAAGAAAACTTTAAAAGTAACCGAGTATTGTAACCGCTGCAAGGGCCAGTCACAATTTTGTTTAGAATGCTTTAAAAAATTGCATCGTATATTAACACATTGCTGACGGGTAATTTTTATAAAATCTGAATTTTAAAATAGTAGATCTCCTCCCTGTTCTGATCTCCCCTAAAAGTCTATTGTAAATTGGTGTTCTAGATAGGTTTCCCAAGTCTGTGCATCGGTAAATATCTCTCAATGTACGAATTTAATATAAAATGTCTTACAGTCTAAAAAATATGGACAACATGATATAAATGCATTTCTTGTAAGGTAGAAGCCTCGACCTTAGTCAATGGTATTTTTTGAATGAAAACGAGAATTCTCGTTTCCCGTCGTAAATGTGTTAAGTTTAAAATATTGAATTGTTTTTACTACTCAAATTTTCTAATATTCAAGTATGACCCACGGTGATGCACGCCGCTCTGTGGGACAGTCACCCACCGGTGATGCAAGCCGGCGTGAAAGTGTTAAGCAATATAATCACAATTTATAATATTTTAAGAATATTTACTATGTCAGCAAATTACATTATATTCTAAGTTTAGTGAAAACCTGTTTTCATGACCAATCAATCTTATGTCAAATTCCGTTATATTCTATTTTATAATTATGTAAAAAATTGTAGCAGTCATTTTAATTTTATTTAAAATGAAATGTAAACACAGTAAGAAAAAATCTGCTAACTATACAGAAAAAAAATATCAGTCACAACGCCTGTTAAAAACTGTTTATTTTATAAAATATAATATGTATTTATTATGAAATTTCACTTATTTTGACAGATTATGTTCTTAAGTTCATAATAAATATAGATTATTTACGCAAAATAAACTGTTTTTACTGGTCTACTGTCTAAAACCTTTTGTCTGTAAAATCAAAACTTTTTTTTTTTTCTTTTTTTTTTTACAATTCTTACTATTAACATTTTGCAGCAAATTATCTTTTATCGAGACAGTTTTTATTGAAAACGCTTACATAACTGTAATATCTCTTTAATCTGACCGTAATATTGTTAATAATAAAGTCAGATATACACGTAATAATATATCAAATAAACGTTATCTTTAAAAAAAGATCGAATATTTGGGCAGTTTGCTGCAGATTTTTAACAATGTATGGAGAGACAAACCAAGAAATAGCCACTAAAGTTGTTCCCATATATAGATAAATCATCACGAAACCACTGAAAACGAATATTTTGAAGGAAAAATTATTGAATTCATTGCAACGTTAAAGTATCTGTACAGTCATGCAAAAAAAGTAAACACCCCCTGCTAACTTTGCAACAATTTGTCGTAGAAGAAAGTTACAGGTACCAAACGATTGGAAACAAAGTCTATACCCAAGTTTGACACCATAAATAAATTCTACACCTTTCAATTAGCCTAAATACAAATATACATGAAATTTGTACGATTAGTTTGCGAGAAATTAAAAATTTTATAATGAGCCCATTTTAAGGGTTGTATCCAAATTGATGTTCGGATGTACTCGATTGTTTAAATGCTACAGAATAACTATGTCGCTTCTGTTCATGTATTATTTCTTGCCAATACGATCATTTCACTCTCTTAATGTTTCGACTGTTTCCAGCCTAAATATTTCATTAAAATGACTAAAATATATTTTTTCAAATTATGTTTTTCTGCACATCACAGACAGGCCCTTAAACCATCATTTTGCCGTTTTTTAATGATAATTCGAAAACTACTTGAAAGAAAATTTTGAAATTGAGAATTTGCATAAAGTGGGACATAATAAGTATAAATGTATTTTTAAAAATGTAGGTTGCAATTCGTATTTGTTTCGAATATTAATTTCATATTCCATAATTCCTATTATACAATTTTTAAAATTACAAATTCAATGCATTTATTATTGGGTTTTTTAGTATTATAACAACGTACAAAATTATAGCATTAGGATTATAATATCAGGGAATATTAGTAAAAATATCAGGGGTCGATGCAGGTTTTTATTCTTGGGACCCATTTTATGAAAAGTAGAAGTTATTTTTGTGAATTGTATTATATTTCTGTGAAAAATAACATTTTGTAACGAAAGTTGAAATCCAGTTACTCAAATTCGAACCAAGAATTTATGAACAAAACATTCTTTAAATCCCCTTGTAAAAGTTTTTGCTTTACGTGACCTGGTTTTATTTACAAACTGCACATTTTAAAACAGTTTTTATGAAAAAGAATGTTACGTAAGGGGCCTATTTTATTAAAAGTAATTTTGTGAAGGGGCTTAATTATTAAATTAATTTTTATGAAGGGGCCCATTTTATTAAATTTATTTTTGTGAAGGGGCCCATTTTTTTAATTCATTTTTGTGAAGGGGCCAATTTTATTCAATAGATTTTTGTGAAAGGGCCTTAAATAGGCCCCAAATTTTGTCTGGATCGACATTTGAATATGAAAATGTAATTTAACATTAGAAGCCCTAAATTTTGAATATGTATAATTCAAAAACTTATCATTCCAATGAGTAGAAATTTTGTTTCTAGGCATAGTTTGAAACAAAGATTTAAAATATATTGTCAAAATTGGGCGTTGCCATTGAAACAAACCCCATTTGGTCTGGTTTTGATTTGGAGATGGCTCCCTAAGCAAATTTTATATACATCATTTAAAAGCAGACTTTATTCCCATTCAATTGGTACCAGTAACTTTCTTCTACTCTAATTAGCGATAGACTTAGTAGGGGGAGGGGTACTTTTTTTCCACGACTGTACATTAAAATATCAGTACAACCGTAAAAACATTTTTGTTATTCTGTCACTAACCATCTCTTAACCGTTAGGAAATATAGTCTAATAATAGAGTTGAAACGCATTCAAATAATTCCCGGAGTAAAATTCTTCTTAAATCATGTCTGTTTTATAACATCTGACCTTTTCGAAATATTTTTCTACAATAAAATATTCCTGACAATCTCTCGAAAACAATTATTTTTAAAATGAAACAAAAATGTTATTCTCTTTTTTTTTCTTCGGATATGCAAATTCCTTCCTTTTTTAATCATGCTCTTTTTTTTTTAAGTAATCAAAAAAAGTTAAATAAGGTTGTTCAATGTTTAAGTACCCTTTTCCAAGGACAATTTTTATTTTGTTTCTTGAGTACTTTGAAAGTTTATTTAAATGATTGCAAGTAAATTATCGATTTCTTATCTCTAGTACTTCAGTCAATAATAAATTCTTTTTGAAATTGCTCTGAGTAAAATTTGGAAATTATAAGTTGTACTTGTTATTAGCTTAGTCAGAAAAAAAATTATAAATTGGAAGATAAATTTTTAAATCGTAAATACTTTCATATTTTTTTTCTTCATATCATTTAACATTTTTTTTTTTTTTTTTTTTTTTTTTTTTTTTTTTTTGTATGTAGCAGAAATTTTTAATCGCATACACTACATAAAATACTTCCTGCAAAATAATTATCACTAAGTACCAGCAGCAAGGAAAATTAAACTAATATTATATTTCATTTTTCTTAAATTTGCAATGTGCAAATGTCTTATGACTTTTATCTTTTCGACTGCGTTATGATTTTGCAGTGTTTTTAGCTATTTATTTTCTATACTTTATGTGTCTGTATTAAAAAGCACAAATGCATGCATAACTAACGTGGCGTTATAAAGATGCTGGCAACAGTATGTTACAATCATTAGGATGATATAATAATGGAAATAATTATGCACAAAACCTCAGTTGACCACACTTTGTCATTTGGCTGTGCCCTCGATTACGGAACTTTCCCCGTATTTGTATATATGCAGACATATTCTAACCCACAAACACATAGAGACGCATGTGCGCGCATGCATACACCGGTGCCTTCAACTTTGGAGACAAGAAATTATTGTTTTGTTAATTCAGTCAAATTCCACTTGTTATACATATTGAAATCCAATTGTAATATACATATTTTCGCGATTTGTCATCCAAACTTTCAGAAGGCACATTCGTTTGAGTGTTATTTTTTTTTAATAAAATAAAGAAAAATCGAAATATCCAACCTTTTTTTTTATTATCACATTATTTTTATTATTATAAGAATTAATATATGACGACAAACTATAACCTTTATTTTTTTCTAAATCCTTAGCTGATATTTATATTCTACCTTTTTTGTTCTGTATTAAACTTCAGCTGGCAGCGATCTTTTTTGTTTTGACTTACCACTACAATAAGGGGCTGCAAGAAGGTGAAGACAACAAGATGTAAATTTGCCATAGAGACATGAAGCAGCCATTGGTCCACTGTATTGATACATCGAGAAGAGTTTCGTAATCTAAACCTTAAACAATAAATAATCTAAATAATCGTGCGCGGTGAGCAATACTTTAAACTTTTAACTTTATGACGACTGAACTATGTTCTATTAATTATTTCTCAAATATACTATTTGTATCAGCATTTTTTTCATGCGGGAACCATGTTGTCTGTGGCTGATCTGAGTTTTCTGAATTTTCTGCGCATCGGCCGAACAGTTTGGCAAGTGTAACGTCACAAACAAACCATTCGTGAGCGCATTAAGAATTTCTATTGCACAGCTCACTTGCGTATCACTATTTTTTTATATAATAACATCGTTATTGTTATTAAGAATTATTTTGTAAATTTTCTCTATTATTTACTGTAATATATATAACTTTAACTAAATTTAGAATTTTATTGGTGTCTACTTATTTTAATATTAAATATTTTGATATTTTTATTTCTGTTTCTATTATTGTTGTAATTGAAAAACACACATATGTATTTTTGAACGCATTTTTCTGTATTTTATACATATATTCATTTTTTATATATTTATATGTAAAAAAAGACATTTGAGCTAGTGCAAACAATATTCAATTATAGCCACCTCATGGTGAAAACATCAACTGCCTCTAATAAAAAATTCTATAAACACATACAGAAAAAAAAGATTACATACCCCACCCTAATGATTATCTATTGGCTATACACCCTGGTTGCTACGCATTCCCGTTAGTCCTTAATGAAAAACTGGAATCCGTTAATTGTAGGGTTCAACTAATTTCTTCGTGACTGTCATTAGTTTAATCCATTTATTGAGTGGTTCCTCGGATAAAAAATGGAAAAAAAATTCCTTAGAATCCCTGGATTCATAGCCGACCAAGCATGAAAAAGGCTTAGGGATTAAAAAAATATCTACGGGAAACTTCTTTTTCCTCTGCTCAGTGCTATTTATTGTTAATGCTATTTTTACTAGTGTGGAAGAAGGGGAGTAGAAAATTCCACGAGTTTTCGAAACGGAGCAAGAGAATTCAATTTATCGGATTTTAATTTATGGTAATTTAAAAGAAAAATATATAATTGAAATTTTTAATTATAATTGAGAATTTCAATGATATGTTGCTGCGTGAAATATTTTTAATAATCATCTGTTTCAGTTCATTAGCAATTGTAATTCTAATCCCTCTTGCCTGTTTTTTTTTCTGTACATAACTTTAAACAATAATTGTTGTTACCTTTTACTGCGTTTCTTCCTGCTGACAGTAACAATTTCGAAACGTAACATTTATTATTATTATTAATATTTTATTTCAATTTAATATAAGGATGACACAGAGAAGTACATTCCTTGGAAATATATAAGATAAATTCCAAAAATTAACATATACAATTAGAAATAATTGTCAAAATATAAGAAATACTAACATATACAATTACATATTTGCCAACTTTAATTTAATCTACCATAAAATGGAAGATAATTTGACCCGAGTTAAACATATTTTGAACAGAAAATTCTTAAAGAAATAAAATTAAATATGTTCCACGTTGATATATGATCGTCGTCATTAATTATATTAAATTAAATTTCTTCAAATATTTTTTCTGGTTTGAAAGTGGTTAACCTAGGTTAAATGAATTTGCGTGTTACGTAAGATTAGCATGTTGAGAAGTATGCAATTAGCAGAAAAATAATTCTGAATTGGAAGAGATAAACATACTGCTAATGAAATGAAATTTAACTTTGTTATAGAAGCAAATGTTAGAATACCATTTTTCAGTACACCGTGAAGAAATATGTAAAAGTCCAGAAGTGTTTCTCTAAATTGGATTGTCAATACAATTTATTTACTTTTAATGAAGTCATTTAGTGAAAATAATCTAACTAGTAAGCCCTTTAATAAGCTACTAGTAAACTCTGTTATCTATCAAGGATATTCTCAAATCCATATTCGTTAATTTCTAAAATATTCACGCAACCATTTTCTTTCAAAAAATACGAAAGCTGTACTGTCATTCCATAGAGTCAATGCAGAGGGAGACAAAATTTCCGAATAATTATCAAATATTTGGAGTTTAAATAAACTTGCAATTTATATATATATATATAACGGGTGTCCCAAAAAGGACTGACGGATTTTAAAATTCAATAACTTCCAAACGGTGACAGATATTAAAAAAATTCTTGCAGGAGGGTTATGCATAAGGTCAAAAGTTTTATTGCAGTGATTTTCGATTATAGTTCGAATTACAAACAATAGATGGCGCTGCGATCAATAGAGGCTAAATTCAGGCTCGATTTTTGGTACTTCGTGGCCCGGATAATACATTTCCATCTCCTTTTTCTGCATGGAACAACAGAAGGGACCAAAAATCGAGCCTGTATTTAGCGACTATTGCTTACAGCGCATCTATTGTTTATAATTCGAACTAAAATCGAAAATCTCTGTAATAAAACTTTTGATCTTATGCATAACCTTCCTGCAAGAATTTTTTTAATATCTGTCACCGTTTGGAAGTTATTGAATTTTAAAATCAGTCAGTCCTTTTTGGGACACCCGGTATATGAAACAGGGTTGCCAGTTTGACGTGCATTTTTAATTAAATAATTTCGAGTTCATACCAGAAATAAATGATATCATTTTACACTAGATTAATTTTAACACAATTATTCTAATTGGTAAACAAATCATATTAGATGTAAATTTCCAACTGGGCGAAAAATGTCCGGACCAGGATTTGAACCCGGGACCTCCTGGTTGAAGCCGCCAGTGCTCTGCTATCTGAGCTATCCCGGACGATTCTGGTCGAACTTTTTCACCCAGCTAACCATGATGATTACAGCATCTGGTCTGAAACCTGGTTCAGCTCAACATAATAAATCTCAGGTAAGGGAACTTCAGAAATTGCCGGATACGAAATTACACTAGATCAATTTTAACACAATTATTCTAATTGGTAAACAAATCATATTAGATGTAAATTTCCAACTGGGCGAAAAATGTCCGGACCAGGATTCGAACCTGGTCCTGAGATTCTGTTGAGCTGAACCAGGTTTCAGACCAGATGCTGTAATCATCATGGTTAGCTGGGTGAAAAGGTTCGACCAGAATCGTCCGGGATGGCTCAGATGGCAGGGCACTGTCGGCTTCAGCCAGGAGGTCCCGGGTTCGAATCCTGTTTCGGACATTTTTCGCCCAGTTGGAAATTTACATCTAATATCATTTTACGCTTTATATAATGAGAGTCTTTAACGACCATATATCCAAAGTGCGATAGTGATTCCTTTTTCTTTCTTTTTCAGTCTCGATCTTTTATGGCAATTTGATTCGTTGCACTTCACTTCCTCTTTGGCTGATGAAGTTTGCCGTCAAATCCTTGCCGTTTTCTTTTCAAAATTCGTTATTTTAAATGAAGACTTCTATTTTTATTAACTTTTTCGATTCCTATCATAGTATTTTATGATTTAACTAATTTATATAAGAAAAAAAATGTATGGCTCTGGGGCCTTTTCCTCTTTCACCACGATCCCTGGCTACGTCTACCATCCCAATGCTCATGAATCCGTAAGGAATTCAACTCTGCTTAAACATCGAAGCACTCTGACAAATCGACCTACCAACTTCGAATGAGATAAACTGAAACACCACGACTTCTGTAGGCACTCAATAATTGCTGCATTAGTGTATTGGTGTACATAAAGTAAAAAGTCTTCTTTCGAAATTTCCAGTGTGAATTTGAAATTTCTGATCAAAATTGAAGACCAAACTGACAACCTTGATACGAATAGATGAGAACATACCCTTTGTGTTGCCGTATTTAAAACATACAATAGTTTCGGAGTTATTTAGTGTTATTCACATTAAGCTGATATCTTAAGACTAGCACTAAATAAAATAATAAAGAGTGAATTTTAGAATTAATCTACCAACTAATATAGAAATACAAATCTTATAAGAAAATCGCACAGAAAAAGAAGTTAAAATTATTAAATTCCTGAGAATGTATTATAAAAATAAATAAATAAATAAATTTACATACGCATTGAATTGAGAACCTTCTCTTTTTTTTAAGTGGGTTAAACAGCATTATTTATTTTTAATACATTGTTAGTTACCAAGTAAACATATTCATTCATTCTTAACACAGTATCTATCGCAATATAATTAAGACTGGGGAATGTTCAAAGAAAAATAGAATTTCGATCTAAGTAATAATACTTTATTTTATAGAAGAAACATAATAGAAATAATAATAAATAAGGAACTTTAACCAAATAAGGCCACATTAAGTTTTGAGTTCACTATAAACTATGTTAAATCAGAATTAACATTTCAAATGCTGCTGATGTAATATTTATGCATATTTTTTTTAATAATTACTCATGGTTACTCCGGACGCTGTTGAATTGTCGCCAAAAGAGAGAGAGAGAGAGAGAAAACAACTTTAAACTGACTTCATCAGGAACATGTGTTTCAATTAAGGACATAATTTTCTAAATGTATGATTTAGCTTTAATTAACAGATATTTTCTGGGTATTGCATTAAAATATAACAAAATAAAGAGTTCACTTTGTAATAAAAAATATTCTGTGGCTGCTTTATTTACGGGCATGCCATTTCGAACAGCCACTACTGCTGATTCCATTTATGCATTACTTTATTGAGCTCTCTTCACCACTGCTTTGATAGATTTCATAGTGTTCTACAAATATTCACACAGAAAATATTTTATTGGCTTTGGTAATGTACGATAATATACGATGAAAATGAAGTGTCTCTTAAAACAACCATGTCTTATATTGTCTGGCTTTTTTACATTTTCGTTTTTCACATTTTTACTTCCAAACCCACACATAATCAAAGATACAGAATATTTCAATAACCATTCTTAATAATCCTTAAATATTATCGAACATCATGCAAAGATTGTAAAATTCAATCTATAATTTACTATGATTTCATATAAAAAAATTACCATCTTTAACGCGACATGTTGGAAGATTCAGCGGTTCAAAAGTTATGACGTAGTCAGTATTGGTTGTGCTCGCACATCTGAAAGACACATAAACTCAGATATATGATGTCATCTGTTGGAGTAAGTGAGTTTTCTACAAGATAGAAACTGACGACATTATTAAGAGCAGGACTTTATTTTGACCTTATTAATCACAAGTTTAGCACCGATCGTTTCAAGGCACTGTAATAAATGGTTCAGTGATTTGTCATCAAAAAGCTACAGGTTGATTTTTAAGTTCATAGTAAAATACATTTTTTTCAATAATATAAAACTGAAAGCGTACTTTAGAAAAACTTGATTTATCATGAATAATATCATTTAATTGTTAAAGAATTCATTTTCCTGTAAACTGACAATTTTGAAATATGTATTTTAATAAACGAATATACATATTCAAATTTAGGAGAAAACAAATCTGTGCCAATATAATTTTTAAAGAAAGTTTTATAGCCCCGAAAAATATCAAACAAAATTGAGTATTGAGTCAATCAACAATATTCTATTTTTGTTATCAACAACCTTTTGCCATCTAGTTTACAAATTTTCGATCCCGGATCGATAAAAATTAATTGTTTGTTGAGCAAAATATCAAGAGATAGTATTTCGCATATCAAATGGTTTTTTTTTTCAAGTAAAAAACTTTGCAGCGATCTAAATAAATGGAAATCCGATGACGTAATGTCAGACGAGTGTGGTTGGTACGGCAGTACCTCCCACCCCAATTCATTAAATGTTGTCAAGGTTCGTATTGTGCAGTGAGGTCTGACATTATCGTGTTGAAGAATAATGCTTTTCGTTATGACAAATTGCTGACCACTTTTTAATTAAAGATTGAATTATTCTATTCATTTCTTCACAGTAAAGGTCTGCATTCACAGTTTGTCATGGTATCAGTACTTTAAAATGAACTACTCTACGAATACTTCACCAAACTCACGAAAACGCCTTTTTGGGATACAAGCCTCGCTTTGTGCAATTCATTAGGGGAGAACTCCGAAAAGACCAAGGACCCATTTTTCCCGAAAAGACCATGGGCCCATATTTCATCTCCAGTGATCAAGTGATAAAAAAAAGCTACTGTATAGTGCCGTTGAAGCAATACGTTAAATGCAGTGGATCGATTAGCTTTGTTTTCGTTGGACAAATTATGTGGTGCCCAATAACTGATCCACTTACTTTACCAATCTACTGCAAAAGTTCTCAGTCCATTAAGGTTGGTTAAGAGTGTTTGACAGTTCCTCTATTGTCTAGCACGGATTTGCTTCCATTGCCGCACTTAATACGCAGTTGTCTTAAATTTTTCGTCTTCCTGATCGATACGAAGTCATAAGAGATTAAAATTAATTGACCTGAAGTTAGAAAATAACCTTTGGCATTTACGAACGTCTAATGTACTTGGATAAACATCGCAAATGTTTTCAGTAGTATCTGTTGCGTTACTACTCTTGTGAGTCACAAAAAGCATACAATGCCGCATATGTTACCTTTTCTGGTATCTGATTTGCCATTTCACCTAATATTGCCAAAAAAAAAAAAAATTAAGAGTTAATTATTTAAACAAACAAGTCACTTTAGCTTTAAAATGACTTTGGCACGACTTTAAAGTTCACAATGAGCTGATAAATGGTTCGTAAACAAAAACTGACATATGGAAAAACGACATTACTTTCCGCCCCCAACCTATAGAATAAATGACTCAGTCATAAACAGATGCGCTTATTTTTCCATAAGGAAATTTCAGATTTTATTTCATCTTTGTAGTAAGTGTACTTTTTAATTTACGTAAAATTCAATATATAAGATCAAATATATTTTATAAGATCAAATATATTTTCAGTTTTTAAAAATCTGCATTTCAATAAATTTAAGTTATTGCCATTTATTTTATTAATCATCAATATCTATAAACTATGCATTCATATATAATGTAATAGTCATATTAAAAATAGTATTATAACATTAATAATTAAATTAAGTTATAAAGTATGCATAATTATAAAAGTATGCATACAAGTCAATTTAATTAATTGTTATATTCTCCACTTCCAGATAAACACATGGTTTATTTCCAATAAATTTTATTTATGAAGTACGCATTAGGTTTATCTCTAATGCATTTAGTTATCGAACATACAACTTCAGTCTTATCGAAAAAAAAATGTCTGTACAAATATAATTAAACAAAGGCTAAAGTATGGAAAAATATCAAACAAAAATCGTGTTTCGAGTCAAACAACAATCTAAGCAAAAAATAAAAACAAGCATCACGCATAAATTTAGCACTGAGAAAGTCAGTTAGTCACTGTAACAAACTGATCATTGGTTTTTTACGCAAAAAGCTACAGATTGTTTTTCTCTTATGTTTGTCATTAATTAGATCAATTACGGTAGCTACATTTTTAGATGGACAGGAATAATTAGAAAAGAAGAAATTTCATCAGAGGTTCAGAAGTGTTAATGAAACTTTTCTTTGTTTGGAAAACTTCTGTTGCCAAATTGTGCATGGTAATTATTTAATTAAGTCATTTAACCTTATAATTTTTTAGCAATTTCTACTGAGAGATAAATGAGAGCTTTATTGGGAAAGAACTGCTTTTATTTAGAAGCAGGCTGTTTTCTTATAATACATTTCGCTGTACACTTCAAAAATTCTGAATTTTTTACTATGATATATAGTTGGTAGTTGGCATTCAATTGCTGCTATGATGTACATAAAAAATAACCATAAGTGCAGTTTTTACTATTTAACTATTTAATTGTTTATTATAAAAAATAAATTGAAACAATGGTTACACTTTTCAAGGAAATGAATAATAAAAAGTATAACTGAAAAACATTTAATATTAAGACGCGATTTGATAATGTGATACCAGGTGTAAAGGAAATTCTAATAGTATTTTTTAATAATCATTTTTATATCACTAAAATTAAAATAATTTTAGAGTCATTTGGTATACCTAT
Source organism: Maratus speciosus (assembly GCA_963932465.1). Classification (NCBI taxonomy): domain Eukaryota; kingdom Metazoa; phylum Arthropoda; class Arachnida; order Araneae; family Salticidae; genus Maratus; species Maratus speciosus. The sequence goes on from OZ010790.1 coordinate 252,829,840, forward strand.
ATTATACAACAACAATATTATGAACAATCTTATATACTATGTAATTTAAAATAGAACTTATGATGACTACCTCATTAATCTCTGATTACAGAAGAAACTTTTAGTTACAAAAAGTACACAAATCAAGTATAGCTTTTATGAATGCCATTGATCTTAAAAAAGGTGTTGTAGACATATTAAAATAAAAAAATTAGTGTTTCATGCAGTTCTTTTACCGTATAACTTATCCAATAAAATACTCCATTAGGGGCACTCCCTATTAGCGACACCTGTATTTATATGAACACTTTTTCAACTCCCAAAAACAACATATCGCTTGATTTTACCTCTGAATAGGGTACAAATTTTGCAGTCCCAAACTGTCCACCGCTATGTCGATGTTTTACAGTATTTAGTAAAGTAATGTCCTACTTCTAAGGAGAACATAAAAATAAAACATAATTAACAGCCAAAGCTTTCCAAATTATGAAAATTCAAATTTTATGAATTTGTAATGCTTTCTGGCACTAAAGTGGAAAGGCGCGCTTTTATCATTGAAAAATCATCTTCGTAAACTTGTGTCTTCGTCAATTATATGATTTTTTTAATTACTAATACAAAAATACTTTTACATGATAATTAAAAAATTATATATAGTACCGAGCGATCTAGCTGACGAAATATATACAATCCTGCAAAAATAATTTATTATTTTACAATATTGTATGACACACTTTTGTACAAAATATTTAAAAAAATGTTTGTACCAATTAAATTATAAAATAAGATATTTTAAAAATAAGGTTGTATTATGAAAACATGTATTGAAACACCTATATAATTATTTTACATATTAATATAACCATATTAAGTATCATACTTTAGAGATCAATAAGAAGCAATCCTTCATTGTTAAAGGAATAAGCAATTCACAACAATTAGAATCGCAACAATATAAAGTTTCCGGAATAATTAAAAGAGTTAAATTTCTAAATTAAATAAGAATCCTATCATTCGAGCAACAATAGATACACAATTTTGAAACATCCACTTAATGAGAACTTATTCCAGTTGTCAATTAACCCAGCAAGAATTGGACTCAACTTGTCAAAAGCTCTTTCTAAGTTAATTTATTTTAAAGAATCTTAAGCTTCGATATGGACGGCAGTTTCATTAGAATGAAAAGAAATATTTATAGTTATAAATCACAACGGGTATTCATTAGATCTTTAAAAATAGCTACAATCATTACATTTACAATAAATGCAATTACTGTTGTTGTTAGACAACCTTCTAATAACTGAGAAAAGATATTTTATATAATACTTCAATACAAATTATAGATAGAAACATAATTCTTCTTCTTGTTAAATGCAGCTTTTTGCGAAATTTATTTTGCATTTAAAATAGATAAATATTAAAGTATTGCCAAATTTATATTAATAATACTGATCGATATGATGTGGACTGTAGACGTTAATTTTCCTTTTAATTGATTTTATTCACACATAAAACTGCACAAGACACTTACACAAACATAAATTTCACAAAATTGAATTGATTGCAAATCATAATTAATATCCATCGCGTAGTTTGGATGGAGTGTTTTTACAGACGTGTTGATGCATTGACGATCAACAGCTTAATTAACCTTTTTACAGACTGCTCGCTAGGGGGAGCTCGTTCTAATTCCGGAACGGAACATACCGCCCGGGGATGAAATATGACATATTTCAGCAATTAATATAAACATAATACAATAGATAACTAATTAACACTACAAATGATACTAAAATACAAAATACTATTATACAAAACAATCAGGATAATTACTTAAAAATAATATTTATAAGAAATATAATGATGAATAAACATTATTTAAGAGTCCTTAATGGGTAACAGGCACACTTTTCAGATGCCTCTTAAAAATATACCACATGCAGTTTTGACTTTGACTGCACGAACCCTATTGTCCCTGCCTGGAATTATTTCCAGAATTCGGGCAAGAGCCCACTTACATGGTGGGAGATTTTCTTCTTTTAATAACACTAGAGATCCTAACTTTATGTTTTCCTTTGTAAATTGCCACTTACCGCGCTGCTGCAAGTGATTTAAGTAGTCAATAGACCAACGTTTCCAAATGCATTGAACATATTTGGTAATTATTTGCCAATGGGTCAATCTGTTGTCAGAAATATTTATAACATTAGGCTCTGGAATACTATTAATGGGTCTGCCAATTAAAAAATGCCCTGGCGTAAGCACTTCAAACTCATTTATGTCATCAGAAAGCGGAAATAAAGGTCGGGAATTTAGGATCCCCTCAATTTGGACTACTAAAGTTTCAAAATCCTCTAGAGTAATTTTATTGCTACCTACGACCCTAAGCAAATGATGTTTGAAGGACTTAACGCCAGCTTCCCATAGACCGCCAAAATTAGGCGATCGCGGAGGGATAAATTTCCAAGTTATGAATTCTTCGGCAAAGAAGTTTGATAATTCCTCGTTGGGAGTGGCCAATAATTTCTTAAAGTTATTTAATTCTGTTGACGCGTCTTTAAAATTACTGGCATTGTCAGAAGTTAGCGTATTTACTTTGCCTCTCCTGGCGCAAAATCTTTTAAGCGCAGCGATGAATGCAGCAGCGGATAACTCGCTTACTATCTCAAGATGAATAGCCTTGGTAGCCATGCATATAAATATGGCCACATAACTTTTGAAATAAGTGCCCTTTCTCTGATTTTTGTACTTAATGTGGAAGGGGCCACAAAACTCGACACCTGAATTGAGAAACGTGTGGCTAGCTGTTACGCGTTGCGATGGGAGGTCTCCCATTTACTGAACTAGTGTTTTGGGGTTATGCCTGAAACATGTGACACAAGTGTGCACTGTTTTTCGGGCAATGCTTTTAGCCTTTATAGGCCAATATTTCATCCGCACTTGATGAACTAATCCCTGAGCACCTATGTGAAAGTACCTTCTATGGAAGTACTCAAAAATTAATTTAGTGAGCTTATGAGCACTGGGCAGAATTAATTGGTGCTTAGCATCAAAAGGCAAGTCAGAATTGATTAATCTGCCCCCTACACGAAGTAATCCACAGTTGTCAATGAAGGGATCTAATCCCTTTAATTTACTGGAACAAGGGACAGTTTGTCCCTTTCTGAGTGCTGCTAATTCAGGAGCGAACTTACCTTCCTGGGCCCTTTTTACTAAAAAAATTTGTACTCTTTCGTTACTCAATTCCTGTAAGCTGCTTCCGTTTTATATCTCTATGGCGGCTGTTATTGCTGAACCTAAAAATCAAACTACATATTCTAATTAATTTGAGAAAATCATTAAACGAATTATATAATGCATTAAAAAAATCGTTAGAGCTATTGTTCATAGTCATTGAAGTATAATCAAATTTCAGTTCTTGTTCATAGTCATTGAAGTATAATCAAATTTCAGTTCTTGTTCGCACTCAATATCTGTGACAGTAGGAAATTGCTTGAGAACTATAATTTCCCTTTGAAGAAATTCTGGTCCAAACCACCACAAATCATTATTGATCAGATCCTTGACTGTTGCACCTCTGGAGATGATATCTGCTGGATTGGATTTTGAGGATACATGATTCCAATGATAATTCTCATAAATAGACTGGATCGTGGTGATTCTATTGGCAACGAAAGTTTTAAATTTGTGGGGTGGTGTGTTAAGCCAAAATAGAACAATCGATGAATCTGTCCATAGCCACAACTTTTCAAAGCATAGCTGTAGGATGGGAATTAATTTTTGAACCAGTTTTGTGAACAGTAGAGCTGCACACAACTCTAGTCGCAGGATAGTCATTGGCTTTAGGGGGGCCACACGGGATTTGCTGCACAGAAGATTAGACTTGAACTGTCCAGTTGTGGAGAGAGATATGATGTAGATGGCTGCTCTATAGGCCTTTCCAGAAGCGTCTAAAGATCCGTGTGAATCTAGACCTGCAATGTTGTCAGACAAAACATATCGCGGAACTGTAAGATGATTTATTTCTGTCAATTTAATCAGAAAACTTTGCCATTCCCGAACAGAACTGGCAGGCAGATGTTGATTCCAATTTACCTTTAATTCCCATAAATGTTGCATGAAAAATTTTGCTTTGGTTAGAATAGGGCCAATTAGGCCTATGGGATCGTAAATTTTAGCAATTTGTGCCAAAACTTCTCGCTTAGTATAAACATCTTCGGGTTCGATACTAATTTTAAAAGTAAAATGATCTGATTGAGGTTTCCAAAGCATCCCTAAAGTTTTTACAGAAATTTGCTGCGAGTGTTCGTCAAATGCACATTCTGATATGGCTGCGTCTTGTAATAATTCAGGATGATTAGAGACCCACTTGTGTAGCTCCATCCCTCCCCTTTTTAAGATCAGAATTAGTTGAGATTGCAAGTCCTGTGCGTCTTGTAAGGAACCTGCACCAGATAAACAATCATCAACATACATGTCGTTATGAATCACTTCTGCAGCTTTTGGAAAATCGTTTCTTTCTTCATCAGCAAGAGCTTTCAACGTTCGCGTGGCAAGAAAGGGAGCACTAACAGTGCCATATGTAACCGTGTTGAGTTCATATACTTTTATCGGGGCGTCCTTACTGGACTTCTAAAGAATTTTTTGCAAATTTCTCTGTTGTGGGTCAATCAGTATCTGCCTGTACATTTTCTTAATGTCTGCACAGAATGCATATTTGTGGGTACGGAATCTAGTTATAATCGAAAATAAATCTTGCTGAACCGTTTCCCCATTTAATAAAATAGAATTAAGTGAATAACCACTAGATGTATTTGAACTTGCATTGAAGACAACTCTCAGGGGAGTGGATATTTTTTCCGGTTTATACACAGCATGATGTGGAATGTAATAAGACAGCTTATTTTTGTTTTCACTTTTAATTTGTGTCATATGCCCCAAAGTTTCGTATTCTTCCATAAAAGCTGTATATAAGTTAGCCATTGTTTTATTTTTATCTAATTTAGCCCATAAGCTATTTAATCGCCTAGCTGCAATTTCTCCAGAACTTCCTAACACTGATTCTGCATTTTCTTTCAATGGTAGTTGTACTGTCAATCTACCGGTGTGATCGCGTTTATAGGTGCTTCTAAAATGTTCCTCACAAAATATTTCTTCATCCCCTTTGACAGTTTCTTTATTATCCCCAGGTAAAGATTCTATTTCAAAAAATTTCTGTAAAGTATTGTCTAAGCTATTTTCAATTAAGAGGCAACAATATGACTTATTTTCAACTTGTGGAAGTGAACCTGCGATTATATACCCAAATACTGTATTCTGTAACATACAATTAGCATTTGCTAAACGAATTTGCTCACTCTTTAAAATGTCAAAAAATACCTGGCTACCAATCAATGCATCAATCTGACCAGATATATGAAAATTATTGTCCGCTAATTCTATGTAGTTAGGGATGCGTAAATTTGAAATGTCTAATCTTTCAACCGGGATGTTGTTTGTTATTTTTGGTAGAACTGCAAAGTCTAATGTTTTAAAAAATGTTCCTTTTTCATTTGATATTTTTGCATTGATAATTTGCTTTATTTCCTGTGATGACTCGCTTATACCGTAAATAACACCCTTGAATGGTTTTGGTTTTAGATTTAATTTCTTGCTTGCGCTCTTACTTAATACGTTAATCGAAGACCCATTATCTAGGATTGTTCTTAATATAATTTTATTTCCATACACATCTGTTACTAAAATTATAGCTGTGTTTAATATTGCGCAATTTTTTTTATCTTCTAGTAACAAATTGGAACCAATTAATGGCGTTTCTTTATTCTCAGATTCAGAATTGCTTATTTGTTTGTTTTTCACAAACTCGTTATTTTGATTTATTATTGCCGTTTCTGACATATCATTTGCTTCATGTAGTAAGCTATTATGTGACAATTTGCATGTTCTGCAAGTAAATTTAGAATTGCATTGACCTTGATATAATCGTAAACAATTTGAACATAATTTATTCTTACTTACAATCATTTTCTTTTCACGAATATTCATGTTTAAAAAAGCAGAACATTTGAAAAGGGGGTGAGGCGAATTGCATAACATACATGGCTTTACATTATTTTTCTTTTTATTATCGTTGATAAAAAATGATCTGGATTTATTTACTGCGTAATTGTTCTTAGATTTCAAAGGCTTCATTAGAGACATTCCGGCGTCAGTCGAAAGTTTTATCACTTCTAAAACTGGGCATCTCTTTTCCAAAAAAGAAATTAAATAATCAAACGTCGGAACATCTGAGTTTTGAAGAGATAATTCAAACTGCTTTTGAGTTTCGATATGCAATTTTTTCAGAATTATATTTATGAACACACTTTCTGATAAATTATTTTGTGTATATTCCATAATTTTGAGTGCGCGAATGTTTTTGTTAATACAATCAATAAAATTACGCAATTCTTTAGGGGATTCATATTGCATTTTTTCATAATTTAAAATTGCAGAAATATGTGAATCGATTAACAATCTTTTATTTTCGTATCTGTGTATCAGAGCTTGAAACAATGAATTGAAATCATCATCAGGTGATTCTAAATGTTTAGCTACGTTTTTTAAAGAAGCTTTTAAATAAAATAGCTTCTGATTATTATCTAATTGAGGATTGTTAACAATCAAGTTAGTAAACTGCGTTTTAATATTAGCAAAATCACAGTAATCACCTCCGAATGAAGGCCATGTAATTTCTCGTTGGCGTACCTTTGTTTTGTTTTCATTTGAATGATCATTAATATTTACACTTGCGATATTACATTTATTTTCAAAAGATGCTAATAAAACTTTTAAACTAACCTCAACTTGTTCGAGCCTTTCATTAGCAGTGTCAATATCCTCCTCTATATCTTGCACTTGTTGCGCAGATAATTCTTGGATGTCAAAATATTGTTCTCTTATTTCCTCTAATTTATTTTGAAGAGCTTCTGTCTTTTTTTATTTTACTTCTAATGTGCTCACATTCGTTGTTTTTATATCAGTAGTATCAGTTAAAAACTGCTCTAATCTTGTTATAGCAACCTTTACGGCGCCTTTTAATCTGTTAAGCTTATCCATAGTAGCTCTCAGGCTCTCTCGGACCACAATGATCGATATGATGTGGACTGTAGACGTTAATTTTCTTTTTAATTGATTTTATTCACACATAAAACTGCACAAGACACAAACATAAATTTTACAAAATTGAATTGATTGCAAATCATAATTAATATCCATCGCGTAGTTTGGATGGAGTGTTTTTACAGACGTGTTGATGCTTTGACGATCAACAGCTTCACTAACTTTTTTACAGACTGCTCGCTAGGGGGGGGGGGGGAGGGGAGCTCGTTCTACTTCCAGAACGGAACAAATACAAAAGACGTATTTCAAATTCTCACTTATAACAATGAAAAGTATACATTTAATACTGCATGAAAAACTAAAAATAATAGTACATAAAGTTTATCATATTTCTAATGTTGTTTACTATAAAACTTGGAAATACTGAAATTTTGATATCTGGGTTTTTAAACGTCAAATGAAGTAGGCAAAGAGAACTGTAAAGAACGTATAATATCCTACGATATTATATTTATTTTTTCAACAACAACAAAAAAAAATAAATAAATAAATAAGAAATTAAAAAAAAACGTGAAAAAAGTTATTATAATCTAAAATTGTTATTGATTAAAATTATAAAAATCACAATATTATGTTTTTTTAAATCATTAATTTTAATTTATTTATGATATGATATATAATCCATAATTTTGAAATAGGTACAATTATTTTATACATTATGAATACTTAAATTTATAATTTTCTCAAAAAATTTATTTTCTAAGAAAACATTTCTAAGAAAAAAGAATGTTAAGTGCTGCCTATTGTTAAATAAATGGTGATGTGCGAGTATTACTCGCGCACAGAGTGTTCCGTACAATAATATATGAATTAGTTTTTGTATTATTTAAAAAAAAATACCGTTGCTAAAATAATACTAAGACTTTGTAAAAACTATACAACGTGGGGTTGGGTATAGCTATATAGTATACAGGGTGCAAAGGAAAGTCCCTTTAACCTGAAAATAATTGCGAACGAGAGAGCTACAGCTATACAAGTGAGGTAATGGTACAGTAAAGCGACTACGCCCGACATAATGCAAATGACAGCAGCACCTCTTGTGGCGAAATTTGGAAGATAGCCATTGAAAATCGAAAACGAAAAGAGGTAGAGCAAATTTTCCAATTAGAAAGTTTTAGAGCATCAATTAATTAGTACGAAACGACATTTGGTTCACACGGATAAGATAAATCGTAGCCTGCATACTCAAAAATGTCCGAAATCGATGAGCGACGATTCTACTTTGCCTATTCACATTCCGGAAATGTAGCAGTGCACAATTGCAGATTGTGACGTTGTACTGTGCTGTAATGTCTGTAAAGATTTAATTTCGAATGCATTTAAAATTTTAGAATAACACTTTCAAGGCCAGAAGAATTCTGTTCGTAAATTGATGAAATAATTGACTGACACCAGAATATTCAAACGAATTTCTCAGAAAACAAAAACCCGCTAATTTGCACTTTCATTACAAAAGCAAAATTTTATTAAAATATTCTTGGTGCCCTATGTCAGTTTTGGAATTAAAATTATGTCGCTAGACCATCTAGCCACCGCCCTTGAAATGGTTAAATCTATGTTGTCGTATTGAAGAGGCTTGCAATAGACGTTCCATGCTGAGAAATGTGCATGGATAATTACTCTCACGAATACAAAAGTGTATCGTGAGCAATGGCGAACTTTTCGAACATACTGAATATTAACTTTTTATCACTGTGAGACCGTTTGCCTTTTTTTGTGTGTGTGATGTTATCAAAATATATTGATATAAGTACGTATTTATAGCATAAATTGTGCGTATTTCTTCATACTTCTAACAATTCCATTCAAACTTTTACCCAAAATGGAGTGCATCGATTTCGAACATTTTGGGGTAAACAGAAGAAGATTTATCTTATCCATGTAAACCAAATGTCGTATTCTATTAATTAATTGATGCCTTAAAACTTTCTAACTGGAAATTTTGCTCTATCTCTTTTCGTTTTCGATTTGCAGTGGCTATCTTCAAAAAGTAAAGCTCGCCGTTTTACTTAAAATGTGACAAAGATAATAATAATATAGATTTACAAATTACTAATATACATTTTATTTAGATTTCCTAGTACTTCCACCCTGCGATCTCGAAAAACGAACTGATGTATTTGAATGAATGGAACAGCGATTAATAAAAATATTCCCTGAAGCTCCCTGACGATGGCCGCGGAAATGCAGGCTTAAAGTACTGGGAAAGGGAAATAAAACGTATATTTTTAACACGTAACATCTATATTATTATTATGATCTTTGTCACCTTTTAAGTAAAACTGTGAGCTTTTTAAAATACATATTGTGTATTTTGTGCAATTCTAACGTTTATCTATTTTCCAGATAATTATAAGTAAAGGAGGCTTTAATATAACCAAATATGCGAGTTATTCTCGTGATCTATATGAAACAATTCAGCATTGTTATTGTAACATGGAATATAAAACAATTAGAAACATAGAAGTATAAAATTTTCGGAATATTTAAGAGTGTTTAATTTCTAAATTAAATAAAAATACTATCATTTGCCCAAAAATAGCAACACAGTTTTGAATCATCTGCTGAATAAGCACGGATTATACTCATTAACGAATTGGTCGAAAATTGGAATTAACTTATTAAAAGACTTTCCTTTACTGAAAAACCTTAAAAAGCTTTTATAGAGACTGTAGTATTTAGAAATAAGAAACGAAATAGTTATACAAGATTAATTTTCACACAATTATTCTTATTGGTAAATAAATCATATGAGATGTAAATTTCCAACTGTGCGAAAAATGTCCGTACCAGGATTTTAACCTGGGATATCTTGGCTAACGTTTACCAGTACTTTGACATCTGAGCTATCCCGGTCTAATCCCTGGTTCAAATCCTTGCCCGGACATTTTCGCCCAATTGGAAATTTACATCATTTATAATTTATTTACCAATCAGTATAATTGTGTTAAAATTAATTATGTGTAATTACATATCCAGCGTTTTCTGGAGTTCTATTTATTTGTCATATGTCCCGTTGAGTTGACTCAGATAGCTGACCAGATGTTATAATCAATAAGATTAGCTGAGTGAATTAGATCCACCAGATTCGTCCTGTATAGCTCACATGGCAAAGCATTGACCACTTCAGCTAAGAGATCCCTCGTTGGAATCCTGGTCCCGATATTTTTCCCTGTTGGAAATTTACATCTCATATGAAATGGTTATAGTTATATCTATAGGTGCAGATTCCCAAAATTTTTAAGGAGCCAGTGGCTCCTAAACCTCAAACATCTAGTCGCCACATTGGCTCCTAACCAAAATCTAGTGGCCACATTGTGAAACACACTCATAAAACAATAGTGTTTATATGGAAAAAAAACTTAACAAAAAAACTCAAGCATTCAAAATGAAAAATAAATTAATAAATAAATATGTACAACAAAACACAGACTAATTACGACAAATGTGTATATTTAACTTTGATATTAAAATAGTATAATGTAAATCTGGAAAAATCAGAAGATAATGTTGGACAAGATACAATTGAATAACAAAACATTTATATACTATGCTGTCATGATAATGGTAAAAATTAGAAAAATATTATTTCTTATTTTGATTTTGTCATATAAAAGTATTCATATAAAAAAAAAAAAAAATTAGGAATGTGTAAGATTATTTTGCACTATAAAAATCTCGCACTTTCAGAAAAAAATTTCAAGAGCAAGAATATAACTCGCGTTAAGTATTTTTTCGTGCGAGTTTCTTTTTATTTTTGTTCTTTTTTCTTCAGAGTTCGGAATCATCTATCATCGCGATTCCATGATCCAAAGCCCTTAAATAATCTCCATCGCATCGCGAATTTTGGACTGTCTCATGAGAAGATCTGCAGTAAAGGAGTATGTATCTGGATTTCAGACGAAACCTTCGAAGAAATGCTTGCTATTGCTGGTGTCCAAAGGAGAAGATTTACCATTAGCGCGCTCATGTGCTGAGCTTTGCAGCTGCTAAGCTTTGTAGTGGAGTGAACATGCGCAGAATTAAATTCGAACATAATGTTCGGCAAGAAAGTAGTACATCACATGGGCAGCGTTCACGACGGTAACTGAGATCGCAAAAATTCCCTGACTTTTTATCAAGATCATACTGGATCTCGGCCAATGAAAAGAGCAGGTGCTTTTCTATTTCCAAAAGAGAAAATTCAGAAGATAAAAATTCCGCGACGGGGATTGGGAACACTGAAAATTGATGTCTGGCGACTAAGACACTGCAAGTTAGTCGCCAAAACAAAAAATTTAGCCGCCACGGGGCGACTGGCGACGTAAATCTGCATCTATAGTTATAACTCGTAACAGATAGTCATTAGATATTTAAAAATAACTGCATTCATTGCATCTATAACGGATGCATTTACTCCAAAAACAACAAGTGTTTGAAGGCAGCTGCATTAAGCCTTTGCGATTCTCTTGAAGTACTTGTTATTTTACACCTGATGAGGGATCCAATATTATGTGATCTGTAATAGTTCTATATTATGTATAGTGTTTTTTATGATGATATCAACAACGTTTATTGCACTTTAATAGCAACGTAATTTAAGAACTTCCAACATCAAGAGGCCGTATTTTAGTTTTCAATTAACGAAGAACTAATTAGACACAGCTTGATAAAAGATCTTTCTAAATTAATTTATTTTGAAAATCTTAAGAATCTTCGATGCGGACGGTAGTATTCATTTGCATGAAAAGAAATATTTATAGTTATAACTGGTAAATTGCATTCATTAGATCTTTAAAAATGAATACGTTCATTACATTTTCAACAAATGTTTTTACTATTTTATTTAAACAAGGATCTTATAAATGAGACACGATGCCTGTCGTGAATTCACTTGCTTTAATTTAGGATTTTAATATGAATTATGTAGAAAAGTAATTCTCCTTTCCAAGAGTTACTTTTTCTTAGAAATTTTATCAATGCAAAATATTCAACAGTTAAATTGTTGCAAAATTGATATAAACATATTAAACGTGTTATAAATTCGTGAATATAAAAAAACAAAATAAAGTTTTAAGGCGACTAGATTTTATGGTTAACTAAAATTAAAGATTTTTAACTAAAAATCAGTGTGTCATTTTAGGTATTGTATATACTATGAATGAATTTGAAACGTTCTGGAGAAAAATATTTTAAGTGTATACGTTCTAGATTTTTATAAAAACTTTGTACAGCCTCTGTTCCAAAGTTAAGCTATAACGCATACATTGTTAAAACTTTTGTGCTGGATTCAGTCAGCTTTTGGTGCTGTAGTAGCCGCCACAATAATATTGTAAAATCTCGTTCAAAAATTGTATTCGGTGCTCCAAACGCTGTTCCAAAATTTTACCATATAATGACTACAGCTACTTCAGCAAAAAAAGATGGTTCAACCCACCACAAAATTTGTAACAGCATACCATGGAGGTTATGAAAAGAAATGAGTAGACATATCAATCTTCGATCTCAGTAAGCTTTGACACTTAAAAACGATTTCTTCCACCTCCCCCCACCCCCCACCCTCCTTTCTTGCGTCCGTCATATTTGACTTTGACCGATACCACTCCGATCACCTGTCTTCAATGCAGCTCTCGGCTTATTATGGAGGATACGGATTGGGAGAGTAGGAACGCCATTAAGTGACGTCATTTAAGACTGCTCTAACATTTGGTATCTAATTGCAGCATACTCTCTAGCTTATACCCCTACCTATAGTATACACCCTCTGGTCATTTTTCGACTACAACGCTGCTTATGATAGTGCAAATTCTATCATAATGTTCTGATTTTCTACATTGTTGCCCTTAAAAATAACAGAAAGAAATGATATTCATATATTTAACTCAAATATTAAATATTTCATTTTATATAACTAATTTGTGTTCTTATATTTCATTTATGTACTCATGATATTATTTCTAATTAAACAGTTTCATTAAAGCATCTGAAGCGTAACCATTCTGAATTTTTTGGTTATTTTACAACAATATAAAAGTATTCAGACATTATTTTGTGCATAAACAAGATGCAATTTCGAAATAACGTAAAGTGCTGGAAAATGACAAATTTATAAAAAGTTTTGTAGTCTCCCTGGCTCTTTAAAATTTCATGAGTCTTTAGTCAACGTTAAAATTTTTATGATAACACATTCCTTTAAAATGCATTTTTCAGCTTTTATCAGCCGCCATTATAAATTTTATGCAAGTAAAGCACACTTTTTTATGCTAAAGGTAAATATACTTTAAGATGTTTTATTTCTAAAATAAAGAAGAAAACATGTTGGTTTTAAAATTTTTATAAAGTAATGCAAACAGAAAAACCACTATAAAATGTAAATATTGATATATATAAGAAAAAAGAACATTGTCTTAAACATGACTTCTTAAATTGAAATTTCGTTTTAAAGGGACAAAATTATTCTAGTTACAAATAATGTTCGGAAATTTTCTTAGAAGTATCTTTTTAATAAAATGATAAATGCTCATGCAAACCTTTTTTAAATTTTAGTTTCCAATTATTTATGGTCATCTTTTGTTATTCTGCCTGTTAAAAATTAAATTAAATCAATTGCGCGCATAAAGGAATGACTCAATTTATTTAATTAACCGATTGTTTTAACCATTCGTTTAACTTTTTTCTTTTGCATTTGCGTGTATATAATGTTTTCTGGTTTATGAGTTTTAAGAGGTTAGACTACATAAGCTTTTAATCAAGTTAGTACATAATTAATCGCACCTTTATGCAAAGTATTTTCTCTATTATGCGTGCATGTACAATAATTGTGTACTTTAGCGTCTTCTGCATAAATAATCAGAAAATAACAGTGACCTATATTAGACCCTGATATGCTATTTCTTTCAGACAGCAATTAAAATGTCGTCACTAAAAAATAACGTTACACCTAACCATAAGCCACCCGTAAAAAGAAGCAGATGTATCATTGCATGGTTACATACTAATAATCTATTGCAAGTTTTTGAACTTCTAAACATTGCACATTTTCAGTTTTTACATCGTCGTATAAGAAAAGGTATTTTCAAATGCAATTTCTTTGGAAACTGCATCTCAATTTATTTTTCAGATATTATTATTATTATTATTATTATTTGTAGTTTTTAATACCATTTCTCTACTGGTAGCAACTGAAGAACTCCATTTCTGCAGAAAGTAAAAGGAAAATAATACTATGTATGTTTTTCTTTCTTTTTGCCCTTTTCTCATAACAACTGAAAAAATTTTTAATTAAAATACGTGCTATGATGCCAATAAGATCGTGGGCTATAAAAATGCATTTTTAAGAATATTTGTGTGACTTATTTTCTCCGCATTTCTTTAATTCTTATCAAAAAGCATAAAGAATACAATTGTATTAACCGTTGTGCAACAGTATTTTCCGAAATTTGAAAAAAATATAAATGAATGATTTCTAATAAAATATTCAGTATTATAACTGTACTTAATTTTTAGTATCCATATTAACGTTACAAACAAATGAAAGCGTATGAATCATTAGATACCCGATTTTTTTGTCGAGTTTCTTGAATGATGACATCGTCTTTTGCTGAGTTTATGTATTATTCCGCGATAGTGACATCATGTGCATACTTTTCTATAGATGTTGTTCAAGGCTGGATCGTAAATGGGGCATTCTTCAGCGGATGCGAATGACGTCATTTTATATAAAATAAAAGCGTGTATTTTAAGTCTTAAAACTGAAATACGTTTTGTACTATCTACGTTTATATATATATATATATATATATATATATATAAACGTGACACTACATTCTGAAAAAGCAGAAATCCCGCTTCTTGCTTTTCATTAATGACTGCTTTGGTTAATTATTTTACCCTCACTCATTGTAACTAAATAACAAATAAACAAGGAACTTCCCAAATAGAAATACGCGATACCTCTTTATTATACTCTTATACTATGCTTGATCTCTTAAATCAGTTTTAAAATATTCATTTCTTCAACGTTGATAAGAACACTGAGATTCTGCAATAGCTGGAAGATATATGTACTATCTTATTCCCACTTTTTCAACAACACTTTCCATTAACAATAGATATCTATTGATGATTGAGCCATTTATTTAAATGGCTTCTCTTAGTAATGCGTAATTTAAACTGTTGTAGTTCGCTAATTTTACGGCACTTTTATAGTCTTTTGTGATGGATGATTTGTTATTTATTCTAGTCATTGCAGTAGATAATTTACTCAGTTGTATATCACGTTTATGTTCTTTTATTCCGTCTTCAATTTTCTTTTTTCTCATACCATCGGGAATATGCAGAATCAATTTTAAAAATAATGAAGGAAAAGATATCTCATATATGGGTATAGCCAAAAAGGAAAAGTGAAGACAGAAAAAAAAAAATAAACTTGATATTCAACTGAATAAATCCTGTACTACAGTGGTCAGAATAAATAATAAATCTTCCATCACAATAGATTTTTTAAATGTCGAAAAATTAGCAAACTACAATAGTTTAAATTACGCATTACTAAAAGAAGCCATTGAAATAATCACAGCGAAATCTGAAATATGCAATGATATGTTTCATGCAACAATTGACAATAGATAGCGACACATGTTAAAAATACGAAAAAGTGACAGGGAAAATTTCAAAGGCAAAAACTAGTGAGAAATCAGACGAAAAACAACGTTAACCGACGATGACTCAGTAAGAGAGTGGGAAATATTTTAAAATCACTTTACATTTGCACGGAAATTTTATTTATGTTTCAGAATATGTGTATTTTCAAACTTTTTGACATCTACACTATTTTATGGTGCATTTTAAATTACTGTATCTTACTGTATTTTAACAATATAATGTCTGTAATAACCTCTTCAGTTCCGAAGCTAAAATACTAATACAAATGCTTATTCATTGGTTTTTCTCAAACATAATGACAATGTACATAATAGAAAAAATATCCAATACAGTCAAAATACTGTATTTAAAAAAAAACTATTCTCGTGAAGGAAATTTTCATCTTGTTATTAGTAAACTTTACAACGTACTTATAACTACTTAAAGGGTGACAAAAACATATAAAATTTTATTAATGCCATTAAATAATATTTTTATATGTTTGTATCACCTTTTAAGCAGTTATAAGTATGTTTGTAAAGTTTAGAAAAAAATATCTTTTCTCAAATTCATCCTTTAGGCACCTAGTAATTTAGTTTAAGAAATATGGATCTAAAATTACAAACCCCCTTAAAACATCAATTTAATAACCATTAACCTAAATTATCGCAATCACAAATTTAAGAGCTTTAAACAAATAAATAATCTACAAATTCTCAACATTTTTTTTATTGAAAAAGATTTAAGTTAAATATTTATAAAAATTCCTCACTTTCTTGGTCAGGGTGTCTTGAAGGCATTTTGCAAACTCAGATGAAAATAACATTTATTTTATGAGGGAATCAGCTTCAATGTTGCCATTTATTCGTTTGCATTGAACGCAAGAAACATTCAGCTATTAAGAAGTGATGTGAAAATGTAAAAAAAATCTGACATTTTAATTTTTATAAGGAAAAGAACAGAGGTCGTCAAATGGGGACCCAGGGATCGAAGCGGATTAATTAGTAGAACAGATGAATCTTACGTAATATGCGTGTTCCCCGGACAGTGGTTATCCATTTATCCAATTAACTAGCACAGTAAAAATTAACAAAACTTTCAAAATTCAATACAAATAATTCACAAGTACTAATTGATATCTGGAATTAGTCACACACTGTAAAAAAAAAATCTGTAGTTCTACAGATGCAAAGTTACATGCTTACTAAACTTTCATCTGAAACTGCACAAAAAAAGCTGCAAATCTACAAAACTAGTTTTTGTAAAGCAACAGAAATCTGTAACTTTACAAATGAATCTTCTAAAATTACAGTAATCTTACTAAAATTTTATCTGTAACCCTGGTTGTAGTTACATGAAAAATTTTAGGCATCCCAGTTTCCTAAAAAATCCTTAGTAACCTTACCGATTTGTTTATTTTTAGCGCAAAAGTGTGTTTGTTACATGAATTTTTGTTGTTGCCGTTACATAAAAAGTCCTACACTGTAAAAAAAAATCTGTAAAGTTACTAAAGTTTTTCTAGGAAACTGGGATTCCAAGAACTTTTTATGTAACGGCAACAACAAATATTCATGTAACAGACACACTTTTGCGCCGAAAATAAAAAAAATTTGTAAAGTTACTAAGAATTTTTTAGGAAACTGGGATGCCTAGAACTTTTCATGTAACTAGAGCCAGGTTTACAGATAAAATTTTAGTAAGATTACTGAAATTTTAATACATTCATTTGTAAAGTTACAGATTTCTGTAGCTTTACAAAAACTAGTTTTGTAGATTTGCAGCTTTTTTTGTACAGTTACAGATGACAGTTTAGTAAGCATGTAATTTTACATCTGTAGAGCTACAGAATTTTTTTTACAGTGTAGGAATCCCAGTTTCCGAGAAAAATTTTAGTAACTTTACAGATTTTTTTTTACAGTGCACCATCCATCTTCAATACTGACACCGTTTTTAGAATTGTCAGTAGTACAATCTATGACTGATGACAAGTAATACAATCTATGACTGATGAATCTACGACAAGATGATATGCATCATCTTGTCGGAAATTTACATAAAAAACAATTGAAAATAAATATTTTTCTATAATAATTTTGTTATTACTTATATTACTTTGAAAATTTTGTTAAAAAATTCTAGTTAAATATATGAAACTAAATTAGAAATCCCCTCTTTTATTATCACAATCTTCATTCAGAAATTTACTTAAATGTGTTGAGTTTATCTGAATTCCACACGTTTTGTATTACACGAATTGTTAACTTTACTCAATTAAAATCTTGAGAAAATATTATCCAACTGAATGTAGTCTAGTGGTTAATTAGGTCGCTTAAGCATTTTTAAGGCGCACTTAATTTTACTGACGATTCGTTATTATGCATGTACTCTTATGAGAAACGATGACTCTTGAAAGAGGATTCCTTAAGACTCTCGCTTCCTGAGCAGCAATTTAGCTTGTGGCTATTTAAAATTATCTCTCAGTAAGCAATAATTAGTTTAATATTCATGTATTTATATTTATTCTTATTAATAATTTATACTTTAATTAGGATAATACTTTAAAAGCACAAAATGATACTATTTTACTGAAAGAAGTAACGATGGATTATTAAAAATATGGCTATTTTTACACTCTTTTATTTAATTGAAGCAGGTTGTTTGTATGTAAATCATTTTTTAACACATTTCATGATATTATAGAATTGTAAAAATTATGTACAAAGGAGCGTTTCCAGTGACAATATAATACTATAATATTTTTATAACTTAATTACAAATTAATATATTAATTTTAAGGCATTTTTCCGTAAGCCCGCCACAAGTGATAAAGCGTTCGCTGTAACGCAGACAATTCTATGTGACTTGAATAAACAAAGAATTTAAAATTTTCGTCTATAAACGATCACCAAAATATGCCTAATTGGTGCCATAAACTGCATTAATGAAATATTTTAATATCTAAGAAGTAGAAAATAAATTAGATGTAAAAAAACCAGCAGGGAAGACCACGCTGTATTCGGTTAATATTAGTTTTGTATTCAACTCTATATAACAATAAATTCTAGCTGTATTATTGGTATAAACAATTTTATTTTATAACATTATTATTTTCAGAAACTATCAGTATTAATAGTGTGTATATTTCCAACTATTATCATAATCAAGCTATACATATTCAATGATAATCGCAAGATATAATGTTCAACTTCACAGACTTTAGGCTTCGACCTAAAATTTCGTTTTATAGGTGTGGAATTAATTGTGAGAAAGTTCTATGTACCAGGATTGGTTGAATTCTGTTTTCGAGGATTGTCTATGGAATCTGATTGGTTGAATCATGTATATCGGCTTCTATTGGCAATTTCTGAAAAATTCTTTCAGATTCTGAAATCCAATTTTTACGACATATGTAATATCCAATTTTACGACATATGCCAAATTTAGCGACATTCCTTCGTATGGCTCAAAGTATGTGTTTTGGCACTGGTAATCTTGAAAGTCGATTTTCCTGCACAAATTTGGCCAATGTCATCAATATTTCGCCATATACCGCCAATCATCGTGAAATTTGGCGAAAAGTTTCCAACTTTGCGACTTCGATTACTGCCATTTGATCAACATCTCAATAACTGTTTCAACCTTTAATCTCATAGAAATGCATAGCCTGTAGTGACCACAAAATGTCCCACTAATCGACCACTAATTTTCTCGTACCCCAAAATGGTATGTTACAAAATATAGTTACAATCAGTTAAAGCCGTTTTTTAGGTAAAATTTACATACACAGACACGCATAAACACACACAAGATTTGCTGGAATTACGGTATATGATGAAAAGTGTAACCCTTAAAAAACATATACGCTTTTATCAATTAATTTCGATTCTACTTTGAGAAATCAATTAAAAAATGCTAGAAAGATGTCCTAAAGTTTCTTTTTTTCTTTTCTGCTGAAAAGAAAGACATCAAAATCTATATATTTTTAATAAATTCACTTAATTGAGTTCAAATGTAAATGAAGCAGTGACGTTTTCATAACCAAGTTCACTGTTTAAGCCAAATTATGTATTGTAAAGGAAAATTTTGGGGGAAAAAAACATGAATTGCGATCAAGCAATGAAGTGTAATTTTCAAGATGAACATAGAATAATTATAAAAGAGTCTTTTGTTAACTATTTTTGCTTTTATACTTATTTAAAATACAATCCACATAAACCCAAAGTAAGTAGTAAATCCAAAGTAGTTTTGTTTGAAGCGCTATTACACGAAGCGTCAAAGTTGCTTTTAATTTAGCGACTCAGTGTAATCCTATGGCTTCAAAGAGCTCGGAAAGCAAGGAACTCTCTTGTGTCGAAGCGATTTTGACGCCTATAAACGAAGCGAGTCACCAGTAACAGCCAATCTAACGCTTGGAAAACCTACAATGGAAAAGCCGTTTTCCGAACACACAATGAAATGGTCGGAAAACAAAAAAAGTAACAAAATTACGTTAGTTGCGGGAAAACTGATGAGTAGCAGGGAATTTTTGTAGCTTTAAATTTTACGTGTAATAGCATTTTAGGTTGTTTTCTAAAAATGATAAAGTCTATTAACATAAACTAACAAGCTGGAAATTGCACGTCAAAAGTGGCAAATGAGGTGCGTTCGCACTCTAACTAGCTTTATAAATATTTTTTTACACCGCATATTGTCCTAAATGTATATTTTAGTGCACTTGATAAATGCATATCAATTTCTTTCTCTTCGAAAGGCTGTAACATCATTAAAATGCACTTGAAATATTTTTCCAATTGGCCGTAATGTAATGGGAAACTTTTGACTGTCCCGTTAATTAAATTATACATCCGATTTTATAAAATTTGAAATGACCCGACAAAGTTTTGCAACAATTATATATTAAAAATTTCAGCCCATTCGGCTGGGTAGTTTTTGCTCTGTTATAAGCGGACGGATAGACAGACAGATGGACGGACCAAACGACGACTATAGGTGCTACGTACTTATATAATTACGAAAGCGCCTAATAAAATATTATAACAATGCATAACTAAGAAAGAGTATATCAAAGTTGGGTTTTTTTTATTACTATTTCCGTTTTTTTTTTTTTTTATGATAGCTAAATTAAAAAAGAAAGTTTTCTTTGCGTGTCTGCCTGATTGTTTCTTTATTTGTTGGCGATGGTTTGGGAAATATCTCGCATATAGAGATCTACAAATTTCGTTCCAGATACACGAAGGCAGGTCTGAATGCACCTAAGCTTAAGATTTTGGATATTTTAATAGATTTTTTGTTATTTAATTTTTTGTACGATTTTTAGCAGTTTTTTTTTTTTTTTTTGGGGGGGGGGGGAGGGGTCCGTGGCGATATTTTATACATTAATAAAAATAATCCCTTTCAATCTTTTAGTACAGTATACAATATTTTGTTATTTTTTAAGGAATTTTATTCGGTATTCGTACAGAGGAGTTGAATTTTAAGTCCCTTTCCGGCTCTCTTTTCTTTAATAAATTTTTCTTCATATACTTCCATTTGATATATCTTTATTTAATTTTATGTTATTCATTCATATCATTAAACGTTTCCACATAAATAGAATAAAAAAAAAAAACATACTTAAAAACGCTTTCTAAACCTTCAGTAAAAAAAAAAAAAAAAAAAAAAAAAAAAAAAAAAAAAAAATCGGTTATATTTTTAATTAATGGACTTTTCTACGTATCCAATAATGTAGTTAAAAACTCCCGATTAAAAAAAAAAAACTATTAGCCAAACCATCAATTCAAACCTGTTGATTCAGTACGCAAAAAACGTTTATTTAACAATAAAATACATTGATTAACTGTGAAAAAAAAAAGAAAGTTAGCAACATTTAAAAAATATATATAAAACAATCAGTTTTTTTCTTGGGCACATGTATTTTTCACTTAATTGTTTTCTACGGGTATTACTAGAAATCTTGATCTATGCAAAATTAAGAAAACAAATTTATAAATGACTTTCTTTTTTATTCATTAACACCATGTTTCTTAATTAAAATATTTGCAGTTTCATTAAAATTATCAAAAATCAAATTATCACTAACTTTAACAGATAATAAATTCTTAAGAGAAGGCAAATTTCCGAAAATGAAATAGCAGTTATTGAATTGTATGTTAATTAAAATAAATACAAATAGTATACATTTTTAATAAATCATAGTGCATTGTCATTATTCCACCATGTATAGTTGAGAAACACAAGTCAGATTCGAAAATTCAAATATTTTAAACAGTTAACGAAATTTTATTATTGATCTGTATGATTATGAAAAGATCATTCGTTTGGAAATATTACAATATCGAATGCGAAGTTCTGAGAATACCTGATTCTGATCGTAATTCAGTATGATTTGAGTTGGAAATGTGAATTACTAATAGGACTTGAGTGTACCACCATTGAAACTTTGATAGTTCATAATATTTCAGTTCATCCTTGCATTTCCCTGACTTACGTAATAGAAATGTAACGCTGAATATAATATTTAAATAAATAAGAATTCATGTTATATATGATACATAACAAAATTTGAAAGTATAATTCAAATCCCATGTGTTTTAATATAAAGAGCTTTGAATTCTAATTTTCTCCTGTATGTATTTTTAAATACATTCACACAAGCGTCCAGTTATACTTTTTTAAATTGTGCTTTAATTTGGCCAAAGATAAATACGCTTTAAATCACAAAAGTCTTTTCACGTATCTTTTTTTTTTTTTTTTTTTTTTCATATTATTTATGATTTTCGCATAATTTAAAATCAATAAACACATTTTAAAACCGATTTCTATAACATTCAATTGTTAAATAAATAGATATATTTGTAATTAATGAACTGTTGTACGTATCCAATAATGTAATTAAAAACAGGTGAATTAGAATACTATTATCCTATTCACCATTTCAAACCGATTGATTCAGCACAACAAAATCTATATTTAGCAGTAAAATATACTGATTGGGTGTAAAATAATAATAATAATAATAATAATAATAATAATAACACTTAAAATAATAAAATAAAATAACAGTTTTTTGATTAAGCACTTGCATTTTTCAGCATTTTGTTTTTCTACAGGTATTATTATAAAGTTGATCTATGCAAAATTAAGCAAAACTAAACTTAAATAATTTTCTTTTTTTATTTATTCTTACCACGTTTCTTAATAAAAAATTTCATTAACATTATCATAAATCAAATTATCAGTACCATTAAATTTAACCGATAATAAATCCTTGCGAGAAGGCAAATTTCACAAATGAAATACCAGCCACTGAATTTTATGTTAAATAAAATAAATAGCAATGAATTTTAAGCAATTCGTGGCGCATTGTCATTTTTTTCACCATGTATAGTTAAGAAACACAATTTAAAATGAAAAATTCAAATATTTTAAACAGATAATGAAATATTTTATTGATTTGTATGAATACTAAAAGATCATTCGCCCGGAAATATTACAATATCGAATAAGAAGTTCTGAGAATCCATGATTCTGATCGTAATTCAGTATGATTTGAGTTGGAAATGTAAATTACTAATAGGAATTGAGTGTACCACCATTGAAACTTTGATTGTTCATAATATTTAGCATTTCCTTGCATTTCCCAGTCTTGTGTAATAGAAATATAACGCTGAATATATTATCTATATAACTAAGAACTCGTGTTATAATGATGCATAACAAAATTTGTTGAAAATACGATTTCAATTCCGTATGTTTTAATATAAAAAGCTCTGAATTCTAATTTTCTCCTATATGTATTTTTAAATGCATATATGCCAGCGTTATATTTTCATAAATAAAAACTAAAAAACTAAACCTATGTCTATACCATCCATGAAGGATCAGGGCTTACAGTGCCCAACTTTGTTTATTTGACCCTGCCCCCCCCAGGTGCTATCAGCATGTGCCCCAGACGGGTGGTCAACCCAACGCGAGACCCTCGGTGTTTAGTTCCCAAGCAAGCTTGGTGCTCATTTTATCGACCCCGAAGGGATAAAAGGCTGCGTGAGCCTTCCCCAACCGGGAGTCGAATTCACAACCTGCAGCGCGGCAGTCAGATGCTCTGGACACTACGCAACTGGTCTTCTGGATTACTTACTACTTCTCTAGTTTAAACCTTAATTCTGGTTAGATTTCAAATTATTAATAATAAAATTTTATGCTTTGAAATTTTCATAATATTTCATGTCTTGTATTCATAATACTTCTAATAATATGCTTTTTTGCATAACTTTTAATGACTATATTTTCTTTATAGGTATGTAACCTTAAATGCACGAAAACATTTTTTGACACCTAAAGAGTAAGTAATATTTCTTCTTAAATTTGAACATGATGGACGTTACTTTCATAAAGTGTGGTTTAATTTGACAAAGGATAAACGCCTTTCAAACAAGAAAAATTATTTGATATATCTTTATTTAATTTCACATTTTTAAACATTTCCGCATAAATTGAAATCGATAAATGCATTTAAAAACGCTTTCTACAACGTTCAATTATTAAATAAATAGTTATATTTTTAATTAATGAACTGTTCACGTATCCAATAACGCAATTAAAAACTGGCGATTAAAAAAAACTATAGCCTAGCCAACTCTTCAAATCTGTAGATTCAGCACAACAAAATTTATATTTAGGAGTAAAAGACACTGATTGACTGTGCAAAAAATACGTAATTAAATAAATAAATAAAATAAAATAAAATAGCAACATTTAAAGTAATAAAATAAAATAACCAGTTTTTGCTTGGGCACCTGCATTTTTGAGTATTTTTTCTTTCTATATGTGTTATTATAAAATTGATCTACGCAAAATTAATCTAAACAAAATTCTAAATGATTTTCTTTGTTATTTATCCCACTCCCCTATGTTTCTTGATCAAAATCTTTGCAAGTTGATTCAAAATATCAGAAATCAAATTATCAGAAACTTTTATTTTTAACAGATAATAAATTCTCGAGAAAAGGCAAATAGCAGTTACTGAATTTTATATTGATTAAAATAAATAGCAACGTATTTTTTAATAAATCAGACTGCATTGTCATTATTCCACCATGTATAGTTAAGAAACACAAATTAAATTGGAAAATTCAAATATTTTAAACAGATAATGAAATTTTATTATTGATTTGTATGAATATGAAAAGATCATTCGTTTGGAAATATTACAATATCGAATGAGAAGTTCTGAGAATCCCTGATTCTGATCGTAATTCAGTATGATTTGAGTTGTAAATGTGAATTGCTAACAGGAGTTGAGTGTACCACCATTGAAACTTTGATAGTTCATAATATTTCATATCATCCTTTTCAATCCCCCTATTGCGTAATAAAAATGTAACGCTGACTATATTATTTATATAACTAAGAATTCGTGTTATATATGATACATAACCAAATTTGAAAATATGATTTAAATTCCCTGTGCTTTAATATAAAGTGTTCTTAATTCTAATTTTCTCCTGTATGTATTTCCAAATGCATTCACGCCAGCGTCCAACTATTCTTTCATAAAGTGTGGTTTAATTTGACGAAGGATAAGCACAATTCGAACAAGAAAAGTTATTTGATAAATCTTTATTTATTTAGTTCCATGCTACCGTAAAATGGTTTGATTTTATGTGTAAAAGAAAATCACTGGTTCGGAGGAACATGTTTAACTTGGGTCAAATCTTATATATTTTACTGAAGAGTAGATACTGGGAAGCTATCAAATATGATAACACGTTTAATTTTTACAGATCGTCATAATTATGATCATAATCCAACTTTGCAAAATTTCGAAATCCTTGAAAAAGTTTAGAAGAAATTATTTCAAGAAATTTTCAAATTTACGAGACTTTTTTTGTTAATACATGGTTCGTGCAGTTTTTAAATATCACAAATTTTTAACAGTTTGTTTCGCCTTATTTTTTTTTTTTTTTCGCGAAAAGAAATATATTCTAAATTCTGTGAATAAACGAAGGGATTGTAAATTCTTGAACAATGGAACAATAGAGCTGGTGTATGGATTCCCTAGTTGCGTGGCAACTTTACATCCAGGCTAAGAGTAGTTCGTTTTACAATGCAATGGGAGCCTTAGAAAAAAGAGCGTTTAAACGAGGCTAGTAGCCACGAAGAAATAGAGAGTAAACTAAAAAGATGGACAATTTTTAATAGAAAAAAATGTTAGTATAACTAGTAGGAAAAAAAAAAAAAAAAAGTTCCATATGATCCAAAAATGTCCAGGACAGGCTAAAAAGCTACCAAAGGAAGCGCCGTAAAAAAAAAGACTCAATTCAGAGACCATACATTAGTTTAACACAATTATAAAAAAGTAAGATACAAAAGTTCATAAAAAAAGGAAGTATTTACATATTTACAGAAAAAAGAGAGATTAAAGTTTAAAAGAAAATGCACAAAAGGTAGGAAAATACAATAATAAAAAACAACATTGAGGAGAGTTCAGAATAACAGGACTGAAAAAAAGCACAAAATGTATAGGGGAACAAGGGGAAAAAAGGACGGCGCCCGCCCAGTCTGGTAACTCGATGAGAAAAGGTTATATAAGGAAACCATGATAGTATAATTAAAGCACAAAAAGGTAAAAAGTAAATAGAAATTTTATTTTCATTATTAGTGGTGCCATACATTTTTGAAATTCCAAGGAGTGTGCTGAGTCCGAACAACTCCCTGTGGAGCTCGGGACTCGCATACTATTTGAGGGCCCCTTTCTCAAAATAGTCTCGAGTTACAAAATTGGTGCATTACAACCATAAAAATATCAGGGCACAGTTTGCATTTTACATCTATGTTTAAAAAATGCGTTATTTTGTCGTTGTAATGCTAGTTACTGGCAAGTTAACTACAGGCATTTAACTACACTGTTAAAAAAAAGAAATCTCCAACAAACTGCCCAGTCATTCGACGTTTATTAAAGATAACGGTGACTTGGCCGTATTATGAAACGTATCCGACAATATTATCGACCATATTATGATCAGATTACAGTTAAATTACCGTTAGGCAGCGGTTTTCTATAAAAACGGTACTGACTGAACAATTGGCTGCAAATTTTTAACAGTGTAGAAAAATGTGTTTTCCATTAACACCTTGAAGGGTGTTATACCATTTAATTTTAATCTCCAAATACCAAAAAAAAAGACCAATATTTTATTAAAAATTTTCATTTATAATGTAGGCGAAAAAAACTCTTTATTTTCTGCAAATAAATTTATGTGTAAATTCTGGAGTCATTCAATAATTTTAACATTTTAAGAAGAGTATTTGTTCCTGAAATTACTTTAGTCACCTATATTGCCTCTGAAAGAATTAAATTTTGAAATGCGCTGCTCATAGAAAAAATAATAATAATATTCCTAAATATCGTAATACAAATTCCTTTACACTTTATCAAAAAAGCTTTATTTATAAACATAATATTAAGTAAAAGTGTAGTAAAGCTATCGCAATTATCACACATTCAAAATGGGTAATTCATTACATGCATCCAATTTCCAAAAAACAAAAGCTATAATAGTCAGGCTGCTGTATAAAAAAGCATGGTAATGTCTTTCAAATAATGTGATTAAATTTGAAAATATAGATTATTTATTCTGACAAGTACTACAAAACAATATGTATTCTTTAACCCTTTCAGAGGCGGTGGTGTGTTTATGAAACCACTTAATTTTCATTACCAAACGCCACAATGGCACCAGAATTTTGTTAAAATATTTTCCACTTAATATGTATGTGAAGTGTACCCTTTTTCTTATTTGTAAATAAATTTGTTAGTAAATTCTTCATTTATTTTAACACTTTAGCATTGAAAATGCTTTGTCCCTGAAAGGGTTAATTATAACAAATTCATTTGTCTTTACACTGTTTGAAAAAAATATATTAACACGCATACATGAAAGTGTTATTTTCATGAAAGTACAGTTCGAGCATCGTGCAGACATAAGATTAAATAAATTAGTTAGTCTCACAAGTATCGCAAAAAAGTATGCATTGTTTAATTATAACAAATTCTTTTGTCATTACACTGTTTGAAAAAAAAAAAAATAACACATATAAAATAAAATTGTTTTATTTTCATAAAAATACAAACATATTGTCAGCATCGCGCAGATATATAGGTTAATAAGCATGTCCCATTTCGAAAAGAAGCAAGTGTCGTTATAACATACACATTCGATAAAAAAGACATGGACATAGCTATCTTACCAATAGAACTAAGTACAAGCGAAAAAGAAGTATTCCGGTGATAAGAGCGAAAACTTCCGAAGGTACTTCTGAAAAATAGTTCCAAGGGTAAAAATATGTCACGCAAATAATTGATTTATGGGAAACTGTGGATTTGTTCGCAACATTCGTATGTAGTTTAATATATAGGGAAAAAAGAGTTGCATTGATCTCTTTTAACAACAGCTATTAAATTAATTCGCATATTTATGCTAAAGGAAAAAAATAGCATTGTTTGTGTGAAATATTGTTTTTAAAGGTAATGATTTTTGCATTAAATGGATTCAGTATAAATCAGTGCTAAAAAGTGTGAATATTTAAAATTGTTATGCTCTATAACACCTTCAGCAAGGTTCTTTTACATAAGGTTGTTCCATTTGAAGGATAGCCAATCAGAGCAGAGCAAGACTGTTACGTCATGTGGCGGACAAGATCGGTGTTCGACCAGCCGTGCAATAGTAAATGGATGCGTAAAAGAACGGAATATGAAGTAAATCAATTTTTAAATAGCAGATATTCGAAAGTAAATTGAACAAAATCACTTTCCTTAAAATTATTTGTTCAAACACTGATTAGAGTTAATTAAATATAAAATACATAATCGTTAAATAATATCGCGATACGTTTGTTTACATTCAAATACTTGAGTAAATTCGTGAAAAAAAAATTAAATTTTTAATGCGTAAAAGTACAAATAAAAACGTTTAAACTATTGCAAAATAAAATGAATTATATGAATATGATGACACAGCAGTAGTAATAAAATGACTAAAATTATCAAGCAGAATAAATTAAACAAATGTCACGCATCAAAACTTTTAACAATAATGCATTGTTCGATTACTGGATATAAGTTTTAAAAAAATTTCGAATGTCACTATGCTTATTCAGGATCAAAATAATACAAAAACGTTAATCTATAATTAAACCAATTCTATTTTGAAAAAATTATGTACTATACGTGTTTTTTACATTATGATATACAAATAGCAATATCGTTATTTCATATATACAAAATTTCAGCAAAAACTGAAAAATTTAAAACAACTTCTGTTCTAAAATTTCCATGTTATCTTATAAAACACATCGAATATAACATTTCTCCATACAAGTAAGAAACAATAGATAGAAAATTTATGGAGATATACAGATTTAACAATGAATTAATATTTTCAAAAAATAGAAAGGAAAAAAAAGGTAAGAAGCATTATCATACTTTCAATAAATCAATATGTGACTAATACTTTTTACACACTATATTTTTATTATTTTATCAGGTAGCAAAATCATTGATCCTCATTAATAAACAAAATTCAATTTTTTTAATTTATTAGTTTCAAATGCACATCAATATGATTCAAATATCTGTAACAATATATATACACAGAACTTAGTTTCTAGCAAAAAAAAAAACTACCCGAGCTCTAATATTCTGCAGTAATAACAACTAAGTGTATGAATCACATGAATCACTAACCCCCCCCCCCCCCCATACACACACACGCATATTTATATTTCATACATTATTTACAAATTTTAAAGCAATTTCGTCTTCCTCAAAAAGAAATTATATGTATATCTATGTAATATAGTTTGACATATCTTTAGGCATTAATATATAATAAATTATAATAAATGACCAGAGAAAAAACATTAAAATCAAGAGTGGGGATTTTTCAGAAAATCCTACTCGTCATGGACTTCATATTGGTGCGCAGTGTTTATAAAATGCGGTCTGTTCTGACTAATATTTAAATATTTACTTTAAATATATAATCTTTTAGTCCAATATAGTAAAGACTGTCCTCTTTCTTTTTTTTCTTTTTTTTTTTTTTTTTTTTTTTTTTCACTTTCTTTTAAGTTTATTCGGAATTTCTCGCGATTCTTTTATGCAATTTTTAGAGATTTTCGCGTTTTGCAGAAATTTTTGACGTCCGTAAAAGAAATTCAGCTTTAAAATTGCAGCCTAATATAGTAAATTTGGCCTCTGCTATTTTAGTGTTTTTCTAATTTCTCGTTGCGATTCTCTAGAATAATAATCGTCAGTTAACAAAATGCCCGGATTTTGAAGAATTCCGGATTTCGACGCCCGGATTTATGACTTCGTACTGTATTTTTAAATCTGTATACGTGTTCTCCGAGGCTTATTAGAACATGTTGATGTAGTGCATTCACTAGGTTTTTTTAAAAAGTCTGTTAAAATAATAAAATAATTAAAATCATTCACAGAAAAAAAATTCCATCGCAGAACGGTATACAGAATACTATTGAAACGAGCGAAGCGAGGCGAATCTGTCCGCCACGTGACGTAATGCGCGAGCAGTTAAAAAATCTTTTCAGTTGGCGCATCGCACGAATGGTACCCCCCTGACCTTCAGTATAACTCATTTATACTTTAAAATATTTTATTTTATTTTCATAAAAATTGCGGTAGCAATATATTTTTGTTAAAATAATTTATTCTTTTTTACTTGAATCTTTATTGAAAAAAGAAATCACTTCCGCTCTAAAAGTATAATATTTCAAATTGATTGACGGAAAAATTCCATAACCTTAAAATCTACCAGAATAATATGTTTTATACTAGCTAATGTTCTAATTTTTACAAAAAAATGCTAAATTATCCATCTTTAATGTTGTTTATCTTTTGAAAAAAAAAATATTAACATGCATATATAAAATTGTTTTATTTCCATAAAAATACAGACATAATGTCAGCATCGCGCAGACATATAGGTTAATAAATATGTCCCATTTCGAAACAAGCAAGTGTCGTTAATAACCTACACGTTCGGAAAACTAAAAAAAAAAAAAAAAAAAAAAAAAAAAAAAAAGGGCATGGACATAGCTATCTTACCAATAGAACTACAAGCGAAAAAGAAGTATTCTGGTGATAAGAGAGAAAACTTCCTAAGGTACTTGTGAAAAATAGTTCCAAGGGTAAAAATATGTCACGCAAATCAATGATTTATGGGGAACTCTGTGGATTTCTTCGCAACATTCGTATGCAGTTAAATAAATATGGAAAAAAAGAGTTACATTGCCCTCTTTTAACAACCGCTATTGGATTATATAATGTACGCGAAGAAAATTATTTATTTTCTGCAAATAAATTTATTTGTAAATTCTAGTGTCATTCAATAATTTTAACATTTTATGAAGAGTATTCGTTCCTGAAATTACTTTGGTCAACTACATTGCCCCTCAAAGAGTTAAGTTTTGAAATGCGCTGCTCATAGAAAAAAATAATATTCCTAAATATAGTAATTAAAATTGTTTTACACTTTTTCAAAAAAGCTTTTTTTATTAAAATAATATTAAGTAAAAGTATATTAAAGCTATCGCAATTATTGCACATCCAAAATGGGTAATTCATTATATGCATCCTATTTCCAAAAGATCAAAAGCTATATGACTGTCAGGCTGCTGGATAAAAAAAGCATGGTAATATCTTTCTAACAATGTAATTAAATTTGAAAATATGGAATAGCTATTCTGACAAATAGTACAAAAAAGTATGCATTGTTTATTTGTAACAAATTCTTTTGTCATTTGACAGTTTGAAAAAAAAAATATATTAACACGCATTCATAAAATTGTTTTATTTTCATAAAAATACAGACATGATGTCGGATCGCGCAGACATATAGGTTAATAAATATGTCCCATTTAGAAATGAGCAAGTGTCGTAATAACCTACACGTTCGATAAAAATACAAACATAGACATAGCTATCTTACCAATAGAACTACAAGCGAAAAAGAAGTATTCCGGTGATAAGAGAGGAAACTTCCGAAGGTACTTGTGAAAAATAGTTCCAAGGGTAAAAATATGTCACGCAAATCAGTGATTTATGGGAAACTCTGTGGATTTGTTCGCAACATTCGTATGTAGTTAAATAAATAGGGGGAAAAAAGAGTTACATTGCTCTCTTTTAACAAACGCTATTAAATTAATAAATTAATTCGTATATTTATGCCAAGCAAACGAAAAATAGCATTATTTGTGTGAAATATAGTTTTTTAAGATAATGCATTTTGCATTAAAGGAATTAAGTATAAAACAGAGCTAAAAAGACTGAACAGTTTATTTTTCATGCTTTATACAACGCTGTAACTAGGGACTATTTTATTATTCTATTGACACCACTATTTATAAAAGAAAATTTTGTAGTACATTTTGTTCATGTAGCAAAAATTTGTGTGAAAATATTTTGCTTTTAGAAAGTGGTGCGACATAGATTAAAAAAAATAGACTCCTGTGGCAGCCCTGTTTACAGTACATTATTTTAGGCTATTTCCAGTGAGTAGTTGTAGTGTAAGTCACATGTTACGATTTCTGGCTACCAGTATATTAGAACGGGAAAATGTGACTTTTTTCATGGGAGATATCTCATTAATTGAATAAAACCAAACAAACTTTTAGAAAATAACAGCGACCAACAAGCATAGCATTTATCAGCTATGTGACTTACACTACAAAAACACAATGGAACTAGCTTTTAGTACAAATCATTCATACTCCTAAGTATTTTACTTTAATTTTATCAAAAATTTTGGAAGCAACCTATTTTTTTGTAAAAAGAAGTTTTCTATTTTACTTGAATCTTTATTGAAAAAAGAAAACACCCCCGCTCTAGAAGTATGATATTTTAAATTGATTGACGGCAAAAAATTTCTTAACAATAAAATGTACTAGAATAATAAATTTGTACAATGTGATCTACTAATTTATACAAAAAATATTAAAATATTTCTCTTTAATGTTGTTCATTTTTTAAGTTATTTTTATTATAGTTTTCACAAAAATTTAGCATATGAAATTTGTTAAATTCATAATCTAGAATTTATTTCTAAAAAATTTGTTTTAAATCGAACTTTTTTCTTACTTTTAAATCGATGTTATATTTGCCAATCATTAAGTCTAAGTACATCCAGAACACACTATATTTAATAATCACACAAAATACGAAATTTTTAATAAATATCTTTATAACACGCAAAAGTTTTTATCATCCTTTTTATAATACTATTTGGTATTGGTAAATAAAAAGTTTTAAAAATCTAAATCATGCTTTTATTGAAGAGTAATGTATATTTAGAAATAATTATCTCTAACACAAGATCTGCATCACACAACATTTACCAAATATACAGATTATAAATATTTAACAAAAATGTTCTAAAAGTTTCTCAATTTTTAATCTTTATTATCTTTTAAAATGCAATATCTCCCATTATATGAAATAGAATTTAACAATTTTAAATTACCAAACTATGAATAAGAAGCGTGAATTTAACAACGATTAAAAAACAGAATAAAAATATTTATTTTTTATGGTAAACAATAACATCTTCTTTTTTTTCTTTTTTTTTATCAAATAATTTCCCAGCTGCACAGTTTGAAATTTTTATCAAGAATAAAAATATCTTAACTTTTTATATCAGTTCCAGATTTCCAGATTTATCTCTCATTATCTGTAAATTAACATCTGCTCACACAACATTTTTATCAATATACGAAATGCAAATATCTCAAAAGAATATCTTTAAAAAAGCTGGAAATTTTTATCTTTATCTTCTACAAAAATCCAAAAAATTAATATTTGCCATTTGATGGAACAGATTAAAAAGAAAATATTCTAATAAAACATTTACATGCTTTTCAAAAGAAATAAAATCAGTTGATGCTGCATCAACAAAATAAAGAATCATGATTAAATAAAAGATTTGAAAAGCCTTTTTCGAAAATTAAAGGTCCTCATTTAATTATATTTTTAATGGAAAACATTATTAAATTATAAAAACATCAGAACTATCAAATATTTTATTTTTACTTGAGATGTAGATTAGTGATAACAGAAAAATGTTCAATGTTAGAATCTCGTAACGAGTTTTAAATGTAATTAAGATTTGCTCAGCGATAAATGGAATTTAAAATATTGTAACTATAAGTATTTTACGGTTGAAAAAAGTTTCTTGAGAAACTGATTGTAGTTAAAATACTTTTCTTTTATTATTTCTTCTCGGAAAGTATTCATAAAAAAAGCTTGTTTTGTATGTGCTTGAATGAATAATAATAATTCCTTAACTAAAGTGTAGTTTTATTTTTGTCTTTTAATTTTATTTTTCGACTTAGCAGGTACGTGATCAGTGAATTCATTTATGTTTAATGTTGTACTAACAAAAATAACTGCTCCACGGTTATTTTTTATGTATTTTATTGCAGTATTTTTTTAGTTTTATATTTAACGATAATTGTTTTTTCTTTAGAAAATGATGATGAGGTTATAGCGTTTTACCTGCAATTTCAAACGCCTACTGTAAAATGAGATGTGACAAAAAACTAAACATTATGGAAGAAGTAGATTTTTAACTCCTAATTCAAAATAACAAAAATTTGAAATATGTATTTTGCATATTTTATGATTTAAACTATGAATGTTGGAACTTTTAAGATTGAAAATGCATAAAAGATCTTTTTTAAATGTAAAACTGGATGAAGGGAATTGTAAATATAGCAGTCCAGACACCAGCGCCGTTTTTACTTATCCATTTCATACAAGAATATCTTCCCGAAAACAGCCAATAGAAATTATACGATTGAAATGAATGGCAACTCGATTACAGAAAATGCCATTGGTCACGGTAATATACACTCTGAAAACAATCCCTCAATATACACAAATTTTTCTGTAAAAATTTACGGAATAGTTTCATTTTTCTAAAAAAACAGTACAATTTCCATGATTGCCATTATAAGATCATAAATCCATATAAATCCAGTATGTTTTCCATAAATTTTACGGAATTTTTCTGTATTGCTTTCAAAATTGTACAAATTCCGTAAGTGATGTTCAAAAATAATTGTTATGTTTGGAATGTGAAGTAATTAATTGTTGTATGTATGTCGTGCACTGATATTATTTTCTATGAAACCTCAATATTGATTGAATATGGCTCTATATTGAAAATATATCCAGTAATTTCCCAATGGTTAAATAGTGTTGATCTTACATGGGTTGTTACATGTCACACATAAAACATAAAACATGCCTGAAATATAATAACGAAATTATTATATAATTGACGTTTATATAAGTTACAATAAGCAATAAAGGAAATTTATTTTAAAACCATGTAGTAATTTTCTTTATTTGAATTTACAGTAGATCATTACACAAATATTTTTAAAAAGTACAAGTTTGAAAAAAAATATATTAGTGTTTTTCAGAAAATAAATGAATATATAAATTAAAAAAAATGCAATTTAACAAATTAGAACGACCATTTGGAAAATGATTTTTTCAAAGACTAAAATTTAAGACAAAAAAATCCCTGCCGGCCCGGCCTACAGGCAGAGGTAGATTTCGAAGTCAAATATACTAATTTCACAAACAAAAACTAAATCATGATTACAGATAAATCCACTTTAACAATTTTATCTGGCCGCTCTTGACGAGTTTTTATTTCATTTTCATATAATAGCTGGTTTTATCAGAATCATGTTAGGGCGGTATTCAAAAAAATACTTTTCCATGCTCAACAACTCGAAATTTTCTGGCATAATTCCAGATTCATTTTTAATTAAAAAAAAATATGAAACTTGCTGACGTGATTTTTGAAGAGATTTATAAGCGACCTGTGTTTTTATTTTTTGTTCAATTAATTAAAACTTGATATATAAACAATTATTTTCTCAGAAGGACAATATTTTTCGTTTCTAACACAATCGCTTCGGGAAATTCCGTTCAAAATGCCCACTTTGACATCATTTTTTAAAATATATTCTGTTTCTATCTAAAAATCGATTATTACGGTACATTATATAGTTTCTGAATAAGCGAATCTACCAATTAAATGCGTTTGAGAGCAAAAATGAATTTAAAAACCAGTCAGAAAATAAGTAGTTTGGATTTAAGCGCATCCTTAATACAATGCTTTTTCCAACACAATCCGCTTCGGTAGATTCGGTTCAAAATGCCCTTTTTAACAGCATTTAAAAAATATATTCTGCCCCTATCAGAAAATCGACCATTACGGTACATTATATAGTTTCTGAGTAAGTAAACGTACCAATTGGAAGCCTTTGAGAGCAAAAATGAATTGTAAAATGAGTAAGAAAATAAGCAGTTTGGATTTGAATACACCCTTACTAAGATCATTTTTTACTTCAACCGGTATGTATTTTTAATTTGTTTTTGCTCTAAGAATTGGTCCTATCCAAAACTTGTCTATATAGATGTTGTAGACAATATTAAGAAGATATATGATAAATTCATGGGGATTTTATATCTTTTGAATTGACGGAGTTATGGATTTTTTTCTTCTTCAAACCCCTTTTTTGTTTTCGTTTTTAATTTTTTTTTGCGGTACGAATTGGTCCTATCAAAAACTTGTGAATATAAAAGTTGTAGATAATGTTAAGGAGATTCATGATAAAATTAATTGGATTTGATATCTTGAGAATTGACGAAGTTATGGATTTTTTTCTTCTTCAAACGCCCTTTTTGTTTTCGTTTTTAATTTTTTTTGCGGTACGAATTGCTCCTATCAAAAACTTGTGAATATAAAAGTTTTAGATAATGTTAAGGAGATTTATAATAAAATTAATTGAATTTGATATCTTGAGAATTGACGAAGTTATGATTTTTTTTCTCCCAAAAACCCTATTTTTTGCGCCCCTTGAGCCCATTTTTAACTTTATCAAAAATCTGTGATACATACATTTTTGGCCCTATTTTTAGAAGTAATAAAAACTTTAAACTGATTTGATATGTACAAAAATTAAGAAGTTATGGGGGGTTTTCTGTTTTCACAAAACCCCTCCCTATTTCCCTCCCCTTGGTCCGATTTTGCCCATTAACGAACTTGACCGAGATTTTATGCCCATTGATTTTATGTATCAGTTTGAAAGAGATTGGTGCAGAATTACGAAAGTTATCGTGTCCAGAAGAAAGTGATATATATATATATATATATAGATAGATAGATAGATATATAAAGTTTTTTACTGAGGGTGGTTTTGGATTCTAGGGGTCATGATCGGTGTAGATCTGCAAAAATTTTTCAGAAATTCCAACATAGGAACGATCCCAATAGGTAGTATTTCATACGAAATCTACCTAAAATAGCAGGGAGTTGATCATACATTACGTACCCCATGAATTAAACATTAATAGTGTTATTACACGTAAAAGTTGCAAGCGACCGAAATCGCCTGCGACTCGTACATATTATCCACCAGGCTGTTCTCAAATCCAAAGGGTCAACTTTCTGACATAAGTTTTAATTCAGTTTTGTTCGGAAACGCATGAAACTAGAAGCTGTTGTTATTCAGAAACTATGTCATCGATCTGGTTTTCCGTTTTCTTGTAAACGCAATAGATCTTTCAGAAAATACTGTCAAAGTTGGCATTTTGAACCGAACTTCCAAACGAAAGAAGAATATCCAGTCAATAATGGGAAAAAAATGCCGTGTCACGTGATCAAAGTCGCTTCTAACTCAATTGGTAATTGATGGATAAAAAAATGGAAAAAACAGTTCGATTCCAAATCGCTTCCCAGACCAGGCTTTCAAATTTCATATCTTTCCGTTAAAAAATGAATTTGTAAATGTGTCAAAACGTTTTGCGCTTGTTGAGCAGAGCAGTTGAGAACAGCCTTATGTATTATCCAAGCATTTCATGGCTGTTCGGGAAAAGGCTTTTTCATCGTCAGATTTCCAAGAAATCTGACGGCCAATTTTAAATGAAATTTATTTCTTTAACTTCTAAACATCCCACAATATTACTTTTTATATCGTTGTATAGAGAAAGAAAATGTACTTTTAAATGCAATTTGTTTGAAAGCTGTGTCTCAGTTTCTTTCTGAGTGATTAATTTTATTTTGTAGTTTGTTTACTTTTTTGTCATAGTGGCAACACTCTGTTGTCCATCTCTGTTGAAAGTAAAGGGAAATACATATTACTGTTTAGACCAATCAGAAAACGAATAAATTGCAGATTAAACCAATAAAAAGCTTCAGATATGCTTTTGATGTCCAACCCTGACGAGGACAATAACGATTTTTCCATATGGTTAATAAATAAATAAAAATAATATTACTATAAAATTTAAAAATATTGCAAAAAAAAAGAAGCAATTATTACTTATAATACATTCTTTCATGCATGTGACATTTTTCCTTTCTAAAGCATGAAATTAAAAAGCTCAATATTCAAAATTATGGTGACATTCAGAATTGTATACTCAATTGAAAAATATTATCTCTACGAAAATATGCTCCTTGTTTAACATCTTGCCCTTCCTTCATAAAAAGCATCTGAAATAAGTAACGATATTTGAAAACGTAACTCGTATTCCCGCGGCATGATGGTTAAGAGCGCTAATCTGGAGCAGGATAGGTCCCTAGTTTAACCCCCACCGGAGGTAAGCGTTGTTTCATTACTGTTAACAAAAAAAAAAACAGGCTTTTTTTTTTTTTTTTTTTTAGTCCCCGGTATGGTATGCTATTTCTTTCTCCCAGCTTATTTTGTGTCCCAAAAAATAACGTTACCTTACAGAAGGCAGCAATAAAAAAAGTAGATGTATTTGTACGATTAAATGCTGTATAGAATTTTTTTAAATTTCTAAACATCGCACATTTTCAATTTTTATACCGTCGTATTGGAAAAAAAAAAAAAAAAAAAAAGTACTTTTAAATGCAATTTGTTTGATAACTCCATCTCCGTTTATTTTTGAAATATTAATGTTTTTGTAGTTTTTAGCACCATTTGTTTAATTTTGGCAACTTAAGTACTCCGTTTTTGTAGAAAGTAAAGGGAAAATAGTTGAAAAACAGCAATTATATCTTTTTGTTGCCATTTTCTCATAAGAACCGAAAGAAAATGTAATTAAAACACATGCTATTTTGAAAAAATATAAACGAATAATTTCTGTTGAAACATGGAGCTATTATAAACTGTATTTAATTTTAAGTATCCATATTAATGTCACAAACAAATGAAGGCCTATGAATCAGTAGATAGCCGTTTTTTGTCGAGTTTCTTTAATGACGGCATGTTTTTTCTGCATCTGTGTACTATTTTGCGATAGTGACATCCTATGCATGCTTTACTGTAGATGTTTAAGAGTGGATCGTAAATGTGGAATACTTGAGCGGATGCGAATGACGTCATTTTACATAAAGTAAAAGTGTGTGCTTTAAGTCTTAAAATTGAAATATGTTTTGTACTATTTATATATACATATATTTTTTTCATAGGGGGCGATACTAAATTCTGAAAAAAAAGAATTCCTGTTTTCTAGGTTTTTTTTTTTTTTTTTTTTTTTTTTTTTTTTTACAGTGTACCTTAAGCTTCCGTAATCGGGTACCCTTTCATTTTCGTTTGACTGCGGGATGGTGCAAGAATCGTTTCTTTGATTTTTTTCTTTAAGGAAAATGTTTCAGAAAAGAAAGTTTGTTTCATATGTACTTGTATCAAAAATAACTACTTCTCTAAAGTGCAGTTTTTATGTATAACTGTATTAACAAAAAGAACTGTTTTACTGCCATTATAAAATATTATTGTAGTATTTTTTTTTTTTTTTTTTTTTATATATAACGATAATTGCTTTTGCTTCTGAAAGTAATTATGAGGTTATGAGGTTTTATTTAAAAGTTCAAAGTGAAATTAAAAACGGAGATAAATACTATAAATAAATAAACAAATAATTTAATGAGGCGGATTTTTTTTCTATGTAACGTATAACAAAATATTTAGAATGTTCTTTTAGCATAAGCTATAATTTAAACTATCAATATGAGAATATTTAAGCAATAAGCTTTATAGATAAAAAATCGGATGATGAGCCATGTAAATGCATAATTCCGGGTGTCTATGACATTTTTACTTAACACTATTATACTAGTTTAGTTTCAAACATATAATTTATCTTACTTAATCAATCATTAAAATGGTCATCACCTGTCGTGATAGTGGTGGATGCGATCTCGTAGATAGCAACAACCCCAAATCAAACTGAAATAAAAGGCAGCCTGATTTCGGTGAATCGTAACTGGTCGCGTTATATTCTTTAATCTTCCATAATCATGTCGTCATTTATTCCTTATTGATTGTGAAATGTTTTGACCTTTGAAACTGCATTCACCGCCAACAGAACGGTTGGCGACTGTTTTCGTGATTGAT
Organism: Maratus speciosus; assembly: GCA_963932465.1. Lineage (NCBI taxonomy): Eukaryota > Metazoa > Arthropoda > Arachnida > Araneae > Salticidae > Maratus > Maratus speciosus. Next base: position 252,870,058 of record OZ010790.1, read on the forward strand.
AAAATAATATCAATTCAAGAGCTAAGGGGAAGAACATGTTAAGTAACAAAAATTACATTTGAAGAAATTTGATGTGAAAGTTTTTGTTCTCAATTTTAATGATTTATTTTCTGTTTGATACCATGTGTTTAAAATATTAACAGGTGTGGTACTAAACTCTATCAAAAAAAAAGCATATTCATATTTAATTCTTAAATATTAAAAAATATTAATGTTATTTGGATTATTAAATATTAAATTATTAAATATTAATGAATAATGTTTTAAATCTTCAAGGCTAAATAGAGCTTTGGTATTTTAGCTTTACCATGTGATAGAATACCTGATAACACCTTCGTTCAAAAGATAAAATATTTTTTAAGAAAATGTAGCATAACATGTTCTTCCACTCGGCTCTTCAATTACAAACGTGAAGATCACCGTGTATAAAATGATTAAGAAAAAATAACGCTAGCACCCGGACTATAAGTAAGGGCTTAGGCTGCGTTCTGTTTGTTTACTTCAATAGTCTTTTCACACGTTGTCTGAACACAGGGTAAAGTAGGGTAAATCCTCAAATCTTATTATAAGTTCCTTGTTGAAAGCAGGATTTCTAAAATAATTTAATGTTTTTCTGGGTACATATACTGTGCTGGTGTCGTTTCATAATATCATTATATGATCAATTCATTAGATTTTTTAATTAAAAAAATCATTTGTACAAAGTCAAATGATACGGTCTTAGCGAATGGATATGTTAATCTTAGAATAATATATATAATATAATAATAATATATAATATATAATATAATAATATATAATAATAATATATAATATAAAATATAATATATATTATATATAATTATATAAATATTATATATAATTATATATATATTATATATTTAATATAATATAATATATATATATTATATTATATTAAATATATTATATAATATATGTATTTTACAATATATGATAAATTCATTAGATTTATTAATAAAAGATCATTTGTACAAAGTCAAATGATACGGTCTTAGCGAATGGATATGTTAATCTTAGAAAAAATGAAAAGGTTTATACATTCTTTTAAAAAGGTACAATATATTTTATTTTGCAGCTTTAACTAAGGGACTAAACTAATATTATTTTACTTATAAGTTTAATAATTTAATATTTTAAGATATAATGACAATTATTTTCATTACACTTTGAGAAATTACAGAAAAGAAGTTCACTTCTTTTTAGCTTTCCTGACGGCGAAGACCGAGCAATACTCGTTTAAAATTAGTTTTGTGTTCAACTCTATATAACAATAAAATCTCGCTGTATAATTGCTATAAGGCATTTTATTTTATAACAGTATTATTTACAGAAATCAATATTACAACTATGTGCATATTTCTAAATATTACGCTACTTGCATATTAACAACGAAACGCTATCCTTCCATACTACATTTTTAGTTGGACTCTGATTGGTTGGATCATTTATTTCGGCTCCTATTGGGGATTTCTAGAAAATTCCTTCAGATTCTAAATGCCATATTTTTCGCTAAATGTCACCAAAATATCGCAAAATTTTGCGAAATTCATTGATTTGATCGAAGCATCTGTTTTGCATTGGAAATCATGAAAATCAATTTTCCGCCAAATTTTGCCGATGTCGCCAACGTTTTGCCAAATATCAATAATTTGGCAAAATGTTACCATCTTTGTAACTTCGTTTACTGTCAACTATTAAACAACTTAATAACTGTTCCACCATTCATTCCCATTGAAATGCATTGACTCGTGGTCACACCAAAATCACTCACTAATGAAATTTTCTCAAACATGTGACCTACTCCAATAGTCTTCTCATACCCCAAAACGTTACGATGCAAAATTTAGTTAAATCTTTAGACTCATGTTTTAGCTAAATTTCCATATTTTGTATATAAGGGGATCACAACCATAGACCAAGTCCATTTTGAAAACAAGTTGGAAATTGCTTGTCTAACGTGGCAAATGAGGTGCGTTCGTACTATAACTAGTTTTATGAATATTTTTTGCACCACCAATTGTACTGAATGTATTATTTAGTGCATTTCATAAATGCCTATCAATTTCATTCTGTTCGAAAGGCTGTAACATCATTAAATGCACTTGAAATAATTTTTTCCCATTAGCCGTAATCTAACGGGAAACTTTTGACTCTCCCTGTAATTAAACTATACATCTGATTTTCATAAAATTTGAAATGACTCGACAAATTTTTTCAATAATTATATATTTAAAATTTCAGACCATTCGGTTGGGTAGTTTATGTTCTGTTATATGCGGACACACGGACAGACAGACGGACTCAACGACGACTATAGGTGCTACGCATTTATATAATTACGAATGCACCTAAAAAAGAGATTGTCCATTTAGAAGGTGCATAAAATATGTTTTATCCACTCCCACAGTGAACCAAATCTGTTTTCAAATACTTTTTCATATATGTCATCTGTTAACAGACTTTGTTTAGTGTGGGAGTGGGTAAAATAGATTTTATGCAACTTCTAAATGGACTATCTCATTTTTTTTTTCAAAATGGATTTGATCCACTATGGTTGTGTGCGCCTCATACACACACACACACACACATAGACACAAGATTTTCTGGTGTTAAATACGTGATAAAAATCATAGCCGTTCTTGTCCATATAGCTTAAACTTTCCCTTCGTAAAACATTTTTTATGTTGCTCTTCAATTATTCTTTTAAATTTCATTTTTTATCCAACATAGAATATCTGGTTTTAGCCCAAGACAGAGTTGGGCAAATTTGTAATTCTAATTATCTGCAACTTAATTGCAATTTAATCGTAATTGATTATAGTTATACACATTCAAGCACAGAAATTATGTCAAATAATGGGATGGGTGGGGGTTCCAGTTGCAGTGCTGCAATAATTTTTTAGGACATGTAATTGTAACTATAATTAATTGCATACAATTAAATTGTAATTAGAAGGAAGATAATTGCAATTACAATTTTGCCCACCTCTGGCCCAAGGAATATAGGATTGGAAAGCAAGCCGTAAAAATGTCCTTTTAAATACCAGCATCAGAGTCATTGTGATAAATAAATCTCTATTAAATTAACTACGCCATATAATATATATATATATATATCAAATGTGTCTATATTTAAAAATTTGAAAACTTGAAACAAATAAAACAAAATAATGATAAAAACAGAAAGTATACTAGAAAACAGGAATTCAGCTTTTTCAGAATTTAGTGTGGCCCCCGATGAAAAAAAAATATATGTATATATAAATAGTACAAAACATATTTCGATTTTAAGACTTACAGCACACGCTTTTATTTTATGTAAAATGACGTCATTCGCATTCGCTTATGAATTCAACATTTATGATCCGCTCTTAAACATGTACAGTAAAGTAAGGCATAGGACGTCACTATCGCGAAATAATACACAAATGCAGCAAAAAGATGCCGTCATTAAAAAAAAAAAAAAAAAAAAAAAAAAAAAAAAAAGGCTGTCTAATGATTTATAGGCCTTCATTTGTTTATAACATTAATATTGATACTTAAAATTAAATATAGTTTATAATAGCTCCATGTTTTAACAGAAATCATTCATTTATATATTTTTTTCAAAATAGTACGTATTTTAATTACATTTTCTTTCGGTTGTTATGAAAAAATGGCAACCAAAATATATAATTAATATTTTACAACTATTTTTCCTTTACTTTCTACAGAAATGGAGTACTTGAGTTGCCAATATTAAGCAAATGGCTCCAAAAATTACAAAAAAATAAAGATTTCAAAAATAAATGGAGATACAGTTTTCAAACAAATTGCATTTAAAAGTACTTTTTTCCCAATACGACGGTATAAAAATTGAAAATGTGCGATGCTTAGAAGTTTAAAAAATTGCTGCAGAGTATTTAATCGTACTGCTTTATTTTACGGCTGGCTTCTCTAAGCTAACGTTATTTTTGGAGATGACACAAAATAAACTGGGAGAAAGAGATAGTATACCGTACCGGGGCTAATAAATGTCAGAGTGGATATATTGTAATAGCTATATCATCTTTTAGCATAATCCGGTAAATTGCTGCTCAGATTGAGGAAAAACGGAGATACCCAGATTCAGCCGAATATACGGTTTTACTCTTCTCTTCCTTACATTAGGTATCCAGAAACTAAATTCCGTTGGCCAATGATATACAACAGGCTACATGCTACAATAAAATATTTCATTGAATACTGAGTACATGCCTTGAACTATGTTTCAGTATAGTTCACTTTCCTACTTAGACACTTCTAAAAGCGATACACGATTCTTTGCATGCTACAATGTCACAACTTCTTTCTTTTAAATTACTAGATAAATCACAGTAAATACCAAAATCACCCACTAATCAAATTTTCTCAAACATGTGACCTAGTCCAATACTTTTCTCATACCCCAAAACATTAGGATACAAAAGTTAGTCAAATCTTTAGAGTTGTTTTTTAAACAAATCTCCACATTTATATAAGAGGGGTTCACAACCACAGATCAAGAACATTTTGAAAAAAATGAGATAGTTCATTTAGAAGGTGCATAAATTATGTTTTATCCACTCCCACAGTAAACAAAGTCTGATTTCAAATACTTTCTCATATATGTCATCTGTTTACAGACTTTGTTTACTGTGGGAGTGGATAAAACATATTTTATGCAACTTCTAAATGGACTATCTCATTTTTTTTTTTCAAAATGGACTTGATCTACTGTGGTTATGTGCTCCTCATATATATACACACGCTCAGAGACACAAGATTTTAAAGAAAATAAGTTGAAACTGGTGTGAAATAATACGAACTAAAATAACTTCTTAAAACACCATCAAAACCTTAAATACGCTAGGCTTTTCCAAAGATCTGAGTCTTTCTTCGTCAGGCGCAAAAAGTCGTGCTTCTACTATGAAAGCAGCAGCAAGACTGAAATGAAAGAAGGGAAGTGAAAACAAGCTGAAGAAACAGCCAATAGGAAATTAGAAATCAACAGCCAATAGGATAGCAGGAGACAACAACCAATCACAGAAGATTATAATCAAAACAAAAGAACACACAGTAGAAGGGGAATAAGGAAGCAAAATGGGAAGAAGAAAAAAGTACATGAAAATAAAAATAAAAAAAATTTATAATAACGGGAAAACACACACACATATTAAACTATGCGAACACATGAGATAAAAATAAATAAATGAATAAAATAAAGAACAGATTAAAATTAATTAATACAAAACTTAACTTATATGGTAGTACTGAAAAGTTTTTTCCAAGCTGCAGAGAGCATTGTGGAATCAGATTTATCATTAACAATAACTTCACGATTAAGATAAATAGCTAAATTTTCAAGAAAGCCTAATTCAGAGATACTATTGACATTAAAGATAATTTTAGCATTTTGAAAATTAAAACTATAGCCGGAATCCTAAGAGTGCTTGAGAATAGAAGATTTAGAAATTTCTTGATTAATTACATAACGAGAGTGTTCTTTTAAACGGATTTCAAGATTTCTTTTAGTTTGACTATTATAAGATAAATCACAGCTGTTACAAGGAACATTATAAATTCCCCATTTTCGAAGATCAGAAACAGGAGATTTAGTGGAGGGGTATTTGAATTTATTGACAGGTTTAAAGATAACGTTAAAATTGAAACACACAAGACACACATAATATAATATAATATAATCATATATAATATTACACAAGATTTTCTCGAATTATGATATATGATAAAAATCATAGCCGTTCTTGTCCATATAGCTTAAACTTTCTCTTCGTAAAACATTGTTTACGTTGATCTTCAATTATTGTTTCACAATTTCATTTTATATCCGGCATAGAATATCTGGTTTTAGCCCAAGAAAATTAGGATTGGAAAGAAAGCCATAAATATGTCATTTTAAATACCAGCAATACCAGCATGTAAGAAATAAATCTCTATTAAATTAACTATGCCCAGTAATAATAATAAAAAAAAAAACAGAAATATTAAGTGTGTCCATATTTTAAATTTGAAATCTAGAAAAAAATAACACAAAATAATGATAAAAATAGAATGTACATAAATGCCAGTTCGGAGATATCGTAATAGCTGAATCATCTTTTGGTCTAAAGCTAAGTATATCAACCCTAATCCGGTAAGGTTCTGCACAGATTGAGGCAAAACTGAGATACCCGGATTCAGCCGACTATACGGTTCTACTCTATTCTCCCTTACATTGGGTATCCAGAAAGTATATTCCGTTGGCCAATGATAGACAACATGCCACAATAACATATTTTATTGAATACTGAAGTACATGTCTTGTACTATGTTTTATCATAATTCACATTCCTACTAAGACACTTCTCAAAGCTATACACGATTCTTTGTATGCTATAAAGACAAAACTTCCTTCTTTTAAATTAGTAGATAAATCACTGTTAGGACCTTCCAGGTTCAAACGGGAAAATCCCTGGTAGCGGCGTGCCAAATGAAATGAGAATAAATGATAGGCACCTAGTAGTTTCACTGAAGAAATACAAAAATACAAACAACTGACAGGCTGGACCTTGATATATACAGAGGCAGCACTGGAGAGAGCCATCGTAAATGGAGGAAATAAATCCATTCAGAATATCAGTTTAAAACGGCCAATTATCGGACCCCTGAAAGCGATAGGACTGAACGGGGAGTTTTTTAACCCCGCAAAACCGAACTGAATATTGAAACATGAAATTCAGAAAATTTAGCTGGTGGTTTTGATTTACATTAGGAGACAGAAATTTCTTGTCAATTTCTGGAGATAATTTTTTTCATGGCCGACTTTTTTGCTTTACAATCCGGTCCCGATATTCGGGATTTTCCATCGCTAGGTTCTCTGGTCATTGCGGAGCATTTGATTAATTTAACTTCTGAAAAATTTGACTAAAATACATGACATATATATTTTCTTTTACCTGATGGACAATTTCTCATCGACTATTGAACTATAATTCGTTTTTGTAGCCCAAGTGTCTATCAATATCTCATTTATTCACAACAAAATATATTCATTGGAAATATTTATTGTAGTTTCTAAATTGAACTACTGTGTATAAAGAGGAAACAGCACCGAAAAACGGGCGATAAATCACAATAAAATGATAAAACTTTGTATGAATCACCAAAAAACAAAAGAACACACAGGACGCGTTTCGGTGTGTGGAAATTTTAACAGCCGTCATCAACCAATGTAATCATGTATCCCTACTGCTAATGTCAGACGAACGTCTTTTTTGCACGCTTTTTTCCCTACACATCATCCCTACACAATGCTGCTAACACTGTGTAGGAATGATACGTAGGGAAAAAAGCGTGCAAAAAGACGCTCCTCTGACATTAGCCTAAGGGGACAAGTTCAGGAATGAATCGCTGAGGCAGAGAGGGGAGATTACAAAAAATGCGACAGGTGGCGCTAACTGAAAGGTAAACACCAATCACAGAAGATCACATGCAGAAGAGCAAAGTGTTTCCAAACTGGTAGAAAAGATTAACAGAAAAGGAAAGAGTAAAATAAATAAATTAATTTAAATAAAAAATGAATAAATAAAGATATAAAGATATAAAGAAAAGAAAAGAAGTAAATTAAAAAGAAAAACATAAGAATTAAAATATTACTTTTTTAAATAATAATATGAAAAAAAGACAAGAAAAGAGGAGAAACAATTACAAAAGTAATTTCCACGCTGAAGAGAGAAGTGAAGATGTTGAGGGATCATTGACAAGTTTATCGGTATTTAAAAAAAAAAAAAATGCTTCTTGAATATCCAAATGAAGGGGAAAGACAGGAGAAGATATAATTATGGCCATAGAAACATTAAAACAGTGACTTAAAGTCTAACAGTGAGAGGCAATCCAAGATTTTGAATTTTTTTGATTTGACATATACCTCAGATGCTCGATTAATCTGAACTTTAATGTTCTCTAGTTTGACCAATATAACCAAATTACAAGAACAAGGAATAAAATAAACGCCCCACCGGTTCTCAGTAGGAATGGGATCTCTCAGAGGTGAGAATTTTATTTTATTAAATAGCATTACTTCTGCTCTGAATAATCAAATTAAATATCTCAAATCTCTTGCCCTTGCACGTGGTTATAATCCCTGTTTGATTGATAAAGCTCTGAATAAATTCAATAATCCTAAACGTCCTCTCTCTGACTCAAATAATCCTCCTAATTTTAACTCTATCGTTCAGCCACTTTTTTCTGCTCTCTTTTTGAAAATTTCCAAAATCTTTTCTCGTTTCAATTTTAAAGTTATATTCTAATGTGTTAATAAAATAAAATTATCTTCTGTGAAAGATCCTATTCCTGCTCAGAACCAGTGGGGCGTTTGTTTTATTCCTTGTTCTTGTAATTTAGGTTATATTGGCCAAACTAAGAGAGCATTAAAGTTCAGATTAAGCAAGCATCAGAGTTATACATGAAATCAAGAAATTTCAAAATCTTCGATTGTCTCTCTCTGTCGGAATTCAAGTCACAGTTTTTATTTCTCCATGGCCAGAATTATTTCTTCTCCTGTATCCTTCCAATAACTTGGGTTTTCACGAAGCATTTTATTATTATTATTATTATTATTATTTCGATAAAATTGTCAATGATCTCTTACCAGCTCCTTTTATCTTTTCAACTTGGAAATTGCTTTTGCAATTATTCCCCCTCTTTTCATTTTATTATTCAAAAAATAGTAATACAAAAATATCTGATTTATTATGTTCTTCTTGCGTTCTCTTATTTAGTTTTATTTTTTAATTTATTTCTTTTATTTTATTTATTTATTCCTTTTTTATTTTAGTTTATTTCTTTTTATTTCATTTTCTGTATTATTTTCTGTTAATTTTTTCTATCATTTTGGCAACACTTTTCTTTTCTGTGTGTGCTTCTCTGTGATTGGTGTTTACCTCACAGCTAGCACACCTGTCGCATTTCTGTCGAATTCTTTCTAAGCTCTCCTCCTTGCTTTTACTGTTCATTCGTGACTTTGTTCCATTGCGGATACGTGTTTACATTGGCTCATGACAGGTTGCTAAAATTTTCACCGAAGCGCGTGCTGTGTGTTCTTTGTTTTATGGTAATTCCTACAAAGTTTTATTATTTAATGTCATTTAAGGACTCAAAGCTGCTATTTATTTTTATTATTATTATTATTATTTATGTTGTTACGTATCCTGATATCGAAGAATGATACCGCCTTTGATTAAAATCAAGATTTCGCATCGTCGTCACAACGGAGTTGATGTTCGATACGGAAAAGAAGAAATTCAAACTTTGGATTATAGGAGGATGATGAAAAAACGTCAGCTGTCACACTCACACTGATCCGTCTATTAAATTTTCATGCCAGTCTCTATACTAATGAGTCACATGTGATCAGATCCACAAAAATCTTACCAATATAACGGAGAGATTCAATTGCTATTATATTCAGTGCATTGAAAAATGCATGACTAAGTCCATTTCACACGCGGCGGACGTCTCAGTTTTACATTACATTATGTAAGTTTATGATCTCGACCCATTACGAAGTGTCTACATTGATGTCCTCTCTAACACTGGTGTCTTTCCTTTGTCATTTGTAAAACTGAGCGAGAATACTCACGATTGAGATTCAAACTTGCAGCAGTGCAAATTGATAATGTCACTTATTTTCTGGGCGTCCTTCGTAAAAGTCGATCCATTACGAATGTCCAAAACTGAAACGTGATTCAACTCATGATGGGGAATGGGAGGAAGACATAATGCTTCACAAATTTACTTTTAAAAATAAATTTCGCAAAAAAATTACAAATGTAAGTTTAAAAATTTTCAGCTTAAATTGGCGGGGTTTGAACTCACAACCTTGTGCATAGAAATCCATTGCCCTTACCAACTGGGCTATAACTTCTACGAATAAATTATCTGAAATTAAGATTATTTAATTTTACAGAAATTGTGGAATTCATAAAAAGCCTAATAATATAATATTTTTTTCATTTTTTTTTTAAATTTTGTGTTGAAAGTATTCAACTCTATGTAAAAAAAAAAAAAAATCAAGATTGTAACTTAAATAGTTTCCAAGTACGAGCCAGTGACGGACAGACAGAGGAGCGAGACTATACGGTTTCGTGAGATGAAAGAAACTGTAAAAAGAACAACCTTTATTATAAGAAATACAAAAAACTTCTCTTGTATCTTCTGTCGTCAGTTTTTTTTAACCTTCTTAACGCATATATCACGTTTTGGCAACGAAACTATCGCGATAACAAGTCCATGGCAATGAAAACTCTGCGCGGAACATACCTAATGCATAAAAAAATATCGCTTACTCGATATATATCAGTGGAAATGCGAGAAATGTGGAACACACAGAAAAGAAAAACAAGCAAACATATTTGAGAAATACACAGAAAACATGAACCGCATTGATATTTAATCGATTTGGGCTTATATATTATCCAATTGCTGAACTAGCTTTCGTCGCAGGAAACTGGTTCTTTTCCCTTAAAAATATAGTCTTATAATCTAGCGAAAGCGTTATTATTTGTTGTGTTTTGGAAAAAAAATAAAGTTTTTTTCTTCATTCACTATTTTGATGATTTCCTTTGGAAGCATATTTGATTCAAAGATGGATAAATTTTATAACTTATACTCAAATGACGATATGTTAATCTGATTCTGATTATAGTATCTTGATATAAAGTAACTTGTGTGAGAATGAGTGAAAGTGTGAAAGTGAAGAATGAATATACATTTATAGCATTAGATATTTATTCATTTCTCATCGAATCCAAAATTCATTTTATAGGTCGATAAATCACATACTTTCTAAAACTTATTTTAAAGTGATATATTTTATAGGATGCATTGCATCGCATCTTTGTAATTTCTCTAAATAAATTTTCTTTGAGTAGTTATAGTAATACTAGTCAGACGTTATCATGAAAAAAATACACTAAGGCAAAATAAAAAGAGATTGTTATCAGTGATATATTTTATAGGATGCATTGCATTACATCTTTGTAATTTCTATAAATAAATTTTCTTTGAGTAGTTATAGTAATAGTAGTCAGACGTTATCATGACAAAAATACACTAAGGCAAAATAAAAAGAGATTGTTATCAGTGATATATTTTATAGGATGCATTGTATTACATCTTTGTAATTTCTATAAATAAATTTTCTTTGAGTAGTTATAGTAATAGTAGTCAGACGTTATTATGAAAAAAATACACTAAGGCAAAATAAATATAATTTGTTATCGGCATCAGTTAGATTGTTAATTATTAGTGTTACTTTTTATAGAGTTACATTTCAGTGTCTGCTGTTACATCCCTTTTCATATAAATGTTATTTGTGACAAACTGTATTAAACGTGAGATTTAAAAAAGTTATATATAGAATACATTAAAAAAGAAAAACCTTTATTAAAAGAATTACAAAGTAATTATGTTTCTTCTGTCGTCAGATTGTTTTAACCTTTTAAACACATATAATCTCGTTTTCGCAAAACAAACTATCGCGATGGTAATGAAAACGCAACACGTAACATACCTAACGTATAAAAACTTATCGCTTAAATGCTTCCTATTTCTTTTCATGAAGTTACAATCGTGGGAAAAAAACAGTAAACACCCCTTACTAACTCCCCAACAAATTATTGTAGAAGAAAGTTACTGGTACCGAATGATTGGAAATAAAGTCTACTTTTAAATGATGCATATAAAATTTGCTTAAGGGGCCATCTCCATATTAAAACGAACCCAAACTTCATTTTTTACAATGGCAATACCCAATTTTAACAAGATATTTCAAATTTTTGGTTCAAACTATGCCTAGTTACCAAATTTCAAGTCATTTGAATGATAAGTTTTTGAATTATAAACATTCAAAATTTAGTGGTTATAATGTTAAATTACATTTTCATATTTTCATTAATATCTCCTGAAATTATACTCCTAATGTGCTAATTTTTTGTGTAGCAATAATACTAAAATACCCAAACATAAATACGTTGAATTTGCAATTTTTATAATTTTATGATATGAATTATGAAATTGATATTTGAAAAAATTATGAATTGTAACCTACAATATTTTTGATGGATTTAGATTTATTAAGTCTTGTTTTATGGAAATCCAAAATTTGACATTTTTCATTTAAGTAGTTTTCCAATTATGCTTAAAAACGGCAAAATGAGGGTTTAAGGGGCCATCTATGATAGAAGTGACTTGATATTTTGAACATTTTTATGCTATCCTGTAATCTAGCAGTCTTCAATGACTACTTGAGTGACGCTTAATTGCCTTGATCAAGAAGCGAGCTCTCTCGGTCAACAGTGGAGTACCGAACTTCAATTTGGATACAACCCCTAAAATACGCTCGTTAAAAAAAAATAAAAATAATAATTTCTCTGAAACTTATCCTTGAATTGCATAAAAATTTGTTTTCAGGGCAACCGAAGGGTGTAGAGTTCATTTGTGCTGTCAGAATTGTGTACTGCTATTGAAAACAATAAAGTTATTGTTCATTTTAATATGTAGATGGCCCCCTAAGCAAATTTTATACACAATATTTAAAAGTAGACTTTATTACCAATCGTGTGGTACCAGTAACTTTCTTCTACGATAATTTTTTGCACAGGTAGTAAGGGGTGTTTATTTTTTTTTTCCACTACTGTACATTCAATGTCTACTGTTGCATCTCTTTTCATGTGAATGTTATTTTTGACAAAGTATATTAAACCTGAGACATAAAAAAGTTATATAAAGAATACTTTAAAAAATAATTTTATTACATAGAATAAAATATGTATGTTGAATCTTCTGCACTGTCAGAAAAACTCGTCAATATGCGTACACTAAATTATTCCTCATTTTTAGGTGCGTTCGTAATTATATAAATACGTAGCACCTATAGTCGTCGTTCAGAGCAAAAACTACCCAACCGAATGGTCTGAAATTTTTAATGTATGATTGTTGCAAAATTTTGTCGAGCCATTTCAAATTTTATGAAAATCGGATGCATAGTTTAATTACAGGGACAGTCAAAAGTTTTTCTTTACATTACGGCCAATTGGAAAAATTATTGCAAATGCATTTTAATGATGTTACAGCCTTCCGAATGGTTTGAAACTTTAAATATGTACTTGTTTCAAAATTTTGTCGAGCCATTTGAAATTTTGGGAAAATCGGATGTATAGTTTAATTACAGTGGCAGTCAAAAGTTTTCCGCTACATTACGGCCAATGGGGAAAAAATATTGCAAGTGCGTTTTAATGATGTTACAACCTTCCGAATGGTCTGAAAATTTAAATATATAATTGTTGCAAAATTTTGTTGAGCCATTTCAAATTTTATGAAAATCGGATGTATAGTTTAATTACAGGGACAGTCAAAAGTTTTCCGTTACATTACGGGGAATGGGAAAAAAATTATTGCAAGTGTATTTTAATGATGTTACAGACTATGCACTTATGAAGTTAAAAAATATATATATTCAGTACAATATGGGGTACAAAAAATAATTATAAAACTAGTTTTAGTACGAACGCACCTCATTTGCCACGTTTGACGAGCAATTTCCGACTTCTTTAACATGTAATTTCCCTACTTCTAGAAAATATGTTTTATCCATGACTTCTCCCCGAACGTGTAAAAGAGAGGGAGAAATTCCGTTCATTCCTAGCAGGCATGCGTATTGGATCTATTAATAATAAAACCGAATTTATTTTTAAAATGAAAAATTCTATAAATTAAGATTTATAATTTAATTAAAAAATACAAAAAAAGCCTTCGAATTTCAAAATAAATAACTATTACTTTTCTCATTCATTCAAAAGCACTCACAATTTATTTTTTTAAGTTGAATAAGTTGAATAAAGTTAAATAAAGTTGAATTTATATAGTTGATTATAAATAAATATTCGCATTTAAAACTTTAAATGAACTTTTAATACTTTAAATGAACACATTTAAAAGATATTTTAATTAAGAAAATTAAATAGAAAATAATCGATATTATTTTTTTTAAAAATCTTATCGAATAAAAAAATAATATTCGTATTTTACCTCTAGCAATCTATGTAAAAATATTTAAAATTCATATTTTTATACTATATTAATAATAAGGTATAAAAACCCCAGCCAAAATCTCATTAAAGACGTAATCTACCTGAAATGAGCTTTTAAATTAAAAACTTTTTAAAGAAATATATCAATCCGATATAGCTGATAAAAATCTGATATCATATTCTGATATATCTGATGCTGATAATATCTGATGCAAAGATATTTACTTTAAAGCGTGTAGTTGCTGTACAACTGTAGCTCAGCGCTAACCTGCTCGTCTCCTAATGCTGAGACGGCTGGTTCGAATCCAATGTCGGCCGCTTTTGCTTTTTCCTAATTTTCTTCAATTGACGGATATTTTATCTGCTGTAAAAGAGAAAGAAAAAAAGCATATTCGTCAATTCACGGAAATATGCCGGCAGCACTGCTGCCAATAGAATTTCGAAGTTTTTTTTTTTTTTTTTTTTTTTTTTTTTTTGAGGTATAAAGAATTCTCGCTTACTTCGATGTATATGAGTGGAAATGTGAGAAATGTGGAAAATAAACGCACATAAAAAAACAAATTGAAGTTTAAAAAAAAAGCAAATATATTTGAGAAACACACAGAAAATATGAACCGCATTTATATTTAATCGATCTGGGCTTATATATTATCAAATTGCTGAGCCAGCTTTCGTTGCAGGAAACTCGTTCTTTTCCCTTAAAAATATATAGTCTTGTTATCTAGGGAAAGAGTTATTATTTGTTCTGTTTTGGAAAAGATATAATTTTTTTTTTCATCGTTCACTATTTTGATGACTTCCTTTGGAAGTATATTTGATTCAAAGAAGGATAAATTTTGTAACTTATTTTGAAAGGACCATATGTTAATCGTATACTGATCATAGTATGTTGATATAATTTATAGAAGTGAAGAATGAATATAAAGTCACAGCATTAGATTTTTATTGGTTTCTCATAGGATGCAAATTTTACTTTATGTGTCTATAAATCATGTACTTTCTAAAAACCATTTTATAGTAATATATTTTATAGGCTGCACTGCATTACATCTTTGTAATTTCTGTAAATAAATTTTCTTTGAGTAGTTGTAGTAATAGTTGTGGTAGTAGTCATACGTTACCATGAAAAAAAAAACACTAAAGAAAAATAAATATAGATTGTTAGGTAGAAAAAACATTCCTATTTCTCGTATTATAGAAAAGAATGTCTTTTTTTTTTTCATTTTCATGATTATGTTAATCGTATACTGAATACAGTATATGGATATAAAATAATTTATAAAATTGAAAGAAAGAATATAAATTCATAGCATTAGATTTTTTTATTTTTCATCGGATTCAAAATTCATTTTATCTGTCAATAAATCACATACTTTCTCAAAATCATTTCATGTGATATATTTTATAGGATGCATTGCACTACATCTTTGTATAATTTCTGTAAATACATTTTCTTTGGGTAATTTTAGTAATAGTAATCAGACGTTATGATTTAAAAAAATACACTCAGGCAAAATAAATACAGTTTTTTATCTAGAACAAACATTCATATTTCTCGTATTACAGAAAAGATTTTCTTTATTTTTCATTTTCTTGATTTCATTTGAAAGGACACTCCATTGGAATCCGAAAACATTTCAAAATTTATTGCTTATTTTATTATTTACTAGCAAACCCCGCGGCTTTGTTCGCGTAATAGTTGAAATATACCAAGTGATATTTGCATGACTGTTTTTTATTAGAAGAACACTTTTTGAAATAATTCAATAATTACAAATTAAGCCACAGTTTGACTAAATTTCATTATAAAAGTGCAATAGACAGAAATGAGATTTTAATTAATAAGAAACTAATTCCAAATAAATGATAATTTGTAAAGTATTTTTAGATTTTTATGCTCATTTCATACGCTTATTTCCGTATTCATTTGAAGTTTAAAATTTTTTAGAAACCATCTTAACACATTTACATCTTAAAATTAACCATCATGTAAAATTCCAAGCTTCTTGTCTAACAATCTACCACCTCTCTGGTGTTAGTGGCACCAAAATAAAATGCCGAAAGACAGTTGCAATAGAATGTCTCGATAAATGTTGAAACAGAGACTGTTACCATTAATTTGCCAACATTAACCTTGAAATCGGTTGGTATTTCCTAATATTCTATAGAAAATGGAATTGAGAAGTTTTTAAAGGCTTTCTTGTTGTTTCTGCCAACCAGGAGGTAGTGACACCGGCATGAAATATAGCCCGTATACACTCTAAATTGAAATGTCTGAAATTCAGACACTTAAGTGTCTGAAACGGTGTGTTCAATTTTCAGACATTTTAAAATGTCTTAATTTTTTCAGACACTTTTTGCGTCTGAATTTCAGACACTTCAAACGTCTTAATCGCAACCAATTTTTGTCAGCATTATACGTAGCCATATTTGACCACGGTGAATCCTAGAAAAATATTTAGCTGTGGTCTTGTCCCCCACCCCACACAGCCTGATTTTGGGGCTTCCAAATTTGCTATGCAATTTTTGTAAAGCTCGTAATTTAAATCTTTTACGACATTGTACTGATTATATTAAAAATTTTGAATTTCAGGAGTAGAACAAGATTAAAACAAAAATATATTCATCTAAATATTAGATTTCTTTTATTTGTTTGGTTTTTAATGTTATTTTACTTTAAAAATTCAAAATATCGATTATAATCAGTACAATTTCGAAATGGATTTAAAATATAAGCTTTACAAAAATTGCACATCAAATTTTTGAGTCCTAAAATCGTAGGGGGACGGGACACTGTCCAGCATGCCCATGTTTTAATCAGGTCCTTTTGCAAAAAAATGCAACTCTGCATTATCTTTTACTAAATAGGAGTGTCCGGTATTTGGAAGTGTCCGTTGTGAAGGTTAACGAACATTTCCGAAAAGTGGGCGTTTAATACCCTTTTTAATACACAATGTATGCATATTTGTATATTTTTACCTCACAAAAGGAAACATCTCCGATTATCTGACAAATTCCCCAGCCCCAAAGTGTTCCCTATTGACGGTTTTTACGGTACATGGATAAATATATATATATATATATATATATTTGTAATCTTATCTTACTCTAAAAGTTCAAATATTCATTATACTCAGTGGATAAAAATAAAGATATTTATAATATCAGTTGTTCGAAAATTGCAAAGAAAATCCCCCCCCCCTTAAAAAAAAAGAAAATTCATGCAATTTAAAAACTAGATCTTTTAAAAATTTATATTGGCAAATAGGCATTGTTTTACACAGATCAGATAATCACAAGATCTATTTAACTATAAATACAAAATAATAAATAAATACTCTAATTTAGTAACATTCAGAAAATAATTACTGCTAGTTTCAAAACTTGCCTCAAATATACATTTCAAGTAGTACATATAAATAAACAAATTTAGTCACTATAAGTAGTGAACATGTGTAATATATATTTTTTGAATATGCGGTTCTTTGTCATTGTTTAATTAAAAATGAACTTTGGTGTCTAATTTTATACATTCTGTGGAATATGTAAAAGTTTTTCTTTTAAACATATTCCTTAGCTGTTATGGAACAACAGGATATAAGTCATATTTATTTTTTTATTCCTGTAAACTTTGTATCTTATGAATATGAGTTACATAAATTTTACAGATTTGATAAGAAAAAATTAACCTAGAAAACAGAAGAAAAGGAAAAGAAATTGACAGAATATGTACTGTTTTTAGTTGTTTGAAAATACTTTGAATATAAAAAAAGTAGTTATTAATCGCTTAAAAATATATAATATATAAGTAAATATGAACTTTTAAAAATATATACTATTTCAGTTTTATCTATAAACTTTATATCAAGCATAAACAACTTTTTATTTATGCCTAAATTATCATGTTTAATTTTTTTCGTACTAATAATTGTTTGTATCAGAAACGTTGCATATGCGATTGCAATAAAGGGAAATTTCATAATTTTTTCTGATATTTCTCAGGTTTGAAAATTTAAAATCATGAACAAAACATAGCAGAAAAAGGCTTACATATAAATAAAAAAATAATATAGGTACCAATTTAAAAAAACTCCAAAAATATTAATGAATACTTTATAAATATACCGTTAAACAAGAACAGAAATTGCAGTTAATGAATAAAATGTTTCTGCATTTGTTCTATGTTTAAAAAATCTTACGGAATGATAGTATAAGAAATACCTATTATGTTTTAAGAAATTTGGTAAATATTAAATATGAAACTTTGACTATCAAAATTTCCGATTTTCAATAATAAATTAAAGCATCAATAATAAGAATAAATCTTTAAAAAGTTTCAGTACTGTGATTAAAAACGGTGACATGTAAAGAAAATTTTTACTGTATTAATGCTTTTTTTGAATCTGCGAACTTTTCCGAATATCATAATCATAAATGAATATCATATTTAGCTCCAAAATAATAATCACAAAAAATACAATAAGTACTGATACATAAACTGCAAGAGTTTATAATCAATAAACAGTAAAAATCAGAAGAAACAGAACTTAGAATAAATACAGTTTCAAACGGCTTCAATTTATTGTTTTTATCTCCCTTTAATGGAACTATGAATCATTCAGCTTTTCAAATCTGTTTATGTTGCACGTTTTGCTTTTGGGAAACGACGAATTAGGATATTTCCGATCACAGGATCGAAAAGGAAGGTTAAACAAGTTATCACTCATTCGTTTATTCACATGAGACAAGCGCGCTGAATTAAAGCATTGCAATTTAATTATCAAAACAATTATATTCGATACCGGTACATTAAGAAGGTATAACAGACGACAGCTTGTGAAATCAAAAAACTAACATTAAACTACAAAAAAAGAGATCAATCTTTAAAAACTATTTAATTTATATTCATAAGATACAAACCTACTGAAATAAAAAGTTAAAATTAAATATGACTTACGCTTTCATTCGATAAATACTCCATAATTACGCATTTCTTTTAATCCAAGCAATGGCGACGCTTAAAATGTGATTCTTTCTATATCATGAAGGAGCCATAGATGACATGCGCGGAAATCAATGCTCTGATTGGCTGTTCAGAAAAGTACAAAAAAGAAATGTTCAACTACTGTTTTAAATAAGACACTTCGTAGATAATTCCAACATATTTCTCGGTTCGTATATACCATGATCATACTAAGACACTTATGTATCTTAAATTAAGACATCTATTGTGTCTGAATTTTCAGATTAAGACACTTAAGTGACTGAAATTCTTTTTCAGTCACATATGTGTCTAAATTTAAGACGCCTCTATTTGCAGTGTAGGACCAAGGACTATCACTGTTAATTCGCAAGCAATAGTTTCTGTTATCGGTATATTGTTTCCTGAGATTCCATAGAAATCGTAATTTAGGATTCTTCTAGAATGCTTTTCGCTCCTTCCCTTCGCTTCACCCATTTTTAATTTCTAATTTGTTTTTTACTGTTCTTAGAGAACATTTATATCTTATAAGTAAATACCGCGCTATAGTTAAAGTTTCAAGCCTCTTCAGTACCGCAGAAATCGCAATTTAGAAAGTTTTTTCTCCTGCAACCCTCAAGGATTTGTAGCACCCACATAAAATATAGCTTATGTTTGAGCGGGTTCTATCACCATAAATCTGCAACCCTTATGTTTAAAATCGGTTTCGCATTTCACACGATAGCATAAAAATCGTAATTTAGAATGCTTATTGAACGCTTTTCGCTCCCTTCATCCTTTTAATTTTGGAAATCCTTTCGAAAATTCTTAGAAAGCATATGCATCTTTGAAGTAATTACCATTCCAAATTTAAAATGTTAGATCCTTCTTTAACACAAAAAACGCAATTTAGAACATTTTTTGCTTCTATAACCTCCAGGTTGTAGTGACAACAACGTAAAATATAGGGTATGCTGGAGCGGGGACTGTCACCATCAATTTGAAACCATTACTTCTGAAATCGGTTTATATTTCGTGAGATTGCCTAGAAATCGCTATTTAGAACGTTTTTAGAACGCTTTTCGTTTATTTTCAACCCACTTAAATTTCAAATTTTTAAGGAACTCTTCTCAGAGAACATTTACATCTCATAAGTAATTACCATGCCAAATTTCAAGTTGCTCGCCCCTTCAGTATCAAAAAAATGACAATTTAGAACGTTTTTTAAAATGCAACCACAAGGTGGTAGTGACGCCGACAAGAAGTAGATCCCATATTGGGGGCTGTCATCATCAATTTCCAACTATTAATTTTGAAATCGGTTGGAGACTTTCTGAGATTGCGTAGAAATCGCCATTTAGAACGTTTTTTAGAACACTTTTCTCACATTTTCACCCCTTTTAAATTTCGAATTTTTTAAGAAATATTCTTAGAGATCATTTATATCTAATAAATAAGTACCATTCCAAATTTCATGTTTCTAGGCCCTTCAGTAACACAAAAATTGCATTTTCGAATGTTTTTTTGCTTCTGCACCCCCTTTGAGGACAATGGCACCGACATAAAATATAGCCTATGTTGGAGCAAGGGTTGTCACCATCATTTTGACACCATTATTTTTGAAATCGGTTTAGTACTTCTGGAGATTGCGTAAAAATCGCCATTTAGAACGTTTTTTAGAACGCCTTTTTGTGCATTTTCACCCATTTTAAATTTCGAATTTTTTTAAGAAATGTTCTTAGAGATCATTTATATCAAATAAGTAATTACCATGCCAAATTCCATGTATCTGGGCCCTTCAGTAACTCAAAAATCGCAATTTCGAACATTTTTTTGCTCCTGCACCCCTTTTAGGTGTAGTGGCACCGACATAAAATATAGCCTATGTTGGAGATAGGGTTGTCACCATCATTTTGACACTATTATTTTAAAAATCGGTTTAGTACTTCTGCAGATTGCGTAAAAATCGCCATTTAGAACGTTTTTTAGAACACTTTTCGCGCATTTTCATCCCTTTTAAATTTTGATTTTTTTTATAAATGTCCTTAGATATCATTAGTATCTTATAAGTAACTACCATTCCAAATTTCATGTTTCTAGGCCCTTCAGTAACACAAAAATCGCATTTTTAGAACGTTTTTTGCTCCTACACCCCGTTTTGGCCAGTGGCGCAGGCATAAGATATAGCCTATGTTCTAAGTTGGACCAACACCATCATTTTGATACCATTACTTTTGGAATCGGTTCGGTAGTTCCAGAGATTACCTCCTACAAATAAACAATTTTTACCTCTTTATAATAGGAGTATAGATTTATTAATATGTCAACTATCTTTGTTGTTGCGCATTAAATGATCATTCTAACTTAGTTTACCGATCTGCGAATGCTGAACCATAAAATAATGTTAAAAGGATTATACAGTCGAACGCAGTTAAGACGCATTTCAAGGGAGTGGACAAAATCGCGTATTAAGTGGGATCGCGTATTAAACGTGATTTGTATAGTGTTGCACAGGAACTGGGCTTATTTACACATCTAATCGTCTAACTGAACTTTAGAGCTTTCATTTGTATGTTTACAGTCGAAAGTTGTATCTTTTACGTATATTTAGATGAAATGGTAACTGTATTCAACTTTTATTCATTGATTCTTTTATAGGACCTAATGGAATAATAACTGAAAATAAATATGGATTCAAACATGGGTTTATTGTCGACATTAATACCTTGCAACCAAAACAGAGCTGCAAAATTATTTTCCTGCTAGACTATTTTTTTTTTTTTTTAACACAAAGGAAAATATTAAATCTTTGAAGCACAACCCAGTTATTAAACTAATATTTAGTACTTGTGATAATGAGTACCATTGTAATCCTACCTTCATTTTTAATATAATAAGAAAAAACTATCCTTAATAATCTTCGTGCTAAAAATACTGCTAGCATAGCAAAAATTAAACAAAACATAGAAAATACAAAATAATTATACAACCAGAGTCCTATTTGTTTAATCTTCATGGGTTTCATTATTTTGCCTTTAACATGCATTGTAAAGCATAGTAGTGGTAAAACGTACATTTAAAGCCTCACTAACACAACAGGTATAATCATGTCTAATCATAATAATTTTTATGACATATCTGAGCATTCTGAATTCGTCTGTCTCTCTCTACTACAGTCAAATCATACACGAAGCGAGAGACAAAGAATGTTAGGACAGAGTATCAAAGAATTGCAGTGTTGCTAATTTAAAAGTTTTTTGTTATTTCAAATATCTACCACTATTTCCGATTAGTAATGTTTTCTTAATTAATTTGTTATTAAATGAAGCAAAAATTAGTATTCGAAACAGTGGTTTTTACCTGAATAATAATAATAATAATAAAAAAAATTCCGCTATACTGGCAACGCTGGAGAAGAGAGAAGGGCTTCTCATTTTGATCTATCAGTTAGCGTGTTAAGCATGATTTTTTGCCTCAAAGGACTCAAAATATATTGCGTACTAAGCGGGATAGCGTAATAAATGTTCGCATATTAAACGTGATATTTTAGCATTAGTCTTATGGGCGATGTTCAAGGGACGGGGAAAAATTCGCGTATTCGGGATCGCGTATTTACCGTGAGCGCCTTAACCGGGTTCGACTGCATAGTAACAATTTGTAATAATTTATTGCAAATTATTATTTACAATTTTAAACATAAATATTTTTTTCTAGTAATTTTTTCCGGTATCAATCACTCTTTTCATTTTCTCAATTTCTTCCATGAATTCTTGGCATATTAATGAACAAAACACCAAGTTTCCGTATTTAGTGCCAGAAAATACAGAATTTTCATAAAATTAAAAATACCATAACTCGGTAAGTTTCGTTCGTACAAAAATGGAATTTTTACTATTTTACTTCTCAGAACATGCAATTTTGTTTATATGCAATTATAACTTCTGGGACACTGGGACTGTTTATATATTTAAATTTCGTATTTTAATATAGAAAAATATAACTAAAAGTTATATTTAGTTTGTATATATTTTATAATATTGGAGTTATGTTTTTATCATCAAATTGTTAAGATATAATAGCCATAACTTTAATATATTATAAAGAAATACATCAAATGAAAATGTGTCAAAAGAGGAAAATAAATATAATAATATAAAAAATAAGAAAAAAGAAAAATAATCTAAAGAATACCCATAAAAACATGAACCACATTTATATTTTATCGACCTGGACTTCTGTTTTATTAACTTAGTGAGTCAACTTTCGTTTTTAGAAGGCGTTTCTTTGCCGCAATCACGGGATAAAAAAAAAACATTCTAAAGCAAAACAAATATACATTCTTGTTATCTAGGAAAAGTATAACTTTTTGTTGTGTTGCTGAAAAAAAAAAGATTTTTTTTTTCATTTTTGTACCTTTATATAGAAAGCATGTTTAATTAGAAGGCTAGTGAATTACCATAAGGCAAAGGAAAAGTAAATTCTACTTATACTTTATAAACTTTTCTTTAATGCATCCTTTTTTTTTTTTTTTTTTTTTACTTTAAAATATCACATTCAAGTATCTATATCTTCACCTTCTTTCATACGGAACGTAACTCGGTAAGCTTATGTCGTAACGGACTTTTAATTGTTTTACACGTCAGAGTATGGAGAATATTTTTTTAATAACTTTTAAGATACAAGGACTGTATAAATATATATATAATTTCGTATTTTAAACAGTATATTGCCTCTTGGAATACAAATTTTATAACTAAAAGTTATGATTTGTATAGTTTTTATAATTGGAAGTATGTTTCTATCGCTTTAAGATGTAATCGCGATAACTTCTATATTGAACCAAGCGGTATATCAAATTAATATATGTCGAAACAGGAAAAAAAAAACAATAATATGAAAAAGAGAAAATAATCTTTAAGGAAATACCATAGAAAACATAAACCACATTTATATTTTATTGACCTGGACTTCTGTTTTATTAACATAGTGAGTCAGCTTTCGTTCTTAGAGAGCGCTTTCTTTTCCACAATTACGATAAAAAACTTTGTAAAGCAAAATAAATAGATATAGCCTTGTTATCTAGGAAAAGTATTTTTTGTTATGTTGCTGGAAAAAAAGTAATTTTTTTCTCACTTTTGTGACTTTATTTGGAAATCATGTTTAATTAGATTGATAGTGAATTACGATAACGTAAAGGAAAGATAAAACCTATTTATACTTTAATAACTGTTCTTCAACTTTTCCACTTTTTTTACTTTAAAATATCACATTCAAGTATCCATAGCTTCACCGCCTTATATATGGAACATAACTCTGTAAGTTTACGTCGTTACGGACTGTTAACTGTTTTTGTCCTCAGATGATGGAGAATATATCTTTTTATAGCTTCTAAGACACAAGGACTGTATAAATATCGAAATAATATGGTATTTTAAAATATTTATTGCCTCTTGGAATACAAATTTCATAACTAAAAGTTATGATTTGTATAGTTTTTATAATTGGAAGTATGTTTCTATCGGTTTAAGATATAATCACGATAACTTCTATATTGTACCAAGCGGTATATTAAATGAATATATGTCGAAAGAGAGAAAAAAAAAACACAATAATATCAAAGGGAGAAAATAATCTAAAGAATATACCATAGAAAACATGAACCACACTTATATTTTATTGACCTGGACTTCAGTTTTATTAACATAGTGAGGCAGCTTTCGTTCTTAGAAAGCCCTTTCTTTGTCATAATTACGAGAAAAAAAATTTCTAAAGCAAAATAAATATATAGCCTTGTTATCTAGGAAAAGTATTTTTTGTTGTGTTGCTGAAAAAAAAAAAAAAAAAAAGATTTTTCTTTTTTCATTTCAGTGACTTTATTTGGAAATCATGTTTAATTAGATTGCTAGTGAATTACGATAAGGCAAAGGAAAGATAAAACCTATTTATACTTTATAGACTGTTCTTTAACGCTTTTTTATTTTTTACTTTCATAATATTACATTCAAGTATCTATAGTTTCACCGCCTTACATCTGGAACATAACTCAGTAAGTTTACGTCGTTATGGACTTTTAACTGATTCAGTCGTCAGAGCATAGAGAATGTTAAAAAAAAAAAAAAAAAAAAAAAAAAAAAAAAAAAAAAAAAAAACTTCTAAGGCACGAGGACTGTATAAATATTTAAATTTGTTATTTTGTTATTTAAAAATATTTATTGATTCTTGGAAAACAACTGTTATAACTAAAAGTTATATTTGTACAGTTTAATAATTAGAATTAGGCTTCTATGTGTTTAAGATATAATCGCGATAACTTCTATATTTTACCAAGTGATATATCAAATAAATATATCTCAAACGATAAAAAAGAAGCACGATAATAAGAAAGAGGGAAAACAATCTATAGGATACACAAAAACACATGAACCACATTTATATTTTATCGATCTGGACTTCTGTTTTACTAACTTAGTGAGTCAACTTTCGTTCTTGGAAAACTCCTTTTTTGCCACAATCACGAGGAAAAAAAAACTTTCTAAAGCAAAACAAATACAAGTCTTGTTATCTATCTAGGAAAAATATCACTTTTTTTTCTATTGCGGAAAAAGAAGATAATTTTTTTATTATTACTTTTTTTTTTATATTTTGGTGGCTGTATTTGGAAAGCATGTTTAATTAGAAGGCCAGTGAATTTGGGTAAGACAAAGGAAATATGAAACCTATTTTTACCTTATGGACTGCTCTTTAACGTTTTTTTTTTTTTTTTTTTTTACTTTCATAATATTTTATTCAAGTATCTATGGCTTCACTGCCTTACATATGGAACGTAACTCGGTAAGTTTACATCGTTACGGACTTTTAAATATTATTTTCGTCAGAGAATGGAGATTTTTTTTTAATAACTTCTAAGACACAAGGACTGTATAAATATATAAATACTGTATTTTGAAATTTCATTGCCTCTTGGGAAACAAATATTTTAACTAAAAGCTATGATTTGAGTAGTTTTTATTATTGGAAGTATGGTTCTATCGCTTTACGATATACTATGATAACTTCTATATTGTACCAAGCAGTATATCAAATGAATGAATGTCAAAAGAGGGAAAAAAAAACAAATATGAAAGAGGAAAAAAAAATCTGAAGATTATAAACTAGAAAACATGAACCACATTTATATTTTATAGACCTGGACTTCTGTTTTATTAACTTGGGGAAGCAGCTTTCGTATCAAGAAAAGCCTTTCTTTGCCACTATCACGAATATAAAAAACTTTTTTATAGAAAGACAAATATGCAAGGTGATTCAGAACTCTTTGTCTGTAATCGATATGTAGGTTAGGAAGACGTTAACAAGCAAGAATCATATAGGAACATATGGTCGCAAATGCAATACAGACGCCACATGCCCACAAAGTTGGGGACGGCTACCGTCTGCTGTCGAAACCAAAGTGCCCAGTCCAAACGGTGCTGGTAATCACCAGTGGTCAGATACTGCACACGTTGCACATGGTACGTTTGCAACTTGTCCGCGTGTAAGGTACGCCAAACGCTGGATTGAGACGCACGTACACGTGCTGCAATACGTTGAGTACTTGCCCCTGGGTTGTTTTCGACTTCGGACAGTACGGCTTCTTTCAGTGTACGTGCCCGCGTTGTTCTCTGAACACCAGTATCAATCATTCGTGTGCCGAAACGTCCTGATTCGCTCAATCGATGATGCTGACGTGTGAACATGTTATAAGTAGGGATACGTCTTGTTGGAAACCAGGAACGATACAATTCCCTTAGGCTGTTGTACTGCAATTGGCTGTCCACCGAGGTGCACATTCTCTAATTCACTATTCGGGTAGCGTTGCATCCATGGAAGTAAGAACTAAGACGGAACAAAAACAAGCATATATTTGCATTGCATCTTCTCTGGCTGCTGTTTGCCACCGGATTTTTTATCTTTTTTTAATTTCCATGAGCACTTGCGGGAGAAGTGGGGGGGGGGGGGGGAGTAAGGTGAAGTTATCGCTTAGCCTTAGGGGCTTTCAAAAGCGTTAGAAGGGGGGGGGGGGGGTTCAAGCAATCCGTTGGCGTAAAATCCCGAATGCCCCTGCGCGCTTCAGAGCTAATCCGGTTGGGTCGACTTCCTTCTCGTTCTTGTATAATTCTATGATGTATTCTTCCTTCAGCTCATACACGCAAAATACGCTTTTCCTCGCTTCTGCCTGTCCAGTTGGCGTCTTGACATCAAGAGCACTCTTGCGCGTCAGGCTTGCGTGTGCTACACATGTTCCTATATGATTCTTGCTAGTTATCATCTTCCTAACCTACATGTCAATTATTGACAAAGAGTTATGATTCACCCTGTATATTCTAGTTATCTAGAAAAAGTATCTTTTTTGTTGTGTTGGGAGGGGGAATTTTTTTTTTTTTTTTTCATTTTGGGTGACTTTATTTGGAAAGTATGTTTAAAAAGAAAGGCAGTAAATCACAATAAGTCGTAGGATAGATAAAACCTATTTACGCTTTATGCATTTCCCTTTAAAGTTTTTTTTTTTTTTTTTTTTACTTTCATATTATTAGATTTAATTATCTATAGCTTCATCACCTTACATATGGAACGTAACTCGCTCAGTTTACGTCGTTACGGGCTTTTAGTGTTTTACTAGTCAGAGCATGGAGAATGCTTTTTAAAAATAGCTTCTAAGACAAGGGAACTGTATAAATATTTAAATTTGTTATTTTAAAACAATTTATGTACAATTTAAGTACAATTTATGATTTGTATAGTTTTTATAATTGGGAATGTGTTTCTATCAGTTTAAGATACAGTTGCAATAACTTTTATATTGTACCTTGTGGTATATCAAATGAAAATGTGTCAAAAGCGGAAAATAAATACAATAATATGAAATTGGAAAAAAAAAATCTTAAGAATATACGCAAGAAAACACGAACCACATTTATATTTTATCTACCTGGACTACTGTTTTATTAACTTGGCGAGTCAGCTTTCGTTCCTAGAAAGCGATTTCTTTGCCACTATCAACAGAAAAAAAAAAAACTTTTTAAAGCAAAACAAATATATATCCTTGTTATCTAAGAAAAGTATCTCATTTTTTGTGTTGTGGGGAAAGAAATATATTTTTTATTTTTAGCCCCCGGAACGGTATGCTATTTCTTTCTCCCACCTTATTTTGTCTCAAAAAATAACGTTACCTTACAGAAGCTAGCAATAAACAAAGCAGATGTATCATTGTACAATTAAATGCTCTATAGCAATTTTTATAATTTCTAAGCACATTCTCAATGTTTATACCGTCGTATTGGGAAAAAAGTACTTTTAAATGAAATTTTTTTGAAAACTGTATCTCCATTTATTTTTGAAATATTAGTTTTTTTGTAGTTTTTAGCACCATTTGTTTAATTTTGGAAACTCAAGTACTCCATTTATATAGAAAGTAAAGGAAAAATAGTTAAAAATAGCAATTATATCTTTTTGTTGCCATTTTCTCATAACAACCGAAAGAAAATGTAATTAAAATACATGCTATTTTTAAAACAATTTAAACGAATAATTTCTACGAATAATAAAACATGGAGCTATTATAAACTATATTTAATTTGAAGCATCTGTAGACCCTTTCAGTGTGACGTCAGTCATGACGTTTTGGTTGGAAACTGACTCCAAACAAACGGTTGCTATGCGTCATTTCTTTTTAAATATAAATCGTGGAAAATGTTACCAGTACATATCAAGTATTAAAACACTTAGATGTGAGATATAGATATAAGATATAGCTGCAACACACGAAACAAATAGAAAATACAACATAGCAACCGTTTGTTTGGAGTCAGTTTCCAACCAAAACGTCATGACTGACGTCACGACTGGAATCGTCTATATTAATGTTACAAACAAATGAATGCATATAAATCATTAGATAGCCGTTTTTTTTTTGTCCATTTTCTTTAATTACGGCATCTTTTTGCTGCATTTGTGTATTATTTTGAGATAGTGATATCCTATGCATGCTTTACTGTAGATGTTTAAGAGTGGATCGTAAATGTGGAATCCTTAAGCGGATGCGAATGATGTCATTATACATAAAATAAAAGTTTGTGCTTTAAGTCTTAAAATTGTAATATGTTTTGTACTATTTATATATACATATATTTTTTTTTTCATCGGGAGCGACACTAAATTCTGAAAAAGCAGAATTCCTATTTTCTAGTTTTTTAATTTTTTTTTTTTTCATTTTAATGACTTTATTTGAAAAGCATTCTTAAATAGAAAGCCGCTGAATTACTATGAGAAGGAGGATAGATAAAAATATAAGCTTTATAGACTTGTCTTTAACGCTTTTTTTTTTTTTTTTTTTACTATCATATTATCACATTCTATCTATTGCTTCATTGCCTTACATATGGTACGTAACTAGGTAAGTTTAGGTCGTAAGAATTTGGACATTTTACTGTTACTTTTACTGCCCGAGAGAGACTACTTAGACTAAGAATTGAGTCTGTAGAGCATAAATGTCCCTTCCGGTCCTCTTTATTGACGTTTAAAAAAATACAAATTTCAGCCGAAGCTGAGCCCGCCAATACGTGCGACAGAGGGCGGAGTGATATATTTAACATATAAATAAATTCTACAGTAACAAAGTTTATGAAACAACAATAAAGATATTAAATAAT
Organism: Maratus speciosus; assembly: GCA_963932465.1. NCBI lineage: Eukaryota > Metazoa > Arthropoda > Arachnida > Araneae > Salticidae > Maratus > Maratus speciosus. The sequence continues at coordinate 252,899,814 of OZ010790.1, forward strand.
ACAATATTATACAAAGTAAGATAATATATACAAAGCTGCTGCAACCCGAAAGTGGTACAGCATAAGAGGAATCCAAGCTCCTGTCTTAGTAATGGAGTAAAACTGAAAGGTCACATAAGAAGTTGAAGACGTTTTTCAGTTTTGACAGCAAAGTCGGGCGAGATAAATATTGCCGCAGAATTGTTTTAAAAATGAATAACTTCTAAGACAAGGGGGCTGTATAAATATCTAAATTTCGAATTTTAAAATATTTATTGCCTATTGGATAACAAATGTTATGACTAAAAGTTATGATTTACTACTTTTTATAATTGGAAGTATGTTTATATCTGTTTTATTTATAATCGCAATAACTTCTATATCGTACCAAGCGGTATATTAAATTATGTGTCAAAAAAGGAAAATAAACAAGCTAGTATGAAAGAAGGAGGAAATCTGAAAGACCCACAAAGCAGCACAAACCATATTTCTATTTTATCGACCTGGACTTACGTTTTATCAACCGGCCAAGTCAGCTAGTGCCTTCTTTGGTTCTAAGGCAAAACAAATATATGGTCTTGTTTTGAACATTTTGAAAATTTGAAGTCCACCGTAGTGGGGTTTATAGTAGGGACGGCGTACCTATGGCACGCGCACCAAACTTGGCGCGCGATGGAATAATTTTGCACGGCGTTGATTGAAATCCTAATACAAAATAGAATTAAGTTAAACAAAACTCGCAAACTTATACAAGTTGGGCATTAGTTTTTTTTTTTTTTTTTTTTTTTTTTTTTTGATTGGAAAGTAACTAATTGACTTTCTAAATTATTTCAATGTGAGCTCAATAAGTTATCAAATTAAAAGAAGGTTGGGAGAATATCAAAAAGAAAAAAAAATCATTATAAGTAATACTCGTAGTGATGAAACTAAAGCTACTTGGTATAAAATATGTAGTTTTCGCAATTTTTTGCTCTATTTATTCCTGCGGGTCATTGTTTTCGGAAATGAAGCGAAAATCTTAAATAATAGAAACCTAAACCACTTGTTAGATAACTCGAAATCAGCTTGTATCCTATGAAAAGTAAATAGGTTGAACACCATTTTAATATTTGGCATAACCGACATCGCATTCACCATTTTATTACTTTATAATATGTGTTAGTCTAATTATTAGATGCATATTATCCCATATTTTTAATGAATAAAAATCCAGAAATTTTGATCCACATTTTTTTTTTTTTGTGTGTGTGTGTGTGTGTGTGTTCGGTACGTCCTGGTCAAGTAAAATCTTTTTTGAAAAAAAAATTGGGCACGCGGGTGTAAGAAGGTTCACCGACCCTGGCTTATAGCAACAATGTCTGTCGCCACGAATGATCCTTATTGATACATAGAAATAGTCACACAAAACAGACATAACAATTTTATTTCTTTCCATTTCTTATATCTCTAACTTCTTTCGAATGCACAATCATAATCACATCTATGTCTTACCCAAGAGTTCGAAACCGGTCCCTCAGCGTGGCAACAGCCTTCGTTTACAGACCATGCCACCTGGCAACAATGACGTTGGTATATAAGAAAAGTGCCATTTTTTGTTGTGTTGTGGGGGGGGGGGGGATCTAAGGTTTTATGCTTCATTTTTTTTTTCATTTTGGTGACATTATTTTGAAAGCATACTTAATTTGAAGGTCTGTGAATTAAGATAATACACTGAAAAATAAAACCTTTGTGGACTGCTCTTTTAACTTAAAAATAGCAAATAAAGCCTTTGTGCAAGAATAATAAAAAGCAGAAAAACAACGTTTAAACGTTCTTTCATGCTGCTTCCCTCTCATTGGTTGTTTTTGGCGCATTCTCTACCCGTATCGGGTATATAAGCCGGCGCGTCTCTGTCGTTTTGCCCAGCCTTGCTTTTTCTAGCACGCCGTGCCTTGCTCTATCTTGCACTGAAGAAGAATCTAGCTAGTAGATTCGAAATAGCTGTTTGCAGTTTTTTACATATTATTTGTGCTTTTTTAAACGCTATTTTTCTGCTTATTAATGCTCTTTTAACTCTTTTTTTTTACTTTCATAATATCACGTTCAAATATAAAGGGTGTTTTTTTTTAAAGAGGTATACAAATTTAAAACAAAATAAAACATATAAATAATAATGTTAATGGCCAGGATATTGGTTTTATTAAATAAATAATTTTATGCCGTTATTGCTTATAAATTATTTCGGGCATATGGACACCGTGGCTGGCTAGAACGAAGCGCAATCTGGAAGTTCAATTTTCGACCCTTTTATCCAGCAGCTGGGGCCGTATATCAGCATTAACGTGGCGAAAGTTGATTTCCAAGTGTTTCAACGTCTATGATTTATCGGCGTAGACCAGGGACTTCACATATTCGCACAGAAAATAATCGATTGGTGTGAGATCACATGACCGTGGAGGCTAATTCGCAGGTCCACACTGTAAAAAAAAAAAAAAAAAAATCTGTAACGTTACTAAAGTTTTTCTAGGAAACTGGGATTTCTAGAACTTTTTATGTAACGGTAACAACAAAAACGCATGTAACAGGCACATTTTTGCACCGAAAATCAAAAAATATGTAAGGTTACTGAGATTCTTTTAGGAAACTGGGATGCCTAGAACTTTTCATGTAACTGCAACCAGGGTTACAGATGAAATTTTAGCAAGATTACTGTAATTTTAGCAGATTCATTTGTAAAGCTATAGATTTCTGTAGCTTTACAAAAACTAGTTTTGTAGGTTTACAGCTTTTTCTTGTGCAGTTACAGATGACATGTAATTTTACATCTGTAGAAGTACAGAATTTTTTTTTTTTTTTTTTTTTTTACAGTGCATTATGCGGAATTATGCACTCACCGAATGCCTCCCGCAATAAACTGATTATGTTTTGCAAAATTTGCAAACGATGTTCTGGCGTAAGTCTATTCATGGTGAAATGGCAAAACATAGTAAGCACAAATCAGCTGTCGGCTGCCAAATTGACTGTGACTAGAAACAGTGTTGCCAATTTTAAAACCACACTTCTAAAAAAAAACCCCTTTTTATAGCTTCATATTGCCTTATGATATGAATAGAGCAGAGTTATGAAAACTCAGGGTTTAAAGTCTTTGGTGTGACGTCAAGTATACAGCAGATTGATGAAACAGTTTAATTTTAAATAACAGTTCTATTTATTAATTCAATTTGAATTTAAGGCTTAAATGATAAAGACATATATATGTACCTCCAGCCTTTGCTGGAAACTTGATTATAATCATATATTACTAACATAACTGCAACAAGGAGTAAGTTTAAACTCATCAGTTTCATCGTCCTTCCATCACCCTCCATAGAGTTGTTTCACACAAGATATACTTCATCAAACTGAAATTAAATTATACATACAGTTACAGTTAAAAGAGTGTGCCTTTACAACCCAAATGGAGAAAGAAAAACCGGTTCGGAACGATATAACTTCCGAACAAACCACACGGCCAATTAAGCGAGTCCAGATTTCCAACACCTTACATATGAATATGATAGCTTTTACTAAGCATATAAATGAGAAATAAAACTATTAAAGAATTTTACAAGACTTTCAAAATTAACAAATCTCTCAGCAAAGAATTAAAAACTTCTGTCGATTCAGTAGTCTTTGATTCATTCAACAATAATACAGATTTCCTATTATTTACAATTAAACTATCGTTAAGCAACATAGCAGTAGTAAAAATTTTATCTCTAGCTCACTTCACGTTTAAAAAGAGTGAACATTTATGCGATATATATTAAGGAAAATGTTGTAAATAGGCGAGAAAAATGAAAGAGGGGTAAAATGTCTGAATAAATATTCAAAACCACGAATTGTATTTGTATTTAACCAACTTGCTTTTCTGTTATATTAACACAAGTCAGTTTTCGTTTTACAGAAACCGCTTTTCACTATCACGAAAAAAATATGCCTTGCCAATGTAAAGAAAATATGTCGTCCTTGTTATCTAGGAAAAGCATTGATATTTCATTGTAGAAAAAAAAATAGGTTTTTTTTTCTTCCTTTTTCATTTTGGTAATTTCATTTAGGAAGAATGTTTAATTCGAAGACATATCAGTTTAAGTAAACAATCCTATTTATGCTTTATGGGGAGCTTTTTGATATCCTTTCTATTTTACAAGAAATAACATTCAATTATAAGCAATTACATCTCTTTCAGTAACAATATTAGATTTTGATATTACATATGAAAAAAAAAGTGTTGAATATATTTTTTAAATTTTCAAATTCACAACTTTCTGTTATGTAATTTAATACTTCTGCTGATTTTTAGTTTTCATTTCTTTAAAATAAAAATATAGATTTGTGGATTTTAATAACTAAGTTATCGCAGTAACAGTAGGAAAACAATAAAAACGTTCCATCAAGGAAAATAAACACGTGTGTAAAATAAACACGAAAAAATAATAAATGGAAAAAAAGAAACAAATGTTCTAGGAATACAGATCAGTAGTAAGTAGTAAAGTTTAAGGGTGTTCTCAAATCCAAAAGGGCAACTTTATGACCGAAGTTTTAATTTATTTTTGCTCGAAAATATATGAAACTAGTTGGTGTTGCTGTTCAGAAACTATGTAATCGAGCTTTTCTTTCCTTTTTTTTTTTTTTTTTTTTTTTTTTTTTTGAAAACGCAATAGATCTTTGAGAAAAAAGTGTCAAAGTGGGCGTTTTGAACTGAATTTCCGCACGAAAGTAGACTAATCACTCAAGAGCGGGCGAAAAACGTGTTTGTCACATGATCAAAATTGCTTATAACACAATAGGTAATTTATTGATCAAAAAATTGAAAACACAGTTCAATTCCAAATCGCTTTCATGGCTAGGCTTTCTAATTTTATATCTTTCGGTTAAAAAATGAATTTGTAAATGTGTCAAAACTTTTTGCGCTTGTTGAGAACGGCAGTTAAGAACAGCCATACTTTCGCTGTCCGTAGTTTTTTTTTTTTTAATATATAAAAACGTAGATTGGCGTATTCTGGTAACTGAGTTATCCAAATATCAGGAGAGAAACAATAAAAAAGTTACATATGAATCGTTTTACGTTAAAAAAAATTGCACTTTAACGATGTATGACAAATAATATGTGTATGAAAAACAGGAAAAAATGAAGAATCAAAAAAAAAAGTAACAAATACTGGAGGAATACAGAGAAAACATGAACATATATTATATTCTACCGACCTGCGCTTCGTATTATCAACATACCGAATCATCTTCCATTCGTTAAAATTACTTCCTTTGCCACTATTACGGGAAGCAAAAACTTTGCTAAGGCAAAACAAATATATTTTCATTTATGTATAATGGAATAAAAGATATTTCTTAGTTTTTCATTTGATGAGTTCATTTTAAAAATGTTTTTTTTTTTTTTTCAAAGATGGGAGAAAATTTAAATTTTTTCTCAAAGAAATACTTAATGTTACGCCGAAGATGTAATAATTTTGGGGAAAAAAATTATTTAGTATATACATGGCAGTAAATTTTCTTAAATAGTTTGTAATTTTCTGCATAAAAGAAATTTGATTTTTTTGTCTTTATTTTAATATAAGCTATACTTTCTTGTTTTTCAAAAACAAACTATATCACAGAGGTATTACAATGACAATAAAAAGTTGCCTCTAACGCATTTTACGCTATATATATATCAACTTAATGTATATCAAAAGAAACATGTCACGTGTGGAAAGTAAGCATGGAAATAATGAAAGAGTAAAATGCAAAAAAAAACCCCCGGAAAATACATAGAAAACATGAACTACATTCATTTATTATCGACCTGGGCTTCTGTATTATCAACTTGTCGAGTCAGCTTCCGTTCTTAGAAAACACTTTCGTTGCCACTAGACAAAAAAAAATTGCTAGAGCAAAACAAATACATAGTCTTCTTATCTGAGAAATAAATCGTATTTTTTTCTATTACGGATAAAAGATATTTTATACATCATTTTACATTTTGATGACTTCTTTTGCATATCATGTTTGATTGTAAGGATGGGTATTTCTTAATTTGCAATGAAAAAAATACATTTAACATGTTACAGAGCAAAAATAATTCTGTAAAAGAAGAAAAATAATATTACATTATTAACAATACTTTTTAATTAAATATTTTTATCTTTCTCCAGATTCACATTTATGCGTCATTAATTAACAGGATCGACACAATACAGAAATGAATCTTTTAAGATACGAGTATATTGCATGTTATATTGCAGCTTCTCGATACAAACAATATTTATTAGAGTATTGTTGTCTTCATATTTTTTTATATTAAGAAAATATATAGGGGAGAGTAGCCATATTGGGACCGCCACTTTAAATGAACCTCTGCAATTCTGCCTTTAATTACAGAAAGAGTCGTCATCCACCGCTGAAATCTCACTCATCAGAATGACGTCATTTATGATTAGAAGAAGCAGCCGCGTTCCACTTTCCGTTTTCAGACAATTTTAGAAAACCTAAAATTAGCTGTTTTGATAAAAAAATTTCCCTACTAAACATAAGGGAATATTTAAAAATTAAAGTCAGTTGTTACGTTTTCATATGCATATCTAAATCCATGTGTTTATTATGCACATAATTTTCACGCGGATTGGTTTGCTTTCTTTTTGTTCTTAGTCTTGAGATTATGTGTTTTAAGAGATGGCCAAGTTGTCTTAATTGTATCAGTTTGAGTTACTTAAATTAAACCAGATATATGATCATGAAGGGGACTTTTCAACAGTGGTGTGTACTTCCTTAATGAACTAAATTTTTGCATGTATGTAGTTTGTAGATACAAATTTATATATATTACAGGGCTACTCAGAGAATTCGATAATTTTCCGAACTGCAGATGGGAATTGCTGAAATTCTGTTTTAAATGTGTTATGCGTTTCCAAATGGCTCATTTAGACATCATAATCCAAGTTATTAAAAGGTGGATTTTTATTAAATTATTCTGAATATTTTGGAAAGTGTTTCACAATCTATGTTTGACGCATAATCATTTCTTTCATGTTTTAAGAATATGTTGATTACATAGATTCCCAGTTTTTTATAATCAAACTGTCCCAAAAACAAGACAATATTAATAAAAACATTCAAAAGTGGGTGAATTTCATAACTAATCTTTACCGGAATATATAGCTAATTAGCAAACACAAAATAATTCTGTAAAGGTAAAAAATATGAATTTACATTCTTAGCAATAATTTCTTATCAATTGTTATTCTTTTCTATGACTGATATTTCATCCTCTATAGTCTATAAAATAATGCTTTCTACAAACCATTTTTTTGTAAATAAACAGGATTAGTTTCAAATGAAAAAAACCATATAAAAAGGTTAAAAATCTTGCATCAATTCTTTAACCTTTTTTTTTAAAAAAAAAAAAAACGATATATTTATTTATATGCATTCCAAGTTTTTGAAAATCAAACTGACATAAAAACAAGACAATGGAAATAAAAACATTAACTATAACACATTTTCGCCAAAAGTATTAGCAGTTATTCGATACATATCAAAGACAAATAGAGAAAATGTAGAAAATAAGCGAGAAAAAAATGGAAGAGGTAAAAAAAAAAGTAATACACAGAAACATGAACCGCATTTATATTTTATCGACCTGGGCTTCGGTGTTATTAGCTTGCCGAGTCAGCTTTCGTGAATCGAAAGCGCTTTTTTCCCACTACGGTGCGGAAAAAAAAATCTTTCTGTGGCAAAACAAATACATATTCTTGTTATTTAAGAAAAGCTATTTGTGCTAATGTCAATAAAATATAATATGTTTCCATTCTGATCACTTCATATTGAAAGCATGTTCAATTTAAAAGTAAATCAATTTCTTAATCTAAAATGTAAGAAATATATTTAACAAAGATCTATAGCAAAAAGCAAATCATTCTGTAAAAATAAAAAATGCATTTACATTAATGACATTAATTTTTAATTAAATCAGCAGTTCATTTTGAAAGCTGGGTAAGACCATTTCTGTTATTGCTAAATACTCAGTGGTTTTCATTTGAATGTGTTTTAAAATATTCGTACAAGTATGATAGAAAATGTTTTAAACCCATCAAGATCATTTTATTTTTATTTTTTTCGTTTCATTCGATTTAAATTAAATATGCAATAATAGTTCTCTGAGCTAGCTGGTTTTGGTATGCTCCAACGGACTTCCCTAACTTTCAAATACAGTGAAACTTCCATTTAACTAAGTCGCATCGTTACACGTAAACATTTAGTTATGAAGAAAATACGTTAAATAGAAATCAACTGAAATTAGGAAAATTTTGTTAAGTAGAAAACTTCGCTAAATAATGATTTTGTTAAAGGGAAGTTCCACTGTAAAATGATATAAAACTTTTTGCACCTTTCTAAGTACCCGAACAATTCATGAAATTGGAATCCCCTTCTTATTATATCGAAGGTTTTTAGCATTTTTTCTTTTGAATTCAAATGATTAAATAAATAAATAATTTAATTTTCATACAATCCTCTGAAATAAATTCATACATCCATGGCAACAGCGGCCCCACCAGTGGCCGAGAGGTTCTGCTCTCGAAGCTGGTAGACGGGAAGTGCTGGATTCGAACCCAATCGCGCCCGTCGGCCTAATCGTTCGGAGTTTTCGTGGTTTTCTTCGAACCTTGGATTTCCAAGCGTTAATACGGGTTAGGTTCCCTTAGAAAGACCCCCACGAAGGGCACTCCCCCCCTTAGGGCCTATATCCCTCGTGTTGATAATTGGCCGTCACAAACAAACAAACAAACAAACAAACCATGGCAACAGCAACCCCTCCGTTTGTATGTTGTACACGCACGAAACTGGAATAAACTTCGTTATATAGAATATATTGTTCGCAATATGGAGATTAATTTACATGTTAATGGTGTTCAAAGTCAAGGTTCAGCAGAAAATTTCGTTAAGTAAAAAACTTCGCTAAATAATGATTTTGTTAAAGGGAAGTTCCACTGTATAATGATATAAAACTTTTTGCACTTTTCTATGTACCCGAACAATTCATGAAACTAGAATCCCCTTCTTATTATATCGAAGGTTTTTAGCATTTTTTCTTTTGAATTCAAATGATTAAATAAATAAATAATTTAATTTTCATACAATCCTCTGAAGTAAATTCATACATCCATCGCAACAGCAACCCCTCCGTTTGTATGTTGTACACGTACGAAACTGGAATAAACTTCGTTATATAGAATATATTGTTCGTAATATGGAGATTAATTTACATGTTAATGGTGTTCAAAGTCAAGGTTCAGCAGAAAATTTCGTTAAGTAGAAAACTTCGCTAAATAATGATTTTGTTAAAGGGAAGTTCCACTGTACAATGATTTGTTTTAAATGTTAGTTTTCTTTGTACGAAACATAATTATGCTAACAAAAATTAAAAACTTTATTTTATTTACTTTTTAGTTTATTTCAATATTTCGTTCTTCTTTGGAAAAGTTCCAAAGAGACTAAAAATAATTTGTATTTAATAGAAAAAAAGTGGGTAAAATAAGAAAAAATATTCAATAATAATTTGTATGTATATGTAATGAATTGTGATAAAACATTGTTTTACCAATATTATCAATTCACTAAAGTTGAGGTAGAACTGTTAAATTCTGATTGTATTTGCTAAAACTAAGAAAAATGAAATTAATTCTATTCAAATAACTGGATTTGCCGCACTTCAAAATCAACGCATTTGAAATACCGTTGGCCAGATAAATTACTAGTAACAAATATATTAGCCCCCGGTACGGTATGCTATTTCTTTCTCCCTGCGGTTAAATACTCTATAGTAATTTTTTTAACTTCTACTCATCGCGCATTTTCAATTTTTATACCGTCGTATTGGAAAAAAAAATACTTTTAAATGCAATTTGTTTGAAAACTGCATCTCAAGTTATTTTTGAAATATTAATTTTTTTTTTTTTTTTTAGTTTTTGGAGCCATTTGCGTAATATTCGCAACGGAAGTACTCCATTTCTGTAGAAAGTAAAGGAAAAATAGTTGTAAAATATTAAATAGATATTTTTGTTGCCATTTTTTTATAACAACCGAAAGAAAATGTAATTAAAATACGTTCTATTTTGAAAAAATATAAACGAACGATTTCTGTTAAAACGTGGAGCTATTATAAACTATATTTAATTTTAAGTAATATATAATAATGTTCCAAACAAATGAAGCCCTATGAATCATTAGACAGCGGATTTTTTTGGTCGAGTGTCTTTAATGACGGCATCTTTTTGTTGCATTTGTATATTATGCCGTCCTATGCCTACTTTACTGTAGATGTTTAAGAGTAGATCGTAAATGTGGAATTCTTAAGCGGATGCGAATGACGTCATTTTGCATAAAATAAAAGCGTTATTATAAGTCTTAAAATTGAAATATGTTTTGTACTATTTGTATATACATGTATTTTTTTTCATCGGGAGCGACACAAAATTCTGTAAAAGCAGAATTCCTGTTTTCTAGTAACGATATTAAAAATGGAAGGTCTACTACAAAACTAACAGATCAATTATCTTTGAATATTAGATCATGATTCAGAGTTATGTGTCTATAAGTAACATTCTTTACCCAATACCCTTTATACGAATAAATTTTATGAAATGTTTCGAAATACTATTTTTCAGTCTTTGTAAATAAAATTTTTTAGAGTAGCATTTTCTTTCTACTTGTTATATTAATGGAAATATAAAGTTATTTCTTCGTTTTGCCTTTTGATGTTATCATTTGAAAATAAAAGTTCAATTCAAAGGTTATTGAATTTCACAATGAGTATTGGACGGTTACAGTAATAGTATACTTAACGTAAAATAATTCCGTATAGAAAGGAAAATAATTGTATATTTTTAGGAATGAAATTTTATCTATGAACCTATGCTTTTCCATGCTTGATATTTGAGCACCTACGATGTGAAAAAGAAAAGTGTACCTAAATCTATGAAAATATAATATACGCGTACGAAAATATACAATGACATCTTTTTAGTTACTCCCTATTCTGAAAAGCCTTCCTTATCGTTGGAAACGTCAGAAAACAATACATTTTCGATATTTAAAGTACTTTTATAAAAACTAAGTTTACAATGAACTACTTTTAAGTATTTACGATGGTAATATTTTTATTTAGGACTATTTTTATTCATTAATAATACAAAATTTTTATTTTTTTTTATGAAAATATTTTTTTATATAGTTGATGAAATAATTTGGGTCTAAGAGTAGTTCATTTTAAACACACATATATGTTTATATCAGTATTATGTTTATATTAGTATCTTTATCAAATTTAATGACAATCCATATATACTTTCTCAAGATATCATGCGCGCGATGACTTACGGAGTAAAAAAAAAAGAGCTATTTTGATTTCAACAATACACAAATTCTGTAAAAGGCTAATATCAATAGCCAAAATTTCATGTTTATACATAAAAGGTTTTGAAGATAGACTAATTCAAACTTTGCATTTTTGCGTTAAATTTCGTCGCGTTTAAAAGGTACAAGACGACTTAATACACTACGAAAAACTATGACTACTAAGAAACTTATTAATGCCCTATAAAAAGTACTCGGATGCGTTTCAGAAATCGGCGGCGGCAAAAGATGCTTTGTTTTTATAAATACTTCTTTAAATCTCGAAAATACGATAATTTCTGAGGTTTCTAAGCAGAACGAACGCTTTTCGGAATGAGGAAAGATGTTATTGTATATTTTCCTTTGTGGTTATATTATATCTTCCTAGATTAAGAAAACATTATCTTTTTTTACAGTGTATAAGTCACAAACCTTCAACTGTACACTTTAATATAATAAAAGACACTTGAGAATTGGTAGCATTCGAAAAACCTACATTTCAGGCTAAGTTAACTGATTAATGCACTATAAAAACTACTTGGAAGCGTTTTCGAAAATCGGCGGCAGCAACTAATTACCTTGTATTTATAAATGCTTCTTTAAATCTCGAAAATACAATAATTTCTAGGTTTCTAAATAGAACGGCCGCTTTTTGGAATAAGGAAAGATGTTATTGTAAAATTTCCTTTGTGGTTAGATTACATCTTCCTAGATTAAGAAAACGTTATCTTTTTTTACAAACTTTCAATTAGGCGCATTAATATAAACAAGTAAAAATTAAATTTAAAAAATAAAAGAACCCGACTGCTTAAAAAGAGAAATAATTAATTATTTCTCATCAATGTTAAACTATTTTTTATATTACTTACCTATTTTTTTATTTACTTATATTGATGACTTTTAAGTTATGTTTAATTGTTAGTTCCTATCTATAAACACTGTTTTGATGAGGCCTATAGATGTCTATGATGGTTAGAGTTGCAGTAAAGCTAGAGATCCTACCTACACAACTTCCAGGTTGTGTAACATTTAAACGAGGCTTATGACTGTAAAATAGTGAATGAAACATCGTCTTCATTTTGAAAGACCTATCCAATGATATGCCACTCAATAGGGTGCGTAATTGTTTTCAGGTCTACCGCCATTTTGTATTTTACGGCCACCATTTTGAATTTATAAAAACAAAATCTAGCCTATAACCATTGGGGGGTTAAGGTGAATCGATAGAGACATTATTCATTAAAATCCATCCTGCCGTTGGGATGTTTCAAGGGTATAAAGAAATCCACATACCTAGATGCGCGAGAAACACATAACCCTTCTTGGCAGTCGGGTAAAAAGAATACACTTGAGAATCGGTAGCATACGAAAAACCTACATTTCAGGTTAAGAAAACTAATTAATGCACTATTAAAAAAACTAATTAATACACTATAAAAAACTAGTTAATACACTATAAAAAAACTAATTAATTCACTATAAAAACTACTTGAAATCGGCGGCATCAAAAGCTACCTTGTATTTATAAATGCTTCTTTAAATCTCGAGAATATAATAATTTCTCTGGTTTCAAAAGAGAACGAACACTTAGCGGAATAATGGAAGATGATATTGTACATTTTCCTGTGTGGTTATATTATATTTTCCTAGATTAAGAAAACATCATCTTTTTTTTTTTTTTTTTTTTTTTTTTTTTTACAGCGTATGAGTCACTTCCAATAGTATACTTTAGAGAATATTTTCAAAAGTAAAAATGCTGTAGATATATTTTTTTTTTAATTTTGCGTTCATTTACAGTGTCCTTTTCGTTTAAACTGTATATTTTATATACAGATTCCGGCTTTTTGGCAACCACATTATCACAATGACAATATAATGCAATAATGGAGTTACTTTTAACAAGTTTCATGCTGAAAGAATTAGTAGTTACTCTATACGTATAAAAACTAGTAGAATGTGCCAATCCCAAAACTTTCTTCTATCTCGTACATCAATACTGCAATATTATTAGTTCAATACTATACCAACATTGATTTTCATCTTAAATTTCTGCTTCAGTCAATTAATCGAAGTAAAAACTAATTAATCTCGATCATGATACTTATTAAAATCAGTAGTTTTTCTATATTCTGTTGTACATAAGCTGTTTGCGAATAGCAAGCTTAGCAAGAGGCGAGTTCCCGTCACTGCACGAGCCGCCGATGGACAACAGAACTACGAAAAACCCAGAAAATTATGCAAAAATCACTATCACAGCGCTCCTTTCCGGCAGAATATTTTAAAATTCAAAGAGGACCTGCAGGTGATAGGCAAAAAATTTTGTTCAGTTCTATTGATAACTTCATACACATTTCCAAGGTAAAATAAAGAAAAGGAATCAAAAATTGCTATTACAGCATTCCCTTCCGGCAGAATATTTTGAAATTCAAGGAGAAACTGCAGGCCACAGGCAAATACAAACTCAAACAATTTGGTTCAATTCTAGGCATAACATTTATTGATATACTTATTGATGTTACACTTATTGAAGACATTCATACACTTATTAACGGTACAATAATGAATATGCCACAGGCATCGCTATTACAGCGCCCGATTCCAGCGGAATATTTCTAAATCAGAGGATCTGCTGGCCATAGCCAAAAACACACACAAAAATTTTTGTTCATTTCTATGCATAACTCCATACACTTTTCGATCGTACAATAATGAAAATGGCACAAAAATCGCTATTATAGAGCGCCCTTCCGGCAGATTTTTTTTTTTAATTCAGTGAGCAAGCGCATGCTGACCATAACCAAAAACATACACATAAAAAATTTATTCAATTCTATGCATAACTTCATACACTTTTCGAGGGTACAATAACGAAACTGGCACAGACATCTCTGTTCGCCCCCTTCCGGCGGATTTTTATTGAAATTCAAGGAGGACCAATTGGCCATAGCCAAAATAACACACAAAAAATTTGGTTCAATTCTATGCACAACTTTAAACACTTTTTGATGGTACAATAATGAAAATGGCACAAAAATTGCTACTACAGCACCCTGTTCCGGCAGAATATTTCTAAATTGAAGGAGGACCTGCTTGCCACAGCCAAATGCACACAAAAAAATTTTGTTCAATTCTATGCATAACTTCGTACACTTTACTTTGGTAGAATGGCGACACATGGACACACTGACAGACGGACGGACAGGCAGAAATTTTGTATAAAGATGTTTTTTGGTGTCTCTGACACCTAAAATGTGTAAATCCGTCGAAAACCCGAAGTCGAAAAAAATTTCGATTACAATACTTTCTTTTATTGGAGACAGAAGAAAGTATAAATTATAAATATAAGTATATAATATAAGTATAAAATGTGGAAAATTAACACGAAAATACAGGGTGTCCGGGCTATAAGTATTCAAATTTTATGGCTTATTATTAAGGAAATACACATTAGACTATAATAGACTTCACCTCCGTGGATTGGAAACTCCTCCGAGATTTTAAAACATTGAACAAACCATAAGACTGAAACTGTGGATGAGTGGAAAAAGCATATCATAGAAGCAATTTGTCTAATAATTCTTGCTATGCTACAAAACATTTGGGGAGAACTGGATTACCGTTTAGACGTTTGCCGTTTTACCAAAGGTTCTTACATCGAAGTCTATTGATATTAAAACTTTGTGAGATGCTATTTTTATTTAAATATATATTTTTTAAAAATCTAATGGGCACTTTCGTAAAAATACTATCACAATGACAATTTAATGGCAATAATAGAATTACTTTTAACAAGTTTCATGTTGAAAGAATTAGGAGTTATTCTATACGTATACAAACTAGTTGGATGTACCAATCCCTAAACTTTCTTCTATCTCATGCATCTTAATATTTCAAAAAGTAGTTACAAATGTTAATACTGCAATATTATTAGTTCAATACTATACCAAGTTTGATTGTCATCTTAAATTTTTGCATCAGTCACTTAATCGGAGTAAAAACGAGTTAATCTCGATCATGATAGTTATTAAAATCAATAGTTTTTTTGTTATTCTGATGTACATCAGCTGTTTGCGTATAGCCAGCTTAGCAAGACGTGGGTTCCCGTTGCTGCGTGAGCCGCCGATGGACAACAGAACTACGAAAAACCGAGAAAATTATACAAAATTCGCTATCACAGCGGCCCTTTCCGGCGGAATATTTCCAAATTCAAGGAGGACCAATCCATATCCAAAAACATACACAAAAAATTTTGTTCAATTCTATTGATAACTTCATACACATTTCGAAGGTAAAATAAAAAAAGGCACAAAAATCGCTATTACAGCAATCCCTTCCGGCAGAATATTTTAAAACTGCTGGCACTGGGTGGAGTACTTCCACCAATGGAGTACTTCTAAGTGTCCTGTTGCGTGTAAGTCTCGTCCTGCAGTCGTCCGGTCGAGATCTCCTGTTCCTGGCTGTTCCCATTGGCCCGTATCTGAGGGTCCATGTGATAATGATGACAGCGAGGACGACTTTCTGCCTAGCCCGAAGCAAACCAAATAGCTTGGAGATGTTCGCCCAGTGCTTGCACGTAAATATACCAGTTATTATACAAAGCCTGCTTTTTTTCTAGAAAAAAATATGTAAATACTCTAATTTCCTGTGCATAGTAATTTGATATTGTAATATTTATATATATGTCTGTGACATTTATTTTAAATAAATGCGTGCAGCAGCACTTTTAAAACTTAAAATTTGTTTGTTTCTTATTTAATTAACAAACATTTTAATTTTCAGATGCTTTTTAGTTAAAAAACTTGTGTTTTTAATGCGTTCTTTGGACGTCCGCCATCTTGGGTTTTATATCCCCCACGGACGACCAATGTGTTAGATGACCGCCATCTTGGACGTCCGCCATCTTGGACGTCCACCATCTTGGATTGCATAATCCCTGGACGTCCGCCATTTTGAAAGGCCGCCATCTTGGACGTCTAGAGAATCTGATAAGCGGCTTGGACCCCTTCTTCCAACTAAGATTAGTATTACATTAGTTGGAAGACATCCAACGTCCAAGTGACCTTTGCACCCTCCAGATTCTGACGTCACGCCTGCGTATCCCGTCCAATTTTCAGCCTGCTGATCATGTGACCACTGACTGGACTTCAGTTTTTTTTTTTTTTTTTTTTTTTTTTTTTTCAGATTTATTCGTGACGTACGCTTCTGCTATTACGTAATCGCGATAAAGGGCGGGAGGTCTGCGGGATAGTCTTGGTCTGTGATTAAATTGATCTGTCACTTGTAATTCGTTGAGTGTGCATGTTTGGAGTGTTTGTGGAATGTAGTTCTGCTTAGTCAGGCGCAATCGAACCTGTGCTGATAGTATGTTTGATTCGCTTGCATAAAAACTGCTGAGCGCCTGCGTAATGTTAGACTGATTGTGTTTATAACACCCTGTACATAACACTGGCTGGTACATAACACTGGGAGAAACTGCTGGCTACAGGCAAATACATACACAAAAAATGGGCTCAATTTTATGCATAACACTTATTGATACACTTATTGATGGTACATTTATTGAAGACATTCATACACTTATTCATGGCACAATAATGAAAATAGCACAAAAATCGCTATTACAAAGCCCCCTTCCGGCGGAATATTTCCAAATAGAAGGAGGACCTGCTGGCCATAGCCAAAAAAACACACAGAAAATTTGGTTCAATTCTATGCATATCTTCATACACTTTTCGATGGTACACAAATGTAAATGACACAAAAATCGCTATTACAGCGCCGCTTCCGGCAGAATATTTACAAATCGAAAGAGGACCTGCTGGCCATAGCCAAAACCATACACAAAAATATTGATTCAATTCTATGCATAACTTCATACACTTTTCGATGGTACAATAATGAAAATGTCACAGATATCTCTATTACAGCGGCCGCCCCTTCCGGCGGATTTTTTTCAAATTCAAGGAGAACCTACTGGCCATAGCCAAAAACATACACAAAAAATTTGTAAATTTCGACGTAAAATTTGTAAAATGGCGACGTACGGTCACACGGACAGACAAACATTTTCCATAAACATGTTTTTTGGTGTATCTGACGCCTAAAACGTGTAAATCCGTCGAAAAAAATTTCTATTACAATACTTTCTTCTACTGAAGATAGAAGAAAGTAATAAAATGTGGAGAATTAACACTAAAATATATATTTGATGAAGTTCGCGTATTATGGAATGGTCGGAGTATATGGAATACTTCAATATCTGACGCATACGGTGTTGCAGACAAGAGTAAAACTGCCAAACGCTTCTTAGTATTCTCAAGAGGCACTGTACTCAGTTCTGTTTGGATACCTGTTGTTGCAGCGATGATATGAAATAAATTTTTATTTTCAATTTTTGCAGTTTTTGGCAGGTAAATTTTATAAATTATAAAATTACGTATTAATTATATTTTCTTATTAATTATAATGAATTTCGTATTAATTATAAAAACACTTTGTCAGTAATGTTAACCAAGTTCAGTATAAAGTTGAACTGTTATATTTATTGCTGTGTTAGTCAGTTTTCCTCAATGCTTTGATAACGAGTGAATAGGTTATGTTTTTCAAGATTGTGTGTTTCGGGTAATATAGAATATCAGCTAGACAACTGTTTAAAGACGAGTCTGAAAATTAAAACAAATTTTCCAAAAAATTCGATGGTTTATAGATGATGCCCTAAGTTTTACTCACTAAATAATTTTGCTTATTCTTTTAAATCGTGGTTTTTCTTGCAATTTTAATAATCTTTATAACATTTTTTTTTTTTTTACACACAACTTTTTATTTCATATTAAAAGACTGGAAGCCATAATGAAAAAAAAAAAATTTTTAGGATTCCGTACTTAAAAAGTAAAAACGGAACCATTATAAAATCACTCCTGTGTCTGTCTGACTGTCTGTCACAGCCATTTTACTCGTAAACTATGGAACGTGGAAAGTTCAAATAGGGGGAAGTAATAAAGACTACTGACGCATATATTTTCAGATTATTAAGCATCCATAAATTTATTATTTATTTAGTAAAAATGTAGAGGGGCTAATTAAGTTACTTGAAAAAAAAAACCTCTTTTCTTTGTATATCGTGTGGGGGTATAATGTGAAGGTTATCGTAACGTTGAACAAAAAAAAAAAAAAAATCTTTTAATTTTAGGTATTATATTTTGAAAGATATTGTGAAAATGTAGCGCAAAAATATGCCCCCTCTCCCCACATCTAATTCCTAATTTAGTCAAACTAAAGTTTTGAAAAAATTAGAGTTAGTAGACGTCAATTTAAATCTTGCAGGAAAATTATAGCGATTACCCTAGGTCACATAGATTTTGATAAAATCGCATTTTTCCGCTGCACACACATTTCGATTTACGAGCATTCAGCAAAAGTGTTAAGCAGCGCTGGAGATACCTATCGTAGCAGAAGTATAAAAGCACTGTTGATAACGATTTTCGAAAAATTCGTTAGTAATTAGCCGAGATATTAACCTTTAAAGATACGGATGGTTTGGACATACATGATGACAGGCGGGCGTACTCTATGTACGATAGGCTTTTAAAGCCTAGTTAACAACTTCTAATGCTATATGTGTAATGCAATTAGCAGTATAAAAGCAATACACGTCAAAACAGACTAATTTAATTAAAATTAATCACATAAATACTATGGGATTCGCGACTAGTATGCATTGAGTGAATCTCTCAATATGCTTTGAGTGACTTTAAAAGTTATTTAAAAACCTATCTGGAAAAACGCGCAACGGGCCAAGGCGGTATTTCAAGTTTGCGACCTCCTTTCGAAGCGCGCTTAGCACAATGCCTAATTGAAACATTGAACAAAGGTTTAGTTTTAGCTACAGTGTAGATAGAAAGGTTATTACTACGGTGAATTTAGTTTTATGAAAGCTAAATGAAGTTTAAATATGCACTGCTTTTATTTTCAGTACCGAATAAAGTTCATCGTAAACAGATTATTAAAATATTAAAAAATGAGTTATACAGAATAGCAATGTTTGATATTATTTAAGTTCCGTATCTCTTTGATCTTTCATGGCATATCCATTTACAATATTCTAGTATATACAGTTATACCCAACCCTACGTTGTATAGCTTTTTTTTTATAAAGTCTTAAGTATCCTTTTAGCAACGCTTTTTTTTTTAAATATTACAATAATTAATTCATATATTTATTCTACGGAACCCTCTGCGCGCGAGTAATATTCGCACTTGACCGTTTATAGATATTTATTTTTTTCTTCCACTTTAAACGGATTAAAAGATTTAAGAAATAGTCAAAGTTTGTTCTTTTATAAATTTTAATGTAACTCAATTTTTTTTCTGTTGACTTGCAAATAAAAAGGTATATAGTATTCCATAATACGCAAACTTTCTCTATACAGGGTGGTTCGAAAGGTCATGTCCAAACTGCACGTGTGGATGTGTCAGGTCATGGGAGCAAGAATTGCGTAGGAACTTGGTGTCGGGAAAGCGATAATGATGGTGCAAATACATCGTACCGTTACGCAAAGAAAAAATAACAAACGGTGTAAAAAGAGCTTTATTATACAAAACCGTAACCGAAATACAAAATATCTAATGAAAAATGTTACAAATCATAACAATAAGATATTAGTTCCATCTCCCATGGACCTCGCGGCACGGATTGCTGAAGCGTCGGCACGTGTCGGGGAGACACCTAGTCAATTGGAATGTGTTCGCGATTGTATCCGGTGCTGATGTAAACATTGCATCACGACTAATTGGACATATTTTGAGCACTTGTTATGAGTTGTAACATTTTTCATTTGTATTTTGTACTCAGATTAAGTTTTTTGTAAAATATAGATCTTTTTACACCATATGTCATATTTTCTTTGCATCTCGGTCACGGTGCAATTGCACCGTCATGATTGCGTTTCCGACCCACAGTTCCTATACAATTCTTGCTCATCATGACCTGACACACCCACACGTGCTGTTTGGACATGATCTTATGGACCACCCTGTATATCTGAACAATGTACTGAAAACATTTTATCGATTTCAGCCTCTTCATTATCAACTTGACTACTCAGGTTTACGTTCTTAGAAAGTTATTTCTTTGCCAGTATTACGAATAAAAAAGGGAAAAAAAGACTTGCGAAGGCAAAATAAGTATATAGCCCTGCTATTTTGGCCAAGTATTCGTGTTTGTTATATCATGGAAAAAAATAATATTCTCGTTTTTAATTTTGGTTACTTAAGTTGGAAAGAATATTCACTTGGAAGGGATTTAATTTTATTTTGAAAGAAATATATTAAAAGTATAGAAATCATAGAATAATTATAAAATTAATAATGAATTACCATTCATATTATTAATTTTTTATTAAAAAATTCTTTTATTCTCCATAAATGGCATTTATCTAACTATACTCAAGTAAAAAAACAAAAAACAATATTGTGCCAATAGTGCTTATATTGATTATATTATATAATTAATACTTCCTACAAAATGCCTAATATATTGACCGTATATTGGTCAGTTTGGAGTGAATATTTCATTTAATAGTGGGATGTTTATATAGTTTATTAATTTTAATGCAATTTTAACCAAAAATGTTCTCCAATGTATAGTGACTATTTCTGCAGTACTGGCATTTTACTGTAAGATATTCCCAATATACAAAAAGCATTTTCTTAAAAATATTTACAATGTAAAAGAAACATTTAACTTATATGAACATTTTATTTCGTGTATTTCTGAATAATTCAATATTGAGCCTTCAATACAACTGGTATAACAAATATTGGTTTGTCAGTATAATAATTTTTACAATAAATTTTATAATATACGCTACACCATTATTTTGCAGAACTTTTAATTAAAATTTATTAGACTAGCTTTACCCTATTCTTAACAAACGCTAATCTCATGCAAGTTTTTAAATGTAAACTATCTCATTAAATTAGTCACAATTAGATTATTCAAACGTTATCTTTATTTTATACTAATTAATAGTCGGAATTGCTTTTTGGAATCGGATTAACACGAAACAGTGGAGAAAAAATCACTTTTAAATAAAATTTATATTAAAAAACCTTTTAAATAAAAGTTATATAAAAAACCTCTTAAATAAGATGAACTATTTTTTTTTCGTGTTAAAATTCTTAGACGTTAATGTATTTTCTTATTTAATTTCGGAAAAGAAGAAATAATAACGTGCATTTTTAATAGTAAATAATTCAATAAATTATAATGAATATATTTTGAATAGCGAATGCTTTTAGAATTATCAAAGAAACGAGTAATTTTTTTTAAATAGTTAATTAATAAAAAATTCTAGACTTACAAAAAAGAGTTGAAAGGGAAACTTTTTGGTTCTTTGGAAAGGAGAACTTTGGCTATAAATTTTATCGAAGGATATATATGGGGCATTCTCACAATCTTTTGACTTTCATTTCGCTGAATAATAATTTTTTATTTAATACACTTTTTTGTGTTTTTTTTTAATTTCATATACTAGGAAACATCCCATTGCATGACTGAATAACAATATTAACGAGATAAATAAGTTTTGGACGATGTTGGGGATCCAAACACCTGGAAAACTCCTATACCGTCCCGTGTCCCTGATGCTGACTTTTAAGTTTGGTGCTGTCTGGATAAAATTGTTTCAATAAAAATAATTCGATGTAATTTTTTTCTGAAACTGGAACTATTGTTTTATATAAATATGTAGCTAAAAATTAACCTGCACACATTTTTAGGGTTGTTATTATTTTTTAAACTCTATCCCTGGGTTTTAGATTCCTTACCATCCCTCTTCGAAAATTATACAGAAAATCATTTCAGATGCAGCCACTTTTTTTCAAGTTTTTCCTCATGCAGAAGTATGCTAGAGAAATTCTTTGGCAGAAAATTTACTGTAGAATTTAAATCAGCATTTAAATATCAATTTCAAGCATCGTGGCTTTATTGGTAGTCTCACCGTCCCCAAGGTTTATTCCTGCACTTTTCGAGGTAAATAAAAAAAAAAAGTAATAATAATTTAATCCAATGTTAGCAACTGTTTCTAAAAATCAATGAATATTGTGACTATTACTTAGTCTTAACATGATTTTCCTAAAAATAGGTGGTAGTTTTCCTTCCAATACCATCCCCTTTTTTTACCTTACCGTCCCTTCTTTAACACCTCTTTAAGACAATGTTATACAAAAATTTTGCATTAAAAGTACTACATTGTTATTATTTCTTATTTGAATGTCCTGTGGGTACTATGCAAATTCATTATAAGTAAAAATTTAGAAGAAAATAGAAAGTTATAGGGGCAAAATAGTAAGGAAAATTAAACTCGCAAGTTTAACTTAAACCTCAGTTAAATAAAAAAAATTTCGCTGCTGACCATTTTTTCTTTATTTTGAATCATTAAGGCATTCGTCTATCAGATTAAAATGTTATTTTAGCAAGTTTAATTTTGTCAGATTTTTTTTTTCTCCAAAAGTCAAAAGAGTGTGAGAATTCCCATACATGTATATATATATATATATATATTTTTTTTTTTTTTTTTTTTTTTTTTTTTTTTTTTAACAGTTACACAAGAAGTTATATATTTGAAATTAAGTCAAGATTTAGTTTTTCAAATACGGAAAAAATACTAATAATAATTATTAGATTAGATTAGAAATAATAAGCATCTTTTAAATATTCAACCAATGAAATTTGCATATTTCTCCCCTCTATTTAACATGTTCATCGTAGTTTTTCCAAATGTTTGTCAAAGAATTTATACTTTATTAATTCATTTGTATCTTAATTTAGTAAGTTGTCAACTTGATTGTTACTTCAAGAATTTAATTTTTTTATTGACAAAAAATATATTCCAATTTCATTCCTTTACCTATGGGCTTTTCACATCTCCTCTGAACTTTTTTTTACACCATATTGTATTTTTTTATTTTCATTATGCGAATGGGATTAATAAATTTTCTATTGCATTTTAAAACCTTAATATATTTTAAGCAGTTTATACTTTAACGACACCAATGTTACAGATAGACGCTTTTGCTTACCTTTTAACGTTAAAAAATATGTTTTATTAGATAAAGATGCAGCACAAGATTGTAAAAATATTTAAATGATTGCTTTAGAACTAATAATGATAATTAATGCGAAAGTTACTAAATATTAAGTTACTTTTGTACTAAATGTTAAACAACAAAAAATAACTTTAGTAAAGTTGGAGTAATTTGTAAAATGATTTAGGCAAATTTATTTGCGTCTTTCAGAGTATCAGTAGATTAATAAATGATTGCAATTATCGGTACCGCTGTGATATTTTTCTGGTATCTGTATTTAATTAGAAGTAAATGACGCTTTACTTGATGCAATTTGTTTTCATAATTAAGTGAAGTACAACATTTATTACAAAGAGATATTACGATTAAGAAAGAAATAACTTATGATGAAATTTCTCTGGCTTTTTATTAAGAAGTAGGAAAATTTAATTATAATACAATAAAGCCATTTTCAGACAAATTAAGGATGAAATCCAATGATTTAAAATATATTACTTAATTAAGTGTTTTGACATGTGATATTACATGGGCTTTTGAAGTTATCCATTGAAGACAGTAAATAAAGTTTGAAGATGTATGTTAAGATAAGTGTAAGAATTTCAAAATACGCAAAAAAAGAACCACACAGTTATGTTATATTGTAGAAGAATATTTATTTAAGCGACAATTAAATAATGCTTATGTATATTCTTAAACATATCACAATGATTTTAACGTCATTATCGCAATAAAAGTTTTAATCTAATTTATCATTGGTGGCTTTCCGTTTAATGTTAAAAAAATTATTTGTTTTATTCAGATAAAGATGTAATACAAGATTGTTAGAATACTTAAATGATTACGTCAGAAATAATTCGAAATATAGTAAATATTAAGTAACTTTTTGTACTAAACGCTAAACAATATAAAATTACTTAAGTAAAGTTGGACTAATTTGTAAAATGAATTAGGCAAATTTATTTTTGTCTTTCAGTGTAACAGTAGAATAATAAAGGATTGCAATTATCGATACAACTGTAATGTGTTTCTGGTCTATCTATTTAATTAGAAGTGAATGATACTCTACTTGATGCAATTTGTTTTCATAACCAAATAAAGTCCAACATTTGTCACACAGAGATATTACAATTAAGGAAGAAGAAACTGTTGATGAAAGTGCCTGGTTTTTTATTAAGAACTAGGAAAATTTAATTATAATGAAATAAAGGTATTTTCAACCAAATTAAGGATGAAATCCTATGATTTAAAATATATTGCCTAATTAAATATTTTGACATGGGAAACAATATCAGCTTTTTAAGATCATCTATTCAAGTAAATAAAGTTTGAAGAGGTATGTTTACATAACTGTGAGAATTTTAAATCAATAAAAAAAGCAGCACATAGTTATGTTATATAGAAGCAATATATATTTGTAAGCGACAAATAAATGTCTAACTATATATGTTCTCAAACATATCGCAATATTTTATACTCATCATCGCAATAAAAGTTTTACTCTATTTTATAATTGGTGATATCGAATAATTATAGTTTTATCTAGATAATATATAATAATTTTATGTATAAATATAAAATTAATTTACATATAATAATTTTACAACATATATCAATATTAAATTTATAGTATATAATAATTTAATTTAAAGATTTAAAAAGAATTTTCAGGCAAATTAAGGATGAAATCTTATGACTTAAAATATATTGCTTAATTAATTGTTTAGACATGTGATAAAATATGAGCTTTTAAAAATCATCCATTAAAATAAAAAAATAAAGTTTGAAGAGGTATATTTACATAAGTGTGAGAATTCCCAGATACGCAAAAAGAAGCACATAGTTACGTAACATAGAAGTAGAATATTTATGTAAGCGTCAATTAAATGTCTGATTATGTATGTTCTTAAACACATCGCAAGGATACTTCTTCATAGTAATAAAAGTTTTACTCTAATTTATCATTGATGGCTTTCCCGTTTAATGTTAAAAAGATAGTTTTATTAAGATAAAGATGCAATACAAGATTGAAAAAATATTTAAATGATTGCTTTACAATTAATAATCAGAATTAATTTAAAAGTTATTAAATATTAAGTAACTTTTTGTACTAAATGCGTTAAACAATAGAAAATAACTTAAATAAAGTTGGAGTAATTTGTAAAATGAATTAAGCAAACTTATTTTCGTCTTTCAGTGTAAGCGTAGAGTAATAAAGGATTGCAATTATAGGTTCCGCTGTAATGTGTTTCTGGTTTCTCTATTTAATTAGAACTGAATGATGCTCTACTTGATGCAATTTGTTTTCATAATCAAATAAAGTCCAACATTTGTCACACAGAGATATTACAATTAAGGAAGAAGAAACTGATGATGGAAGTGTCTGGCTTTTTATTAAGAACTAGGAACATTTTAATTATAATGAAATAAAAATATTTTCAGTCAAATTAAAGACTAAATCGTATGATTTAAAATATATTGCTTAACTGAGTGTTTTGACCGGTGATACAATATGAGCTTTTGAAGATCATCTGTTGAAGTAAATAAAGTTTGAAAAGATATGTTTACATAACTGAAAATAACAACTAGGAAACATCTATATTATAATGGACAAACGTGTCTGTGATTAATGCTGATGTCATTATGACTGTGGCAACAGCAGGCGAATAAATTTCGCTTTTACTGCAATTTTTTGTAACTTCTAAACATCGCACATCTTCAATTTTTACACCGTCGTCTGTAAAAAAAAAAAATACTTTCAAATGTGCTTCATTTTAAAACTGCATCGCAGTTTGTTTGAAAACTTTAACGCAATTTAATCATTTTTTATGGTTTTTAAAATGCCTTTCAAGCATGAATATTTATTTAATTTATCACTATCGTGTGCAGACGACAACGAAACATAGATCCGTTTGCTCTTAAAATAATAAAAATTGTCCGGCATTTGTTTCCAGCCTACATTCCATAACGAAATTAAAACTTCGTCGATAAATGAAAAAAAAAATGACAATCAAATAAAACATATATTTAATATGGGTTAGCAACTACGACCTTTGGCAGCTAAAATTATTAGAATAAAAATTATTGCTGTAAGTGGCAATCTTTGTCGATTTCTTCGGTTGTTAACTCTTGGAACGAAGCCAATACGAAATTATCAATTTTAATAAATTTCAAAACTTTATTTGGAGACCTTAATAATATTTTCATATAAAAAGGGTTTTTTTGTGGTTAGTGAGCCAATTAAATAAATAAATAAAAATTAATAAATGTAAAAAAAAAATATTAGAGTTTTCAATAATAAGTTTTAAACAATGGGTTTCCCCTATACACCCGCCACCCGGGAAGGCTGGGTTGGATCCTATGGTTAATTATAATGAGAGAAAGATATTTTCAGGCAAATTAAGGATGAAATCCTATGATTTAAAATATGTTGCCTAATTAAATGTTTTTAAATGTGTTACAATAAGAACTTTTGAAAATCATCCATTGAAGCAAGTAAATAAAGTTTGAAGAGCTATGTTTACATAATTGTGAGAATTTCCAAATACGGAAAAAAGAAGCACATAATTAAGTTCTATAGAGGTAGAACATTTATGTAAGCGTCAATTAAGTGTCTGATTATGTATGTTTTTAAACATATCGCAATGATTTTAACTTCATCATTGCAATAAAAGTTTAACTCTAATTTATAATTGGTGATATCAAATAATAATAATTTTATCTATATAAGATATAAAAATTTCATAATATATATATATATATATATATATAAATATAAAACGTATAATTTATAATAATTTTACAAACTATATCAATATTAAATATATAATATATAATAACTAGGGGGCTCATCACCCTGCGAGCTACGCCCGCTAACCCACGTTCAGGCTTCGCAGTCTCTGAAAATATACTAACGTGCCCTGTTTAAAAAGTAAATTACCAGGTTACGGAAGATTGAATCATATTATCAGTATAACAGCGGTTAACTTCTGAAATAGCGTTGCCATGCTTTTCCGCTTGAATGGGCATTTTTCTGTTACATGGCCTCATTCATCGCTGTCGTAATAAATGACGTCTGTTTTTGGATTGATAAGTAAGATATCAATTACACATTTGAAAATTAGCTTGTATAAAATGATTAGGTTAAAAATGACGCTATCTTTCTGAGTTTTATAATGACGCTATGGATAATATTCTTCCTATAGATTTGAGGTTAAAGAGCTGCGTGGGAATAGCTTTCAGATCCACGTATTGAAAAGTATTGTGTTTTGAAATTTTGCGCTTATATTTTATGTCTTAATCGAGTTTTAGATATTTCAAGAACAGGTATACCTTATTCATGAATTCTTTACTCTATTTTAATACACCATCATAAATATTTTCAAGTTAATTTAACAATTTATATTGTTTGTATGGTACTACTTGATTACCCGTCGACCAAACAGCTATCGCCAAACTATAAGATTATATACCAATAATGGATGACCGTAAATGTCGCATTCACTTGACGTTAAACACGATACAAGTGTTTGTTACGTCATCAAGTGATTTTTAATTCGACTTTTTGTGTCTATTTTTATTAATGTTTTGCTAATTTATTTGTTCGATCGTACTTACAATTATGTTTGTGTGTGGAAGTCAAATCTTGTGACTCATTTTTCACCCACTTCATGTTGACATATAGCTTCGAAATTTAGAATATATATGTACATTCCTGAGGTCAGTACATGAATTGGACATTGATGGGGCCTCCGTGGCCAAGTGGTTAAGGCACCACGCCGCTACTCGCTTGAGAGCGTAGGAGGTCTGCGGGCTCGATTCCCGCTGGCTCTCCGTTGCACACTCTCTCTGGAGCCCCGGTTGTATTTCTCTGGTGTTGTAAATTTTCTTGTGACTATCTCGTCCTTGTATGTAATGGAAAAAAGGAAATACAAATTATGGTTTGTGTTTGTATATAACAAGGATCATTCGAGGCGAACAGCCATAGTTGCGATAGGCCCCAAAGCAATCTCCACTACGGTGGACTTCAATGTCAATGTATGGACATTGATTTTTTTTTAATTCGATAACTATGGGGGGCAACGGAGAGGGGCAACGGTTGATTTCCTATGGAGAAATCAGTATCAGCTTCAACAATGAGTAATTGTTGAATATTCCTAATGGCAGGGTTGCCACAATAGCGCCAAATGTTGACTCACTAGGCGCAATATCGTCGAATTTGGCGGTATTTCGCCAAATCTGGCGACAAAAATAAATTGCCATATATGAAGACAACTTGGCGACAGCTAGCTAATTTGGCGAAAAACCAAATCCTACTTTTTAGTGCATTTAAAGAAAAATTCTACATTTTTGTGGATTTAAATGAAAGCATGTTTAAAAAAATCTTTTTTCGAATTTATACTTATTTAAAAATGTTATATAAGTTTGTATAATTTGGCGAAATTGGTCTAAGTTATAACCAAGTAGCACCGTTTGTATTACTTAATAAGAAAATCCGATTTTTGTAATATGTATTTAATTGAATAGTTATTCGTACAAAATAAATCGAAAATATTTTGCGTATGCACTTATCTGTATTTATGCTGATTTCATATATTAAAAATTTGCTTGCGCGCTACTATTATACCATGTGTCATTTTATACCATTAGACTAATGTCTGTCGAATGTATATTTGCACGGTTTTTGTTTTAACATGAATAAGAAACACCTGGTAGCGAAAGTGTAGGAAGGTAAAAGGTGTGCAAATAGACGTTCCTCTGACTCTCTTTAAAATTGAAAAGGAAACATTTTTTTCCGTCTATGGAATCTGAAATTGACAGATGATTTTTGATTCCGGACGATCGAAATGTGATTTTTCTCCCCTGAAAAATATAATTTAATCTCAATATTGTTTCACTATCAATTGAAACAAAAGATATACTAATTTCAATTATTAATCTGAAATTGACAAAAAAGAAAAAATCTAACAATCCCTATAGTTTTTCCCTGTTCTTCCCTCTAAAAAAATGGAGTAATGTTGTTGCCATTACAGATTTTCACTACAGAATTGTAATTAAAATAAGAAAAAAAAATAAGATTTTGAAAACTAATTTAAATTTTAAAATTTTGATACTATTTTTTAAATCTGTTGATGAATACGGATTTTTGGTGTTATTTCACCGCATAATATTCTATATTTTAGGAGAAATAGACGAAAAACTAAATCAGTCGTTTAATCAGTCGTTTCACAAATTCGTTTCAGAAAATCCTTTTACAAATTCGTTTCATTAGAATTTTATATATATAGGGTAGATTTTATAATATATATTAGGTCATCAAGTATGAAACGTGTGATTACAAGAGGGCCATATTACCAACTGGAAAACCTTCCACCAGTAAATTTTAATAGAAATTTTCACCTTATATAAATGCCATATTCATGAAAATTACTGTTATGAATAACAGAAAAGTGTCTATTATTTTTTACTGGTGGAAGTTTTTCCCGTTGGTAATCTGGCTCTTTTATAGTCACCAGTTTCATACTTGATGACCTGATACAAATATAAAATATATAATATGTAATAATTTAAAAATAAATATTAATATAAAATATATAATAAATCTATGTATAATTGTAAAGTGGTAATCATAGCCAAGAAATTTTTTTTTCTGTGTCTATTTTATTAAATGAAATATGTGGTGTTTAAATTTTAATTTTTGAATGGCATTGTTTCAATTCTCTTAAATAAATTATTGTTTAAAAATTGCATAAAATTTTTACTCAAAATCTTGTCCCTTTAAAGATTCATTTTATTTACATCTCTAGTAACTATAACAATTTAAATAAAAGTCTAATTAAAACAATCAAGCTTTCTTTTTCAGAGAATTAACGTTGATTTTTCTAATTAGCGTAATTTAAATATAAGAAATTTCACAGAGATTAAGCATTCCTTTATCTTAGAAGTTTTAACTTTTAATAAATATACTTAAGCAAGTTTTTTTTATGCGTGTGCAGTTTTAAATAAAATCCAGACATCTAGCGTCTAGAGCATTTAAATGTACTTCTGTTAAGCTGGACGTGTTGTGTAGTAAAAAGAGTTTTCTTAAACAAAGAATATATCTGATTTTTGGAAAATTTCCTTAATTTTTTAGAGTACTTTAGTGTAATTAAAGCTAATGTTATTCTAAATAAATTAAAAATATTCCTTTTGTGTCCACCGGGACAGATGCGCTTCAACGAATAAAATTAAGTAGAATAGAACAGTGAGTTTCGTTAATAAACTATTTTAGGACGAAAGAAACTGTTTAAATTTACTACTTTATATATATATTCGCTGCCTGTGATAAGAGTTTACAGGCTGTGTTAATTTTAACTGCGCGTCATTTTATTTCAATTTTATATAAAACAGAATATTATTGAAACTACTACATTACATTTTTACGAATATTAGAATTCATCGTGTTAACTATAATTTAAAGCATAAATTTAACAACAAAAGAAAAAAAAAACTCTTTGTTGGCGCAATTTATTGTATGCGCCATCGTGGTTAAAATTATTAAATGGTTTGTAATTTTTTAATTAATTTCATGTTGAAAACTTTAACTATCAAATTAAAATTCAATTTTGCATTAAATTGCATTTAAATTCAATTACACCATTAAAGAACCGCTAGTCCAAAAACCACGAATGAAGGAAACCGGTAATAAAAAATGCGAATAAAAAAACCGCTACGTAAAAAGCAAGAATAAAAAAGGCTTTTATTTTTTTTTAATTATTTCCATGTTGAATTCACTCATCAAATTCAAATTCAAATTTACAATCAACTCCATTCAAAATCAATTACATCATAAAAAACCTAAAAAAGCCGCGAATAAAAAATCTCCAAATAAAATACCGCCTTATTGACCAACTTATTCACGCACTGAGGGTTTTTAATCAACAAATACTTTTCAATTTTAAAATTAGCTTCATGTTGAGTACTTGACTCATGAAATTCAAATTCATATTTACAATAAATTTAATTTAAATCCAATTACATGAAAAAAGAAACCGAATAAAAACCCTCCTTTGAATTTTTAAATTACTTTCGTGTTAATTATTTCATTCATGAAATTCAAATTCAAATTTACAATCAATTTCATTCAAATTCAATTACATCATAAAAAACTGCCGAAAACAGGGTTTAAAAAATTCACAATAAAATTATTCGCTAACTCAATTTACGCTCTAAACTGGTTAAAATTAACAAATACTTCTGAATTTTTAAGTTGTATTCACGTTGAATACATCTTTCATCAGATTTAAAATCAAATTTTCAATAAGTTCCATTTTTATTCAAATACATCATTAAAATATACTCTTTACATTATCAAGGCTCCGCTTCGGTCCGTTTTTGAAGAACTTTCTTTCAAATAATTATTATTATTTATTTAGATTTCTCTGCAAACTTTGTAGAAATTTACCCCGAAGAATATTTTTGTTGCAAATGTTGTAAAAATGTACCTCGATTTTTTTTCTTCTGAAATATTGGTATTAAAAAAGAACCAGTCGGAATCCTGCATTATCTTTATGCTTCCGAAACTACTTTATTTACATACATATTTATATACATACATACATCTTGTATTTTACATACAATGTCCAAGATCTGTTATAGAAAACAAACTTCTTCATTGAAAGTACAATTGACTAATAACATTGTTGTGAGATAGCCGATAGTCAATTTCTCAAAAATCTCTGAAACTTTCCCGAAATCAGTGATTTTTCAACTGGTCTTGAGGTAAGTTCCCATTCTCTTTCCAACCAAAAAAGTCAATTTTAAATTTTGAATTTACTACTATAAAAATATTTAATTAATTAAAGTAGAAATTTTTCACCGAATAAAGTCGAAAAAAAAATTTCCATGAAAAAAAGAAAGAAAGAAAGAACAATGGATTTCAGAAATAAGATTTTTATTGTTATCGATTTCTTACGCGAAGAAAATAACAAGAATTACGAAAAGATAAATATTTATTAAAATTGGATAAATAATAAATGTAGAACTTATAACACGTGTTAACTGTGAATGAAGAGCATGACGACAATGTTTGATAATTGATAAAATTCAGTCAAAGTTAAAGTTTTTATTTTAGAAACAAGAAATATTCATTAGCTGTTTCCGCCAAACAAAAAATAGCGAAGCTGCAATAATATGCATTAAATATCGAAAACTTTGCTAATCTGCTATTTTAGCTCCACGAAAATTGATTGCGCTCACCTCAGAAAATCAACAGAAATTGTCTTGCCAAGTAATACAAGTAAAACTTTGATAGGACCAAATCAAATTAATAATGTGATGTAGCAGATTTGTTAGATTAAGTTATATCCTTTCAGATACCAGTTTAATCCTTTATCTACTGACGGTACTTATAAGTACCGTTAAAATAACTTGTTATAAAATTAATTTAATATATCGATTAGTAATAATACAGTTTAGAATGAGTTACAGATGCATTACTTTATCATGTTCCAAAAGCATTATCGGTTACACAACACAAAAATATTTTTAAAGGATGGTTTCTTTGGCCTTTGCATCTTTTCAGCTTTCTTGGCGTTGGAGGGGGGGGGGGGGGATTTTTCAATACAGAAATATTTCTATAGTTCTATTGTAAGAACATTATATTTCTAGATTTCCTAATTCTACAAAATATTAAGAAAAATATATAAAATAAAAGATTTGAGTGGGGTTATAAATATTACATAAAATCCCAATAAATTCAAATTTAATGAATCCTTCTAAATCCTTCAATCCTTCTAAAATTTATTAAATGATTATGTAAATCTTCTAATATAGTTTCAAAAATTCACGAAAAATACTTTAGAAGATGAAATGTTCACGAATTCATAATTCAGTGCATAAAGGGTTAAAAAGATTCCTAATGAATATTTCTTGTTTCTAAAAGAACTTTGACGGAGTCCATGTGTTCGATGTTTTGTTGTTGTGGTTGATGTTAGTACTGATGAGACAATGCGATGACATAGCAAAATGTATATTTTGTATGTTTTTGATTTTAAATAAATGTTTGTATTTATATATTTTTAATTTAATTGCTTTTTAAATGTACTCAAGTCTGTCTAATATTTCATAATTAGTTTAAATAATAATATGATTAAGATGTTAAAATGTACGTGTATCCTAACACTAGATCTGCCATTAAGGGTCATTTTGACCCTGCCAAATGGATAAAAGTCGATTCGAACCAGAAATTTCTTTATAAGATATGTTAAACGTATATAGCACAGTACTGAACAACAGAGCAGCGTTGAGGGGCTCCCTAGCTGATATTAGCTTAATACCCAGTCTGAAAATTTAATCTCTTACATATTAATGAGCCATTGGGAAAAAGTATAGGTGTAGTTTGTTAAAAACTACATAATAATTAAAAGAAAAAATTTTAAGGATACAAGCTAAAATTAAGAACTTATTTTTAAGAGATAAAAAAAAAAAAGTCTATAAACAAAGATAAAGATGTTACAAATATATTTAAATATAGGTATAGCTGTAGTTGCAAGAACTACTATAAAAAAGATAAAAAATGTGAAAAAGAATTAATGTTAGCACTTGTTCAGAAGTTACACTCACCAAGCTAGGGCAGGAAAAGCTGTAAAGGGGGCAGCAACACCCACATTACACAAAAAAGGCACTAATCAGGGCGATATATATATATATATTTTCCTGTATAATAATATAGAGAAAAGGTGTAAGCAGTTCTTTTTAAGTAAAAAATATTAGAAGGATGTAAAAAAAAATAGACAGAGAGCAATCTTGATGCAGTGAATACAAAGCTCATGGGGAGTCCATAATAGTGGAATACTTAGGTCGCTTGCGGTGGTGGGGCTCGAAGGCATCATAGCCTGGTAGCTCTGCTACGATACCGTTAGGAAGATCATATAAAGTACTGTAGAATTTTTTAGCAAGGTCTTTGATGCGTTTTCTTAAAGTGATGGTATTAAGGTCCCTACGGACGGTATGTTTCGCAGGTAGCGGGAAGCGTTGTGAACAATGCAAAGATGCTTGTTATGCAGGCGACTGAGATTATCCATGGAGGAGCTGCAGGTGAAGCCCCAGATCGCACTGGTATAAGTTATGATAGGGAGGATATAAAAATTATAAAGAAGTTTATTATAAACTTAAAGAGTTTTACTATTGGGTAGGGGTTTCAGAGAGATAGAATCTCAAGCGACATTTCTCCTTATGGAAAGAATATGCTTGCTCCATGTGAACCTACGGTCCGGGATGACCCCCAGGTATTTGGCATCATCAGACCATGGAATAGTAGTATTATTAATAGTTAGTCTAAGGGGGTAGGTAAATTCACTGGAGAAATAAACAGAAGAGGTTTTACTTTCATTAATGAAGACGCGCCACAAAGTGCACCAGTCCAGGAAGTCGTCTAAGTGAGTCTGTAGGTACCTGTACAGACAATACGGGTGGTGGATTGAGGCGTAGATACGTGTATAGTCCACATAAAGAGTGTGTAAAGTATGTGCGCAAAAAGCGTGGGATGTCAAACAACATTGGGCCCAACACGCTTCCCTAAAGGATGCCCGCTAGGATGAGGAATATAGCTGAAAGAATATTGTTTATGCGGATGCAAAAAATTCGACCCGCAAAGATAGGAGTATATTAAGTGTATAAGTCTGACGCAAAAATTAAGCTTAATTATATCGTATATAAGTCCTTCGTGCCAGACTTTATCAAAAGCCTTTGCGACGTCAAGGAAAATAACAGCAGCAAGAATCTTCGCATTGAGTTTCTCACTAAGAAATTCAACAACACGAAGAAGATGGTGTCGTGTTGAGTGTTTTAAGTGAAAGCCGAACTGCTCAGGCGTGAGAATGTTGTTGTTCTGTATAAAATCCTGCAATTAGGCCTTATGACACGTTCAATGATTTTATTGAGAGATGGTAGTCGTGATATGAGTCTGTAGTTAATGGGATCAGAAAGGTTAGTTCCAGGTTTAGGAATAGGTGAAAATATAGAATTTATAGAGAAATAATTGAATTTAAAATAGAGTTAGGTCTGTGATACATATAATGCAGTTCTGAGGAAGATTTTTGAGAGCAGTGTTAGAAATTTTATCGTAAACTGGGGTCTTGCATATACAGCATATAAATATCTGAGTTATTCTGAGTTTTGTATTGCAGTTATTTATATATTTACAGAGAAATATCTTATATAAAAATACTACTTTTTTTATGAAGTACTATGTACATTATTACTAAAAAATAAGATCCTTCATTAGTAAATATATGTTATTATGCCCTTTGTACATAACTCTTTAAAATTAATTATAAAAAGTAAACTAACGCTGATATTTCATTTGTTATGTGAAGTGAAATAGGAAATGTTTCCTTGTTAAAAATAAAATGCTTTTAATTTATATCATTCTGTACTAGTATCTATGTCTTGTCATTTATACAAATAAATTACGGATCTTGCCTTATAAAATAATGGTTTTCAGCAGTAAAATGAAACAGATTAATATATTCCAATACTTTTTTACATCCATCTTGTTACTTCAGCTTTAGTGTCATGCTCTTCTTATTCAGAACTTTCAGTGTAAAATGAAAAGTAATTCATTATTCGGTGCACTTTCTTTTTTTTCTGGTGGCAGCTTTTATTTTAATTCCATTATATAACAGAAATTCTTTTGTGGCAATCTAATTTATTCAAACTGAATTCCCTAATGCATTCAAGACGTTAATATAATAAAAAAAAATAAGGTTTCTCCTTACATAAATTCTCAGTTCCATTGATTATTTTGTCACGTGCGAGTTTCTGGTGAAATACAATAGACGTGTACAAATGGATGCGGAAAAGAACGTACCAGATATTTTTATTTTCTAAAAGATATTAAACTGATAATAAATTAAAACCTCATTTAACGACAATGCAAAAGGATAGATAAAATGTTTAATTTCGTTTTATTTTTATTTTAGAAATTTTCGAAGCTAATCTAATAGTTTTGCTGCTTGTTTCGAAAAACAGATGTTTATCATATTTAGAATAATTTTAGCTGTTTAAGAACGTTATAAAAATTAATTTAATTTTTAGTTGAAGTTAATCCTTTGTTTTAAAATAAAAATTGAAACAATTAAATGAAGTATTTTTATAGTATTTTAAATAACTGTTTATGTATATCGTTATTTTAAATAGTATTGTAGATATAATATTTTAAATTAGCTCATGCTTTTATAAAAAAAATAAGTGTTTTCCGCGGAATTTTCGAATAATGTTTAAGGGGGTGCGGGACACAAAAATCTTCAAATTGTCTAAAAAACGTTTATTGCATTAAACATTTCTCTGTTTTTTTTTTTCTGCTTAAAATGGCGTATAAATCATGTTTCTATCTTAATTGGAATAGGAAATATTAATTTTTTCGTTTTGGTTTCTTTCAAAATCTAGCTTTCAAGCAATGGTTGTTGTGGAAACGACTTCTTGTAAAAAAGCGTTTTTCTTCATGATGGGTTTTTTCACCATTTCTCGTATTGAAATTGCTATAACTCAATAACTGTTAAAGATACAGGGTTCAAATTTGGAACATGTCTTTTTCAATTATTTTACTTTAATTAAGGTTCAGCAAATTAAAAAAATATTTACTTTTGAAAATATGATTTTTTTTTTAAAGTTACATCAATTTTTTTCTTAATTTTTACTTTAAATATCTATAATTTTTCTTATATATAAATTCTTATTTTTTTAAAATGCTGAATCAAAATTAACACTTATATATTTCTGTTTATTTAAATGAAAGAAAATTTAAATTCTACAAATAATATTTCGAGTTATAACGATTTTAAATTACCCCACTTTTTTACAAATTTTTAAATTTTATTATTTTTTTTAAATTATCAGAAGTTTTATCATGTGATTTTGTTTACAAATTATATGGGTAAACATCGCAAAAAATTTCAAAATTTTAACTCAATAAATAAAAATTATTTTTAAACGTGTCCCGGACCCCTTAAGGTAAATGCACCGACAGTGGGCCACGTACCAGAAGTGGGCCATTAATTTTAAATTTTAGAAACAAGCACAAAATGCATTTCTGAGAAACAACTGAAAGAAAACTGATTGACTAACATCCCTAAGGGGTCCCAGGACTCTTAAACTTGGATTAAATGGAAAAAAAAAAAAAATTCAACCATTTAATATCTCAAAATATATATGATTTAAAAACACAAGATTAATTGGGATGAAAGATATAAGTATGTTCTTTCATTTCATGCATTTAATAAATTGTAAGATGCAGAATTAGCATTTACAGGGGACTCCAAACTGTTACACATTTGACGAGCAGAAAATTGGCATAACAACTTACGCGCAGGATTTCAAAATAAATTTTGCAACTAGAATAAAAATTTTGGTGCCCACATATACTTCAGATAATAATAATTCACCTGAACCTAAATAAATCTCTATTTAAAGCATTTTTATATTTTTAATACAAAGTTATACTTAGCTAATGCAAAATTTTAAAAATTTCAACAGTATAATCACCTAAAAAAAAGATATTTTTTTTTTCTTGTTTAACAATGAAAAGGAAATTTTAGGTTCAGTTTATACAGAGTAACATGAAACATATGTTTTGAAATTTTCATGAAAAAATATTCAGAAGTTTTTGAGATATCCTGCGCGTTATGCCCAAAAACGTCATTTGGAGAAAAATGACTGCAAAGTTTCGGTAACACCGCTTCAGCTATTGCGCAGGTATAATCCTAAAAACCATAACTTCTGTTCTAATGGGAATTTCAAGGAAACAATTATATCAAAATGTTCAGAAAATATAAGAGTTAAACATCTAAAAAAATTATAATTTCGAAAATTTTGAAGCTTTAAGAGTCCTGAGACCCCTTAAATGTTAACTTTCCATAAACTATTTGGAATAATTGTTTTTTTTTTTTTTTTTTTTTTTTTTTCCTGGTTCATTCGTTTATTTTCTAGAATGTCTTCAAAAACATATTTTTTGGCAAATTCCTAGAGATTTAATTAAGAGATAAGTTTTTATATAAAACATTGTTTCTTGAATATTATATTTTATTTTAAATTAACCTACTGCTGATATACTCTATTACATTGTAAATAATTTGTTGATAAGCCGAAAACTTAACGATTCATGTATCAGAAATTTACTACGCCCACTACTGGAACACAGAGGAAGGTAATACAGTGAAACCTAACTGTGTGATCACCTCCATTGAGCGACTACCACCATTAAGCGACCACCTCCCTGAATGATCATTTTTTCATGGAACGAAATTTATTTTGATAGGCTCAATACTAATTTAACCTCCATTCAGAGAACATCCCAGTTGTACTCCCTCCATGAGCGACCAATTTCTTTGAAGAAAATGAAACAAATTCCGTTTTTCCTGGTCGTTTGAAGAAGGTTTTATTAGAAAAATAATTCTGAAGAGTGCATTATTCATCAAACTTCTAAACTAAGTTTAAATTTTTTTATACTGGTAACTTTTAAGTGTTTAAACCTCTTTGCGCCTTTTTTGGCAATGAATTTAACTCTGATGACAAATTAAGAATGACAGTCAATAAACTTCCCTGCCTTATTCTGTCAGGAAACTCTCAAATAAACAGATAAATTAATGAGATCGTCATTATTTGTTCCCGTCCCAAAAAAATTGCATTTATATACTGAATTTCGAAAGGACTTGGAAATAAAATTTATAAAAGATAAAACTGTAAAATTAACACAAACCTCAATCTATTCATTTTTGAACCTCTGCAGTAATTAACTTCTGTAATTAATTTTTGCTATGATACTTAAATTTTCATATTTTTTCCTAATGTGAAAAATAAATTTTAGTAACATTAATTATTACCTTTTTTTCAACTAATCCATTAAGAGATTAGTCTCGGAGAGACCAATTATTATTGGAACGGACCGTGGTCGCTTTAGGGAGGTTTTACGGTATTTTTTGTTTTTCATTTTTTTCCGAAGGATATATTTTGCAACTTTTAATGTTTATTCTTATACATGAAGGTTGGGACCAGGCTAAAAATATACGTATCTTTTGGAATTCACTAACACCGTAATAATAATTTGATTAATGTGGCCCACTACGGGTGCGTTTAACTTAGTTGAGGATATACTCTGAAATATTATTATAAATACATTTATTTATATAAAAAAAAAAGATATACGAGTATTATTATTGGAATATAAAGGTATCATTGATAGAAAAGCATTAATTTTCCCCATTTTTAAATATTTTCTACATAAAATTTATAAAGATTAAAAAAAAAAAAATGTTTCTTATATTATGCCTCTTTCTTTTAACGATAAGGAAAGTTGCGACTTATGATTGAAGGTCTAACACGTTAAATACCACGGTGACTGACATTGAAGCGCTGAAAAATTTACAATGTTTTAAGCAATTTTTAAGAAAGTATAAACCTGTAATAAATAAAAGGTAGATAAATTTTAAATAAATGTTCAGTAATTATTTAAAACAATATATAATTTTTTAGTTTTATATCATATTTTAAACGTCAGTCATTGGTGAATGATGCGTTTTAAACGGAAAGTTCACTGTCAGTCACAGGTGACTGACGTGACGCTTAACGTGTTAATTCGCTGTTTTCTCTTTTAACTTTCATATTTTAAAAATAGTTTAATCTTAGTGTGTTACTTCCTTCCTAACAAAGGTGTTTAATATTGAAGTTTTTGGCAGAATAATAACATACAAGTCAGTTCAAATTTTTCAGATAAATGTTTTCTTTTCATTAAATGCCAATTGTGGCCATAAAACAAAATGCAACACCCAAGACTAGATCAATTAATACATTTTTTAGCGATCCATGGGAGTTGTTACAAAAAAGGTATTTTATTTAATAACACATAACACATACAAACAGACTATGCCAAAAAGAGCTATAATAATAAATCTTTTTATTTAATATTTAAACTACCTCCATATTTTAATCTATAATCCATGTTTTAATATTCAAAACTTAATACTGTATTCCTATTATATTACATAGATAAATAGAAACATTACCTACATGTCTAAATACATACAATTTAACATACGAGACGTTGATTTTGAGTCTACACTGTAAAAAAAAATCTGTGACGTTACTAAAGTTTTTCTAGGAAACTGGGATTCCTAGAACTTTTCATGCAACGGCAACAACAAAAATTCCTGTAACAGCGTCTGTTACAGAAATTTTTCTTGTTGCCGTTACATAAAATTTCTAGGAATCCCAGTTTCCTAGAAAAACTTTAGTAACTTTACCGATTTTTTTTTTACAGTGTGCATTTTTTATTGCTAGATACTGCACGAGTTTACAAAAAATCATAAAATTATTTTACTAGTGTCTAATACAGGCATGTCAAACGCGCGTCCCGCGGGCCATAACTGGCCCCCCGACAACTTCTTTGTGACCCGCCAATCCTCTGGCACTTTACGTTTGTTTAATTCAGTTACGAGTTGCAATTTTCCAACTGAGTGAAAAAGTTGGCAATGAGGAAAAGTGAGCAATTAGGCATATACAGTAGAACCTCTTTTACAGTAGAACCTCTTTTATCCGAAACTCTTTTAACCAAAACTCTCGATTAACCAAAATCGATTTTTAAAGCTTTTTTTTTTTTTTTTTTAATGCATTCTTTGTGTGCAAGCGGTCCTTTCCGAACCACGAGTACAGATAAATTTTTTGGATCCCCTTTTGTAGAATTTCTTTGGATTTAACTTGAGCTCCCGTACGAGATTTTTACTAGAGTAAAAAAATTTCATTTTTATCCTGTGTACCAAAAAAAAAAAAAAAAAAAAAAAAAAACATTGCTTTAAGTATAGAAGAAAAATTTTAAATCATAAATCATGTAGAATCGGGTGAGAGTATGATAAAATAAGCTCAAGAATACGGCGTTGGTATTGCAGCGGTTAGTGTTATGAAGAGAGAGGCTGCAAAAATAAAAAAAGTTTTCTGGAGAAAGCAGCAGAATGACTGATACTGGTGAACCAATAGTATTAAGATAACTTAATGATAGAGCTAAAAAAGCAAATGCAATCGAAACTTCAATAAACTTTGTTTGTAATCCTTGTAAAATATGTAAAAGATATTTAATTTAAAAATTAAAATTCATGTAGTTTATTCTTATTTCTAGTTTGCAATTGATTTATTTTAATTAAGCACTTGTTACCATAATAAGAAATAGCGCACATATTTTCCCTTAATCTTAAAATTGAAGCATTCTCGATTATCCAAAAATTTCGATTTTCCGAACGAGGGTTGGTCCCAATTACTTCGGATAATCGAGGTTCTACTGTATTAACTATGTTCGGTAGCAAAATTTTTCTGGTAAAAGCAACATAATTTGAACGAGAAAATGTGTTTCATAAATGAAATGAAATGCGTAGCGTATAAATACAAGACACAATTTATTAAATAATTTTTTTTTTCAAAATATGTTTTTTTAAGTTTTTACTTAAAAAAAATCCGGAAGATTAAAAGTTGTACCTTTGCTAGATTAACATAGCTCGTGAGAAATATTTTTTTTTTTTTTTTTTTTTTTTTTTTTTTAAGGTAATACAATTTAGAAATCCGATTAAACTTTGTAGATTTGATTGATAAAAAGTAATGCCAAGTATTTTTTCGAAAAATAAGATAAAATAAACTATGAATTATAATAATAACTTTGGAACTTTACTTGAATATTTGTTTAATATGGCTATGTTTTGTACGTACAAATATTGCTGTGTGTAATTCTAATAACATTATCTACTTTGTTTGATGTGGCCCGTGTCATTGTATGCGATGCTTAATTTGGCCGGCGGCGGTAGATGAGTTCGACATGCCTGATCTAATACCTCAGACTTATTTTATATTTTTTGTGGCTTTATTTCATATAAATTTAATGTGCAATAATGGTTATAAAAAACCCATAGTTTTTTTTATAGGCGCTAAACTGTAAAAAAAAAAAAAAAAAAAAAAAAAAAAAAAAAAAAAAAAAAAAAAATCTGTAAAGTTACTAAAGTTTTTCTAGGAAACTGGGATTCCTAGAACTTTTTATGTAACGGCAACAAGAAAAATTCCTGTAACAGACGCTGTTACAGGAATTTTTGTTGTTGCCGTTACATGAAAAGTTCTAGGAATCCCAGTTTCCTAGAAAAACCTTAGTATCTTTACAGATTTTTTTTACAGTGTAGTGGCTGAGCCTCTCTTTTTAAAGGAATGATTTGTTAAGAACGTTGACTTTCTCTGAATTGAACATAATTACACTCTAAATTAAAATGTCTGAAATTCAGACACTTAAGTGTCTGAAACGGTGTGTTCAATTTTCAGACATTTTAAAATGTCTGAATTTTTTCAGACATTTTTGTGTCTGAATTTCAGACACGTCAAACGTCTTAATAGCACCCTCATAGCATGCATGGTCACGGTGACGTCGTTGTGACGTCACTGTGAGTCACTGTGGTCACGTCACATCTGTGACCAAAATGCCACCACTCAGTGATGTCACATTGTGACTGAGATGTGAACTTCTTAGAAAACTTTGAAAAATTACAAAAAATATTCAAAACATGTTATTTATGTAAAATTATATTTTCTGGCAATTAAAAAAAATTGTGACGTCACTGTTATGACACTGCATGTAACGTACGTCACGTCACATTTGTGACGAAAAAAATCACCATATTGTAAGTCACAGTGTGACAAAAATATGAACATCAAAAATCTTTGAAAATGAACAGAAATATTACATGCCCGAGTTACAGCGACATAAGGAATGATAATATATTAGTGGATAGGAAATAGTAAATTCGGACACGAAAAGAGAGGGGGGGGGGGCAGAAAAAAAATGCACGGTAGAAGTATCAACAAACTAGATTTTCATGCTATATTTTATCAATTTCTTATTTAAGACAGTGAAAGTATACTTTTTTATGATTTCAATTTTATCTACCATTGCAATTTAATCCTTCACTGATTGTTATTGTTATAAAAATGTTTCTCGGGAAAATGGTACGTATTGGAGCAATTTGGATAACATATTTAGAATTAGGAACATTACATTTGTACACTTTACAAATTTAGTTTTCAGGGAG
The DNA here is from genome assembly GCA_963932465.1 of Maratus speciosus. NCBI lineage: Eukaryota > Metazoa > Arthropoda > Arachnida > Araneae > Salticidae > Maratus > Maratus speciosus. The sequence goes on from OZ010790.1 coordinate 252,943,370, forward strand.
GAAGTTGTTTTATTTATTTTTTTATTTATTTTATTTTATTTTATTTTATTTTATTTTTTGTCGACCAGTGGTATTCTAAACCCTTCTGTGGTTTCAAACTAAAATTTTCTATTACAATTAAGTCTGTAGCTTTTAATGAACACGTAGAAAGAATACTCAGAGTTTAGTCATATATGCATTTCTTACTTTAGAATTTGCATTCAAGTCATATTTTTTCCTGTTAGTGTTTAACTATTTTAAATAACTATTTTTTTTTAAATTCTACTTCTTTCAGACTTTTTAAATAAAATTGGCATTTTCCGAAAAAATATGTATACAAATTTTATACAAAACCCATGATATAATTATTCGTATTTCAAATTCGTGTTTTAGAGATATGACTTTAAAAAAAGTTATTTTAAAATTGTTTTATTCTACAGAAAATGAATATGAAAAAAATGACACGTTGACAAAGAAAATTTTTTTATCCTGTATACTCTCTTTTCATTTATTAAGAAGATACGTATTTATTTATTAGGTGTAAAACAAACTGTACTTTAAAAAAAAGAAAGAAAAAAGGCAGGTGTTTCATTCAAATAGAAAATTTTCATTACAGATACTCTCATAAAGGTAAAATTACTGCGCATTTAAACTCTGTTGTGTACAAAAAAAAAAAAAAAATTATAATAATACAGTAGGAGCACCTGCTTGGTCAAATATCGTCTGCGCTCGATGAAAACCGCAGAATAAAATAAGGATCAGAGAACTTCTGACACGGAGAGTTAGTTTTTTTAAGCTAACAGAAATATGCCTGACAATTTAGGATAAAATACGGATATTAAAATATTTATGGAACTTAAAAGGTATGTCTTATTTAATTTAAATTTTTTGTTCCTTTTTGACAGATTATTACATGAGTTAAATAGTTGTATGTCATATGCAATGACTGATCTGGTATTCCTTTCAAAAGCAATATGGCGATGGAAAGATTTTTGAGAAATTGTTAAATGCATTTAATTCATCTATTATAGTTTGTTGTTGTTTAATAGTACAATTATAAATACTAATTATTTAGTGTTTTTCAAATTGCTATATTTTTTTAAAATTGTATTTAAGCGTTTTTTTTTTACTGTTTGTGATTTTAATCAAACATTTAATTGTAGACATTCAGAGTCAGTTATTAAATTTTCTTTGATTGTAAACTCATTTTCTACATTTTCGATACATTTATTTTATTGGCATTAAAAAATAAAATATAATATTTAAGAATTGAAATAAAGTGTTTTTCATGCCCGATAAAGTTGAAAAGTGTTTATGACTTCGGTTTGTCTGGCCGTCTGTCCGCGCTCTAACTCGCGTAAATATACTCGGATTGACTTAAAATTTTTGGATGTTATTGACGTTTACCATAGCAAGACCCCTATTTGTAATGAAGTTTGTAGCATGTTTAGTTCATTTACAGGGACAGTCAATTGTATTCCATTACATTACGGCCTGTGGGAAAAAAATCGTTTCAAATGATTTTTAATGATTTTACACGCTTTCAAACAGAATAAATTGATATGCATTTATGAAGCGCACTAAAATGTGCATTCCATAGAATATGCGATGCAAAGAATAGTTATTGTTCATTTACAGGGCTAAAAAAGGAATTCCAATACATAATGATATAGGGGTGGAGGGAATTGTTTGCGGCGTACTTTATTTATGTTAATCTATTTGATATGTAATGAAATTGATATACGTCGTTGAGGTTTACATACTATGAATTATTTCATGTATAATACGAAGTGTATATAGCATTTACAGGGACACACAAAATATTTCAGATACTATATTGTATCCGAAGTACTGTTCATTAGCGATGGTTGCTGGAAATACATTTTTAATTATGATATGCACTTTTATGATTCACTACATTTATGCATAGTATATGGTGTATATATATATGCTATAATTCATATACAGGACTATACAAAAGTATTCATAAGGGTTACTGGGTATTGCTTAAAGGTGGTTTTTAAATAAGTTATGCATTTTAACGCTGCACTGTATTTAATTTACTAAGAAATGTTTGTAGTAGATAGATAAAATGATATACAGGGTCACGCAAAGAATTGGATACGTTGCCGTCTATGAATTATAATTTCTGGAAATGTGATTTCAGCAGTTTTAAGAGTGTTTTAGCTTGAACTAAATTTTAACTAAATAGTGGCGTGTAATAAAGGTTCTAGGTAAACTACAGGATTGTACAAAATTATTTAAGTATGTTTCCATATATTAGTATAAATTGCTGAAAGAGACTTTCAACCTGTTATGCGTTTCCTTGATAAACTAAATTTTTCCATTGTATAGTATATATATATATCAATCTACAGATCAAATACAGGACTGTTTAAAAGAATTAGAAAACATATTTGGCTGTGGATGGTAGGGTGTCAACGATTTTAATCGGTTGATTTAAATCAGTGATAAAATCATGATTTTAATCAACCGATTTTTTTAAAAAAAATCATTGATTAAAATCAAAAATTTTTTTAAATGTTTAAAATGTCAAAAAAAAAAAAGTATTAAAATCTAACATGAACATAATTTGAAAGTTTCTACAGGTATTTTGACTTATGAATAAACAAAAAAAGAGCTTTAAATAATTGTTTCTAAGCTTAATTCATTAGTATTGTAAAAAAATTAAAAACAGTTGAGTTTGTAAAAAGCATTGTTTTTAAGTTTTTATCCAAATTAAAACAGTTTCATTTAAAAATGATATTTAAATCTAACATAATTTGCAATGTCACAATCCCCTTTAGGTAATCAATTTATGCATTATTTTATATAAAATACACATAGCAAGTATAATTACATTTCTACAAGTAAAAGAATAAATAGTAATTAATAGCAATCTCAAGTTAAAGAAGAATGAAAGAATGACATCTGCTCAGCAGCTAAATTGTAAATGAATGCATAAGAGAAAAAGAAATAATTGGTATAAAAATGCTAAGCACAGCAAGAGCTTCTTTGGCATAGGTTAAATAAATGTTTATTATTATTATTATTATTTATTTATTTTTTTTTTTTGTAACTCATATATATTAAAAAATTGAACCATTGAAAGCTAATAGAGGTAATAATGCTGTTAGTTAAATATTTTGAGGATTTCAGATATTAGTGGCTAACTTATATTTATTCTATATGAATGGGTTTAACTCTTTTTTTTTTTTTTTTTTTTTTTTTTTTTTTTTTTTTTTTTTTTGGTTAGCATACACGTACATGTGTGTAAGTATAGATTTTGGTGGTTTACAGAAATTTTCCTAAATACAAATGCAAAATGAGCTGCAAATAATATTTGTTAGTTTTGTTATTTGTGCTACTAACTAATGAAATTACTTATTTGCAGTTTTTATTAATTCTATAATTACTTATACTGCTTCTTCTAGGCCATTTTTTTTAATGGTGCCACACCATGCCCCTTTTGAAATTGGCAAAATGCACCCTGCCTTAAAAAAAGAAAAAAAAGTTGAAATTTACCTGTAGTTGTAGCCAGAGATTTCTTGTAAAACACTTCCCCATTCAACAGTATTCTAAATTCATGTGGAAAAAATCTTGCAAAAATATGGAACTTTATTTCTTTAGAAAAAACAGGATATTATTAAAATATGTTTTTTAATTGTATTTTTCAATTTGTTATTCATAAAATTATCAAAAATTAAGGACACTTTACTTATAATGCTATAAAATATTCTTTTTTTTTTCCCTTACATCATTACTAAACACATTACTAATATATTTCCTCATGAAATAGTGCCCGTTTTTTGAACTAGCATCCTGTCCCTTTTTCTTTCTAAAATGAATTATTATCATTTTAATAATTAAGGCTTAAAAATGTATAATATGTTCCTAATTAGAGAGTTGATTGTTTAATAATTAATTTGAAGTAATGTTAGCAATTTAATATAAAATGCAGTTAATAATTTTCATAAATGTTAAGTATCACTAGTGTTTATAAAGTTTTACATAATTATTACAATATTAATGTATATAACATTATTGTATAATACTACCTAATGAAACTACTAATTTGCAGTTTTTATTTCTGTAATTACTAACTAACAATTATAATTTTATTCATTAAAGTGTAAAAACATAGATTATGTTAGCAATTAGTGGTGTAATTGTTTCGGAAACCTAAAACTCATGATAGCTATTCAGTATTTGAACGCTGGGAAAAAAATCATAAAAATCTGATTTAAATAAAAAAAATCCGATTTTTTTTTATTCTTTTTAAAAAAATTATGATTTTTTTACACCTTAGTGGATGGTAACTGCGTAAATCAGTTTTTCAAATGTTTTACGCGTTTACATGTTTACTTAGTTATCTTATTTACGTTATTTCCCCAGATGTCTTGTTAAAACATTTAGAAAGAGTTGGAAAGTGTTTTATAATCTATGCCTAACGCATGCTATATCTTACTTGTTGTTTCTATTTCCCAGATCAGTCTTTTCATATAAAACATACCAAATCTAATTAGCTCATATTCACAAAATACAATATATATGGGAATAAAAAATTTAAATAAATAGGGCTTATCATGTAGTTCTATAAGTAACAGTTGTATTAATGTCCGTTAGACTCCATGTTCGTATTTAATAAAGCAATGACAAATCATAACACATTAAAAAAAGTTTACACATTCTTAATATTGAGCTTGAATTCAAGATCAAGCTTAGAACTTCAGTTAATAAGCATTGTTTTTTAAATGGAAAATTAAAAATATTTTAGAAGAATAGGACTCCAAAATAGTGATATCTTGCTAAAAAGTACGGTAAAAAGATAAAATTTTATATTTCAAACAAAACTTTACTTTAAAATTATCGTAGTTTTTATGACAAGAATCATCACAATATTAATACTTAGACATTTTTCCAGAGAGAAACATTCGCCTTGCATACAATATTTCAAATGAAATTCAAATTTCAAATAAATTGCTTAAAAGGCGCAAAGGCCAACATTGTGAAAAATATCCACGCCGGGACTCGATCCCGGGTCATCAGTATAGCGCACTCACATTCTACCGACTAAACCACATGGAACGATACCCAGCCTGGAAATTTTCTCCCTATTACATGTTGGCAAGGCTGCAAACGTAGCACAAGATGGAATATTTATCGTGAGCCACCGTCATGGGGCAAACACGAAACTTAATTAAATCCAGCATCGATTGAAACTATATTAATACTTGGAAAATTTTCCAGAGAGAAACATTTGCCTTGCATACAGTATTTCAAATGAAAATCAAATTTCAAATTAAAATGGCCTTTTACACTATTAATTTGAAATTTGATTTTCATTTGAAATATTGTATGCAAGGCGAATGGTTCTCTCTGAAAAAAATTTCCAAGTATTAATATAGTTTCAATCGATGCTGGATTTAATTAAGTTTCGTGTTTGCGCCATGTCGGTGGCTGACGATAAATATTGCATCTTGTGCTGCGTTTGTAGCCTTGCCAACATGTAATAGTGAGAAATTTTCCAGGCTGGGTATCGTTCCATGTGGTTTAGTCGGTAGAATGTAAGTGCGCCATACTGATGGCCCGGGTTCGAGTTCCAGCATGGAATCTTTTTCACTAGTTCGCCTTTGCGCCTTTTAAGCAATTAATTTGAAATTTGATTTTCATTTGAAATCATCACAGAGTTTATGACAAGTTCGTCACAAATGACACATATTTCACAAATTGGTCACAGTGTGACTTCAAAACATTGTCACTTTCGTCACAGGTTCGTCACAAAGTTAATGCCAAAATAGTCACAAATGACACACTTTTCACAAATTAGTCACACCGTGACTTCACAGAGTGGTCACAATGTGACGTCACAAACGACCTCTAAAACGGCCATAACGACCTCGCATTCTAGTCACTGTGACGTCACATCCACGTCACGTGACGTCACATCGACGGTCACAAAATCACAGTGTGACTTCACAACGACGTCGCCGTGACGTCACCATGCCTTACGGGCATCCTTTTTTTTTTCAAGCATCATACGTAGCCATGTTTGACCACGTTGAATCCTGGAAAAATATTTGGCTGGGGTGCTGCCCCCCCCTCCCCCCCCCTACAGCCTGATTTTTTTTGTGCTCTCAATTTTGGTATGCAATTTTTGTTAAGCTGATAATTTAAATCTTTTACGACATTTTACTGATTATAATCAATATTTTGAACTCAGGAGTAGAACAAGATTAAAACAAAAAATATTTATCTAAATATTAGATTTTTTAAATTTGTTTTATTTTTAATCTTATTTTACTTTAAAAGTTCAAAATATTGATTATAAACAGTAGAATTTCGAAACAGATTTAAAACATAAGCTTTACAAATATTGCACATAAAATTTGTGGGCACTAAAATCGTAGGGGGCGGGCGGGGCACGGCCCAGTATGCCCATTCTTTAATTAAGAAGTTCTTTTGAAAAAAAAAATGCAACCCTGCATTATTGTTATCTAAATTGAGATGTCCGGTGCTCGGGAGTATCCGTTGTGGAGGTTAATGGACATTCCCGAATAGCTGAAGCATCTATTTAGCGAATACTTTTTTAATCCGCATGGCATACATATTTGCATATTTTTACCTCACAAAAGCAGACATCTCCGATTATCGGACAAATTCAACGGCAAGGGCTATTGATGGCTTTTAAAGTACATGGATAAATATATATATTTCTTATAATCTTGTCCTACTCTACTTCATATAATTTAAAAATAGATTTTTTAAAAATTTATATTGCCACATAGGCAATTTTACATATATATCTGATGATAATCACAACTATGAATAAATAAATAAATATTCTACTTTATCCCTTTGCACTCGAGGGCTCCGGAGCGGAGCCATTTAAAATTTGTCTTCAAACTCGAGGGCTCCTCTACGGAGACGATGTAAATAATTTTGTGATACCTGTCTAGAAAAGCCAAGATTACATGGTATCACAAAATTATTTGCATTGTCTCCGTAGCGGAGACCTCGAGTTTGAAGACAAATTTTAAATGGCTCCGCTCCGGAGCCCTCGAGTGCAAAGGGTTAATATTGAGAAAAAAATTACTTCGGTATTTTGTTTATTTATATTTTGTGTTTTTAATCTGGTCCTACTCTAAAAGTTCAAAACTTTAATTATAATCAGTGCAAGATTTAAAGTATCAGCTTTACCAAAATTTCATACAAAATCCCCCCCCCCCCCCTACCCGAAAAAAAAATGAAAATCCTTATCATTTAAAAATTAGATTTTTTAAAAATTTATATTGCCACATTGGCTTATTGTTATCATTCCTATTAAACACTTTTCATTAGATATCTTTAAAGCAAAATAAAGCCGCAAAAAAAGAAGTTACCACATAATCACTATGATACACACTTGCGATGCTTATCAGTAAAGTCTTTGGAAAATGACGAAGTGAAATATATTTTCTACACGCAGCAAAATCAAAATAAACAAATGATTTCCTTTTTCCTGACTATGTTACCTCTCTGATCATCTATGGGTTACATCTATGTTTCCAAGTCAAAAGCTTTGCACATTTAATCTACTCGGTAAAAGATTTAATAGCTTTAGAAATATATCTAAGAAATATTTGAGATAAATATTCTTTTTCAATTATATATAAATTTCATAAAAATCAATTGATTTTTTTTTCCAAAAGCGAAAGTCTATAAATATATTTTTTAGTTTCAGCTAAATATTGTTCAATTGAAAAAAAAAAAAAAAAAAAAAAGGCAATCCCGAAAATCGGGATTAAAATTGAAGCGGGATCCCGGGATATCAATCCGGGATTGTAATCCCTAGTTAGGAAGTAAGAAAGCTATAGGAGATCTTTCAAAGTTTTTTTTTTCTATTTCCTTGTGGTCGTTTAGTATGAGATAAGCATAGTCATTGAAACTGAGAACTGCCATATTGAAAATAAAACAAAACAAGGGAATGAACTTAACTTTTAAATATGTCTGTTTTTTAGTGATGTTATTACTTTAAATTTGAGAAAAAAGATGAAAATAAATAATACATAATTTGTAATAAAAGACAACGTCATGAATTAAAAAATATATACTTCTAGAATTATTATTTATTTATTTATTTATTTATTTATTTATTTATTTTTTTGCAAAAAGATTCAAAACTAATTAAATTTCATGTAAGATTTTGTTTAGTACAATAAATAAAATCATAAAAGACACTAATTTTAGTACTATAAAGAAATTACAACACTTACTTAAATCGCTGTTTGCAAGAGGTAAGAAAAATTCCTCGATTTGAAATTTTAAAAACTACCACAACCACAGTGAGGGAGAAAGACTTGCACCAGTTTAAAAGGTAATCCCATAATACATCCGACTAGCCATATTTAAAGAATGAGATGTTTCATCCTCAAAACAGGACCTGCCAGACAAAAGTTTCTTTTTTTTTTGCCAGCTTCGACAGGACGAAGATGAATAACACAATATTATTGATATAAATTAATACGAGTTAACACTAAGCCCATTGCACACGCTTTGTAGAATTTCCGGGTGTAATCTTCAACCGTCGTCTACTTTTGTTCTGTGTCGACGACAGCTTCTAAGAGACATTTGATGTCGAGCACACACGTCAGATGTATGTATTCAATAAATAAATAATCCAAGTTAATACGAACACAGTAAATCACAGTACTTCATATTTTGCAAAAAACGAATTAAAATATACGCGTACATAAAAACAAACTTCGTTTGAATTACTTCGTATACCACTTCGGAGGAAGACATCTAAAGCGCATGCGCAACTGGGAGTGTGAGTGCCCCCTGGTGGTTATTGCGTCGGAAGAATCAAACCGTCTTAAATTAAGACACGTTTAAAGCAATGAAGTGTCTTAAAATAAGACGTTTGCGGATATTGTAGACATTATTCTCAGTTCATTTGCACCATGGTCATAGTAAGACACTTATGTATCTTAAATTAAGACATCTATATTGTCTGAATTTTCAGATTAAGACACTTAAGTGTCTAAAATTCTTTTTCAGTCACATATGTGTCTAAATTTAAGACGCTTCTATTTGCAGTGTATAATATGAAAAAATTGAATAGTTCATTTAATTTACTTATTTATTTTATTTTAACATTTCATTCGTCATTAGAAAATTTGCAATAGACAATAAATAAATTAAATTTTATATGAAAAATTAAAATTTATAGAAAAATACAAGTAAATGCATCATCATTACTTGAAGGTGCGTTCAACACAATATAAAAACATTCAAAATACGTATATTAAAGTCCTTTAAAATCAAAACGTATTCCACCGTACTTATTCGGTCGGCATCAGGGAAAACTAAAGGTTGTTTTGTCTCTTTGCGCCTTCTAGATTCACCCGTTAGAGACCATTTTACTTCATTGGTGGTATGGAATATAAAGTGGCATGGAAAAGGTATTCAAAATTTCAACAAAATACAGATTTTATATATTATGTAATAACTCGTTCCAGGCTGCGGGGATATCATATGATAATATATCTCTTTTGTTACTGTTGTTGTTGAAATTTTGAATAAATTTTTCATGCCACCTTATATTCCATACCATCCTTGAACTTGAATGGTTTGTCCCGAGCGAATCTAGAAGGTGCAAAGAGACACAAAAACCCTCAGTTCATTGTCAGACATTTTTCTTCAAATAAAAAAACACCAACCTCTTTATGATATATTTATATATTAATGTATTATTTCGGCATTTTTACTTTAAACTGTGCATCCCATTAATGTCCATATTTCAAAGCATAGCATCGAATCTTATTTTACATACTACTAACTGACAACCATTTTGCACCCTGAAAATCTGTGAACAAATTATTTTTACGCACAACTCGTGCTTTGGAAATATTTGCTATCTGAGCCCGCCAGTTATTGAAGACAATCTGCGAAGCGTTTTCATCTTTAATCAGTTGTCCTGTTATAGTCCTTCTGATTACGATGCATGAATACCTGCCCTCGGCTGCCAACAGTAAACATCTTTATTAGTTGACACTTTGCTGGTTGAGAACTGTACGCTAGAATGCTTAAATGTCCTAAGTGTAAAAATTCAAGCATGTCATATTAACCATTCATGTATCCCAGGGAATTTCTTTTTGTGTGTGTGTTTAATAATTTGGGTACTGATTTACGACCTTAAACAAAAAACAGCGTTTTTGTCGTTATATACTGCTTTAGACATTATTCAGCAGCTCATACAGTAAAATGCATCAATCATTAATCGAGCTGTTTTATCACCCTTTTTGAGACAGTCGAGAATTAAAGGACAATGTTGGATAATAATTTGATTTATATACTTTCTTATTTATTTACTGAAGTACGTAAATTTTATGAATATAGCTCTTATAATGCATGCAATAACTTACAATACTTACAATTTTTTTAGAAACAAAAATAAAAGCTACACTTTATTTAATAAGAATTGAATGAGAAGCATACATAATTATATCATTAATACTAATATTAATAATAATAATAATTAATTTTGTTATTTCATTATGTCTAATTCGTTTGGATATACATTTGTACACACATGTATTGCTGTATCCTTGTGTTTGTAAATAGTTTGCAAATCTATTAATAAAAAATTCGAAATATTTTGTTTAATGTTCCGTAATAAACATTCTTCACAAACTTTTGAGAAACAAATATTATTAAATTTTATAGCTAAAGTATTTAAAGTAAATAAACTTGGAAATCTGTTCGTAATTTTCTCATCAAAATATTGCTACAGTCGTTAAAGTTTTCAATCTTCATCGTCTCGAAATTCCTCCTAGTTCCCTTCCCCTTTCTTTTGACACTATTAAACAGTCATATAAGTAAAATGCATCAAGTATTAAATGAGCTGCTTTATAGCTCTCTTTGGCGCCAGTCGAGTAATAAAATGAAGGTTTCCGCAATGTTATACGTCTCTTACAATAGATACTTTTAAAAAATATATTTATAGATATCAGAAATATAATTTCAGTAATGGTTATTAGAAATTTTCAAAGGCGAAATTAAGTATTTGCTGTGTGTATGCTTTTTCTCCGCTTCAGATAAAATGGCATATTATGATTTGAAAGAGAACGACTTCCGCACTTGATTTAATCTGCAAGTTTTACATTATGCTAAAACTCAAAACACAGCTAGAGAAAATTCTAAGTTGGTTGATTTTTGCAGACGATTGTGGAGGAAGGCAGAAGAATCACTAAAAAAGGCTCCGTCCTAGAAGTTGTAATTCAGTGACTTAGTGAAAACACGTACAGTTTAATATAATTTCTGAACTACCCCGCGTGGGAAATGCACAATGCTTCTAAAACCTAAAATTTTGTAAAAAACTTGTACCCGAATAAGTATTCTTGCATTTTACGATATCTGCAATATTCTTACAATTTATAACACTTAATTCTTTCGGGTTTGTCATTTTACTATGAGTACATATCTTTTCACAGAGTGTTATTTTGTTTGACAATTTTATTACTATCAACATGTAGAAAGGGTAGTATATATCTAGACATCTCTTAGTATGACTTCATTTATATTTTGTCATTTAGTAATACAATAAAAAACAGATTTCAGGGGACCGCTCTTAAACGACGTGTAACTGAAAGATACGAACAATCGAAACTGTAGTCGCCTAATCTGTAAAATCTGTGGCATTAGAAATATAATGCTATAATCATACAAATGGAATTTACTACCAGTTTCGGTTGTTTAAAATGCACTATAAATAGAACAAAAAGTTTAAAAATTAAAAATAAATAAATAAATAAATAATCAGTTCTAAAATTGAAAAATAAAAATGGGAATTATCAAACCTTATATCAGTTGTTCCCCTTGAATTGCACTTTTTAAAATTCATTATCGAACGCACAGACATATTTTAATTAAAATAATCTTTAATAGTCGTCTGACGTACTGATTTACTTTGAGACTCAAGCGCAGCATTTTGTATGGAGTTAAGTTCCTGGAAATTTTTCTCACCAGTATTATGAGACACAACACGGTTTCCTGTCAACACAGTCCAACCACGCAGTGTCCATTCTTTTCGCCTTACCGCTCTGCAAGTTCCACGAACTTGAAATAACCCTTTTAGCAGTCACACATGTTCTTTCCCTAAATATTGCTAGCTGAAAAGAATAAAAGAATGACGCTAGGAGAATAAATTCTGAGAAAATTGGTTAGGGCATGAAAGAAACGACTTATAACAGACGTTATGCGTCATAACAAACGAAATATTACAATATTAAATGTTGTGAAATGACTGTTTTCCTTATAACTATTGCCTGAAGATGGCAGCACCAAAACTGATTTAGACTATATTTACAGTTTGCAGTTCTTTTAATTTTGAGTTTGTCTTATATATTTCTTTATATCTTTCTTTATATCTTTTGTATATGTGTGCAAATTGTATCATTAATGTTTCTTAATTTTTGTTTTCAGTGTAGATTTAATAATTATTAATATTCTGTTAAATTATTCCTTGATATGTAATAATTGTGTATTATTTAAGATATTATTTTGATTCTTGCCGGTAGATGGCCTGGCGAGCCCAGGAATCATGTTTTAAAAATGTACGTGTTTCTTTTTCTGCTAGCTCGCAGAATGTAGTAGTAAGATGGCGGTTCGGAGAAGTAATTTTGCCGTGCTGTGAAATATTGTAGACAGTAAAAAATGTGAAGGTGAAAATATACATGGGGCGAAGATTTGTGTGTAAGTCCCCGTTGTAGTGTAAACTAACCGATATTTAATACACATAGTTCGAATATATGAACATTTGTCTAGTTTATTTGTGACTCTTCGTGTTTATTTCTCCTGAAGAACGAGCCGGCTACCCACGTAAGACGTAAGTACTATTTTCATTGTCTGATTAATTTTCTTTATGTACAAGTGGAAGAAGTGATGAGATATTTAAAGTGATATAAAATAGAGAGTTGGCCCATTTTCCCTCAATATAAAACTGGTAGTTTTATCTAGTTTAAATGAAATGTTTAGAACAGTAGCCTTAGTATAATTTTCAGTTTCGTTTTTCGCTATTGTTCTATTATTAGTGGCGCCCGATTACAGGGACTGGGTTATTCTATTATTGTTCTTAAGTGTTCTTAGGCTCTCTATGTATTTTTAAGGTACTTTATTTACTGAATTTATTTGTTTATTTGTGATATTTTTTATAAAAGATTTTTTGAAGAGTATTATTTTTTGTATTATTATTATGGAAGCTTTAAAACTCAAAAGAACCGGCGTTCGCTCGTCTTTCACACGCACAGCAAATATTCTGAAAACAGAACTTGTAAAGGATGATTGTGACGTAAATTTAATTAAAGATAAATATGCAAAATTACAAAACATACAAGCGGAATTAAATGATTTAGATAATAGAATTTTAGATTTGATAACCGCTGATGGGACGGCCGCGGGACAAATTGTTTCTAATGAAATAGAAAACAGAGAAGCTTATTCGGATGATTTCATCACGCTGACTCGTCAGTTTAATGAAAAATTTATAATCACAGAGGCGAGGCCAGACGGTGAGTTCAGCGTTACGGGCAATAAGATGAAATCTTATAAGCTTCCGAAAATAGAATTAAAGAAATTCGACGGAGAATTGATTAATTGGCTGCCGTTCTGGTCCCAGTTTCAAAAAATTCACGAAGACCCAAATTTGCATGACAGTGATAAATTTTCCTATTTAGTACAAAGTATGAAAATAGGGTCACGCGCTAAGGAATTTATCGATAGTTACCCGATTACTTCTGATAATTATAAAAATGCAGTTGCGGCGCTGGCAGAACGTTTTGGGAAGCCCGATTTATTGATCGAAGTTTATGTAAGGGAGTTGATTAAATTAATTATTTCGAATGTAAAAGCTGACAATAGAAATAAATTGCCCCTTGATAAGCTGTACGATAAAATTGAAGCCCAGTTGTGGGCTCTAGATTCATTAGGCCTAAAATCGAGTGAAAACACATCGTGGTTATATCCGATGGTTGAGTCTAGCCTAACAGAGGATGTCCTGAAAGCTTGGCAGAGAAGTCCATTTTTCATTCAACCCGAGGGAACAGATCTCTCTCGCCTCAATAATTTAATGAAATTCTTAAAAGCGGAAGTTGAGGGTGAAGAGCGATTAAAACTAGCACGCAGCGGTTTTGAAAATAACAATCGTAGGGAAATATATCATGAAAAAGTAAGAGGTGAGGTAAGGGATAAATTCAAAAAACACAATATTCCTACTGCATCAAATTTCCTAACGATTAAAGAGCGTTCGTGCATTTTTTGTGATAAAAACCATGAGAGCAAAAATTGTTACGAAGCCCGTTTATTAACTTTAGAGGAAAAAATTGCTAAAGTTAAAGAGAAGAGGTGTTGTCTAAAATGTTTAGAACCTAATCATGTTGCCAAATTTTGTAAGCAATTTGTACGTTGCTATTCGTGTGGCAGACCTCATTTGATTTCACTTTGCCCAGAAATGCATAAAAAAGGGGAACCACCGAAGGAAAAGGCGGTAACAGAGCATGCACAAATGACCGCTGCCAGGCAAACTTGCACCGCGGAAGTAGCATTAATGACTTTGCAGGTAAAAGTCGCAGGTGCGAATAATGTGAAAAAAGTCAGAGTACTTCTAGATTGCGGTTCGCAAAAGTCATATATTTTAGAGTCTTTGGCAGTCGAGTTGGGTTTACCAATTATTTCTAAAGAAAGCATAGCTCATACTTTATTCGGGGGTGCTAGAACTGCTCCGAAGTTGCATAACAAATATCGGGTAAAATTATGTTCACTAAATCAAAAGAAATATCCAGATTTAGAGTTTGATTTTTTGGACCAAGACGTAATCTGCGGTGACATTCCGCGTTTACCTAGAGGACCAATTTTAAGGGAATTGAAACGTAATAAAATTTGGTTATCTGATATGGGTGCAGATCATCCTAAAATTGAGATGCTTATAGGTAGTGATATATATGGGAAAATTCTCACGGGTCTAGTTAAGCAATTAAAAGGAGGATTGACCGCAGTTTGTACAAAGTTGGGTTGGGCCGTTTGTGGTGCATTGGATGATTTTTCTCCTCCTAAAGAGCAAGGGGCTACAACTTTGTGTACGAATTTGGCTATCAGAGATTTGAAAATTTCCGATCTTTGGGATTTAGAAACAATCGGAATATTAGATACGCCACAAAATTTGATTAAGGCTGCGGAAGAAGAAATGGCCCGGGAACAATTCTTAGATTCTCTTTCTCGAAACGAAGAGGGTCGTTACTGTGTAGGTTTACCATGGTTGGGAACCAATGTAGCGTTACCATCAAATCGTCATGTGCCCGAAAAGAGGCTTTTCAGTGTTTCCCGAAAACTTAAATCTTTGAATAAATTTGAGGAATATAATAGGGTTTTTGACGAATGGATGGAAGAGGGTGTAATTGAGGTAGTACCAGAGGCAGAACTAGATAGGAAAGGGCATTATCTTCCCCACCACCCAGTGTTTAAACCAGATAGTGCCACAACTAAGATAAGACCTGTTTTCGATGCGTCATGCAAAGTGGGTAGAGCTCCCTCTCTCAATGACTGTTTATTTAAGGGACCAAATTTAATTGAAGAAATTCCTGCGATTTTGTTGAGATTTAGGGAAAAATGCATTGGGGTAACTTCCGATGTTAGACGTGCATTTTTGCAAATAGAATTAAGAAAAGAAGATAGGGATTTTTTGAGATTTTTATGGTGGGAGAGAGAAAATGTTATAAAAGTACTCCGCCATACTAGGGTAGTTTTGGGGGTTACCTCCAGCCCATTTTTATTGGGAGCGGTTATAAGACTCCATTTGTCACAGGTGCCACCCGAAAAGAGGTTTTTGGCTCAGAAACTAGATAAATCTTTATACATAGATAATTGCGTAACATCCGTTGATAATCAGCAAGAACTCGAAGACTTTATAAAATATTCTACTCAGGTTCTCGCCGAAGCGAAGATGGAGCTACGCATGTGGACCTATAATTCAGTAGGGACAGATATCGGTGCAATGTCACATGTTTTGGGTACAGAATCCGTGTTAGAGGATCCGGTATCAGTTTTAGGAATTATGTGGGACAGGAACGAAGATAACCTGCGTATTAGTATTAAGACTTCACCGATTTCAGAGAATTTGTCAAAAAGGGAGATTTTGTCCCTAACGCAGACTATTTTTGACCCATTAGGTTTCCTGACACCTGTTTTGTTGACGGCAAAGTTATTGCTTCAGGAAATTTGGACTATAAAATTAGATTGGGATACCCCTTTACCTGAAGAAATTAAAGTTAAATTCTTAAAGTGGTATAATAATTTGGGTATACTCACGGATTTGAAATTGCCGCGGCGCATAGGTTTTGGAGATAGGAGTTCCTGGTCACTCCATGTTTTTTGTGACGCAAGCCAACACGCCTATGCGACCGTTATTTTTTTGAGATGTGAACATAAAGGGGAAATAGTCGTAAGTTTAGTTATGACTAAAGCGAGAGTCGCACCATTAAAAAAGGTTACAATCCCGAGACTCGAACTTATGGCGTGTGTTTTAGGGGTGCGTCTTTCTAAATATGCTACAGAAGCTCTTTCTCTACAGGACTGCCCAAAATATTTTTGGACCGATTCCACCACTGGGTTATCCTGGATTAAAAGAAATGATAGTTGGGGAACTTTCGTGGGCAATCGGGTGAAGGAAATTTGCGCTGTCACAGAAGTAAATCAGTGGTCTTACGTTCCGAGCCAATTTAATCCGGCAGATTTGCCTTCTCGCGGCTGCTCCCCTCGTCGGTTTATGGAATGTAAATGGTGGTATGGGCCTAACTGGCTAAAAGAGCATAGCGACAGCTGGCCAAAGCTAGAAATAGAGCCAGATGAGACTTTAGTTTTTTCTGAACGCAAGAAAGGAGTAACCGCAAATTTAAGTTTAAATATTATAAAGGATCCTAAAGAAATTAAATGGTATGAGAGATTCTCTAAATTTTCAAAGATGATAAGGGTTTTAAGTTGGGTAAAAAGGTTTATCAGTAATTCTTTAAAACGTAACATTAATAAAGAACCATTTCTATCTGCTTATGAAATTCAAGAAGCTAGAAACACACTTCTTTCACTTGTACAGACGGAGAGTTTCTCAGAGACTGGAGATTCAGTTCATGGTCTCCTGACGGAGAGAGATCAGAGGGGCCTACTTAGAGTAAAGACAAAAATTATAGAACGTGATCATCATTACTCTTTTAGATATCCTGTTTTGCTACCTTCCAAACATTATATTGTCCACTGTCTAATACGAGATTATCACTTGAAAAATTCTCATGCTGGTATTCAGACTCTTATGGTCATATTACGTGAAGAGTTTTGGATCATAGCCGCTAGACGAACTATTAGATCAGTAATAAAGAAATGCGTACCATGTCAAAGATTTACAGTAAAGCCGCCAACTACTGCACCCATCCAATTGCCATTGGACAGGGTTCGTGATGCCTTTAGTTTTGAAATAACAGGAATCGATTTATGTGGCCCCCTGATTCTCAGAAATAAAGTAAAAGCGTGGGTAGTTCTTTTTACGTGTGCTGTGTACCGATGTGTACATTTAGAACTTGTCACTTCTATAAGCACCGAGTACTTCATACAAGCTCTTCGTCGATTCATTGCCCGGAGAGGCCGTCCTTCTGTTGTGTACACGGACAACGGCACCAATTTTGTAGGAACGTCCACGGCATTGAAGAAAATTGACTGGGAGAAGGTAGTCTCTCATGAAACTTTAAATCCCATAAAATGGAAATTTATTCCGCCTACTGCCGCATGGTGGGGCGGATGGTGGGAGCGACTAATCCGCACCACCAAAAATCTACTTGTCAGAGTGCTAGGGCAAGCCTCAGTAAATTATGAGGAACTGCTTACAATTATTTGTGATGTCGAAGACGTTATCAACTGTAGACCTCTCACTTACGTTTCAAACGATACGGAAGATCTTGCACCATTGACTCCGTCGATGTTTTTACGCGATCTTCGAACATCAGGTGTAGTGGATTTGGACTTCGTCGATAACAACAAACTGCTTGTTCGCCAACGTCGATGTCAAGAACTTCGTGAACAATTTCGGATGAGGTTTCGCCAAGAATATCTTAGCCAATTGGCACAAAAACATGGTCAAAAGGACTGTGATATCCACGAAGGTGACATTGTGCTTATCGGTTCAGAAAACACCAAGCGCATCAACTGGCCAATCGCTCGAGTACAAGAACTGTGTACGGGTCGAGACGGACGTATCAGAGTAGTTAAAGTTAAGACAAAAAATGGCACATTAGTGCGGCCTGTGCGCAAGCTTTATCCTTTAGAAGTGTGCTCCTGTACTAAAAATACAGCAATTAGTTTTTGATTTGACTCTCACCAAATCAAAAGGTGGGAGTGTTGTGAAATGACTGTTTTCCTTATAACTATTGCCTGAAGATGGCAGCACCAAAACTGATTTAGACTATATTTACAGTTTGCAGTTCTTTTAATTTTGAGTTTGTCTTATATATTTCTTTATATCTTTTGTATATGTGTGCAAATTGTATCATTAATGTTTCTTAATTTTTGTTTTCAGTGTAGATTTAATAATTATTAATATTCTGTTAAATTATTCCTTGATATGTAATAATTGTGTATTATTTAAGATATTATTTTGATTCTTGCCGGTAGATGGCCTGGCGAGCCCAGGAATCATGTTTTAAAAATGTACGTGTTTCTTTTTCTGCTAGCTCGCAGAATGTAGTAGTAAGATGGCGGTTCGGAGAAGTAATTTTGCTGTGCTGTGAAATATTGTAGACAGTAAAAAATGTGAAGGTGAAAATATACATGGGGCGAAGATTTGTGTGTAAGTCCCCGTTGTAGTGTAAACTAACCGATATTTAATACACATAGTTCGAATATATGAACATTTGTCTAGTTTATTTGTGACTCTTCGTGTTTATTTCTCCTGAAGAACGAGCCGGCTACCCACGTAAGACGTAAGTACTATTTTCATTGTCTGATTAATTTTCTTTATGTACAAGTGGAAGAAGTGATGAGATATTTAAAGTGATATAAAATAGAGAGTTGGCCCATTTTCCCTCAATATAAAACTGGTAGTTTTATCTAGTTTAAATGAAATGTTTAGAACAGTAGCCTTAGTATAATTTTCAGTTTCGTTTTTCGCTATTGTTCTATTATTAAAAAAAATAGAAATGAATCGGAACCGTACTGAAACGACGTATGAGAAATATATAAACGGTGCTTTACTGTAATAATAATAATAACATTAATAATAAAAGTTTGCTTAATTCTGTTTGTTCTGTTGGAAATTCTTTTATTTTAAACATATGTTTCACTCTTTAAATTTAAAATATAGATTACTTTTCAGAACGAATCATGAGTCATAAAACACAAAGAATATTAGAAAGTTCTAATACTAGTTAATCCTTTCAGGTGCAAAGTACTTCTGTTCCTGAAATAGTAAATTAATTGAATGACACCGGTATTAATGAACAAATTTATATGAAAGTAAGTAAAAGCTGGAACAATCGAAGAATGTGAGTAAGTGTCTGGATTCCCTAGTTGCTTGGCAACTTTACATCCAGGCTATCAATAGTTCGTGTTACAATGCAATGGGAGCCTTACAAAAAAGAAAGTTTAAACGCGGCTAGTAGCCACATAAAAAAATAAAAGTTAAGAAGATAGACAATTGGAAAAAATTGTTAGTATAACTAATGAGGAAAAAAAAGTTCCATATGATCCAAATAAATGTCCATGACAGGCGAAAAAGCTACCAAAAGGAAGCCCCAACATAAAAAAAAGACTCAATTCAGAGACCATACATTAACTTTAGCATTAGAAAAAAAAAAAGTTAAACACTATGCTAACAAAATAGAAAAGTAAGAAAAAATTTACATATTTACAAGAGAGTTTAAGATAATGCAAGGGAAAATATTTACAATAATAAAAAAGCTACAAAGAGGAGAGTTCTAACTAACAGAACAGAGAATCGAATAAGCCGAGGGGAACGAACGACAGCAAGAGGACGGCGTCCACCCAGTCTAGTAATATGAAGGAGAATAAGACAAAAGATGATAAGATAATTCAAGATAAAAACATAGTATTTTTTTTTAACAAACAGCACACACACAAAAAAAAAAGCAAAAAGTTTAACAAGTGAAGAGCTTAATCTTCAGAGATATTGAGTTGATTTGCAAGTTTATCAAATTCGGTTAAAATAACCATCAATTTTTGCATCGGATTATCGAGTTTTTTAGATTGAGTTGAGAAACTCGATAATCCGATATAAAAAATTCGTTTTTCGCGTGCATTATATAAAGAAAATTTCTATTTCTAAATTCTGGTGCAAATGTGACATTTGGGAATTAAAATTAAAGGGTATATGTAATATACCAGTGCCCTCCAAGGGGTTAGATCTTGTTGTAATACAACATTTTCCAAACACTTCTTTGGGTTATTGTCATATAAATATGAATTGAATAGTACGCAAGATGATAACATTCGTTAAATGTCAGACAACGACATATTCGTTAAACTTCAGTAAATCTTATTTAAATATCTACTATTAACATTATTAACGTTAAAGTATTTTTTCTTAAAATTGAAAATAAATCGGACCCGAAAGGATTAGTTTATATGTAATATTCCAGTGCCTTCCAAGGGGTTAAATCCTGTTGTAATACAACATTTTCCAAACACTTATTTAGCTTATTGTCATATAAATATGAATTGAATAGTACGCAAGATAATAACATTCGTTAGATGTCAGACAACGACATATTCGTTAAACTTCAGTAAATCTTATTTGAATATCTACTATTAACATTATTAACGTTAAAGTATTTTTTTCTTAAAATTGAAAATAAATCGGGCCCGAAAGGATTAATTTATATGTAATATACCAGTGCCCTCCAAGGGGTTAAATCCTGTTGCAATGCAACATTTTCCAAACACTTCTTTAGCTTATTGTCATACAAATATTAATTGAATAGTACGCAAGATAATAACATTCGTTAGATGTCAGACAACGGCATATTCGTTAAACTTTAGTAAATCTTATTTGAATATCTACTATTAACATTATTAACTTTAAAGTATTTTTTTCTTAAAATTGAAAATAAATCGGACCCGAAAAGATTAGTTTATAAACACCATATGCAATATATGTAATAACGATTTTTGGACAAATAAGAGTAATGGAGATTACTTTGTAGCTAATGAGGAATCTTCCATCATTCTTTTTCACTTAAAACTTTATAAATATGCATTTAAATTTAAATCGCCAAAAACAGAATAGTCCTAAACATTTTTATAAATTTTAGTTAACTAGCAAACACAATGGCTATTTTGTCCTATTAAGCATTAAATACGAAGGCTTTGTGATTAAAACTTTTAAAAAATATATTATTCGTAATAAAATTTCACATTTCGTAATGCCTAAGTATACAGATGTACGTACGTATATCTGCATGGGTATGCTTGTAAAATATTGTAAATCTATAAATCAGCTATAAAGAAAGCAACAAAAATAAAACACTGCAATATCGCACTATAAAGTTTTCTCATATAAAGAAAACATTTCGTTTAATTTTCGATGATAAATAAAATAGTCTCTTCTCACATAATCCATTTCTGAGAGAAAATTTCTATTCAATTCTGACCAAAAGAAAAAAAAAATATTTAGTTCAGTCAAAATATTTAAAGTAAATAAACTAAGAAAACTGTTCGTAATTTGCTCATCAAAATGTTGCTAAAGTCATTAAAGTTTCCAATCTTCATCATACGCGAAATTCCTCCTGGCCCTCTTTCCCCTTCTTTCGACATTATTCTGCAGTTCATACAGTAAAATGCATCAAGCATTAAACGAGCTGCTTTATCGCGCCCTTTGGAGCCAGTCGAGCTTTAAAGGACAACATTGGACCAATCAGAATTTCCTCTTCTTAACTCCACTTGTGCTGGACAAGAATTTGATTGGTGCCAGAACGATAACGTAAGGAGGATATAAGCATGAGAGTAATTATGGTATAAGTGGAATCGATTGTGGTTATATTCTGAATTGAGGTGCAGAGAGTTTTTTCAACTTCTTTTTTTTTTTTTTTTTTTTTTTTTCTTGCAATAAAAATTTTCAGGAATACTTTTTAAAAGACAGGAAATGTTCCGATAATAAAAGTGAGATAAAAAGTGAATTAAAATAAATAGAAATTTCCTCGATTCTGCTTCTTTTTAAATTTTATTTTAATTTTATGTGAAAAAAAGCAATGTATGTAATCACTAATTTAATAATACAGAGAAATCCATAAAAGTTTAGGAACAAATATGAGATATTCCTTTTTTTTTTTTTTTTTTTTACTATTATTGTTGTTTAAAATGATATGATATTTGAAATGTTGCCAAGTTAGCCCCTTTCTTTATTTAAAAAATTCTGGTAATTTTTGCTTAATGATAGAGATTCCGCGATTAAATAAAACAGTTGCAGCATTGGCCCTCAAGTAGTTGTGCAGTATTGAAAATGCATGTTTTTTAATCATTAACCTTTTGATTAAGAGCTAGGATTGGCGACTATTTTTATATTGATTCGTACCACTATTGATAAAAAAGAAATTTTGTTATAGCTTTCTCTTAAAATTTTTTTGGATTTGGTTATATCATAGTACATCTATTGTACTATGGCTAGAATTTTTTCTATGGCTCCTCTATGATGTGGTATACTAATACTCATCCACTGGCAGTGGAGTTGCAGTGCAACTGGGTGTCCCATCAAATCAATCACCTGTCCCTATTCTTTGTAAAGGTTGATGGGAGTGACTAGTTTTTAAAAAGTGCTGGTAATAAAATTAAAAAAAAAATAGTATCTTGTACGGACTTGCACATATGTCCCAAACCCGTAACCAAAAAGTTAATTCGGCCCACTTGCTTGTGTAGTGGTTAGGGCGTTGGCTTTTGGACAAAGGGTGCCGGTATCAAATCACGAGTTAAACATGAGGTGCGTCGTATTCCACTTTAAATGAGGCACCGGCGTGTTTACCCCTGCGCAAAATATGAGCGTAGCGTTCCCAACAAACTAAACCAATTTAATCATTATTTTGAAGAAAATGTAATTTATAATATAAAAGTTCATAACCTGTGAGAATAATATTTAATTTTAAATGCATATTTTAAAATAATAATTATTATTGTTATTGGTAATGTTGTTTATGTTGTTTTTTTCTCATTGTAAATGCATATTGTTCCGAAAAACATATATTTACTGAAAATTCTGAATAAATCATAAATCACACAAAAATTATAAATAAACGCACTATCTACGACAATGAGTGTTCTTGGGTTGGAAAATATAACTTACACAAAGCTGTTGCAAACTTGTAGACCTACAACATTCCAACGTAGTTTGATCAGGTTAACCTAGTTTCAAACCAGAAAATGTTTTAACCCTTAAATGCCTGATTTTTCAAAAATCATTGTAATAATGTTTTTCGGCTTTCATTTTTAAATAAATCATGGGAAAAATACTTTAAAAAATCATATTTTGTTTTATGTATGGTTTACGGATAAAAAACAGTTTGTTAATAATCGGCAATACTGCACTTTAATTGAAAAATAATTTTCCTTGATAAAATTCTATAATATTAAACACACAAGAATTTTAGGAACTATAATAAGAAATAAATTTTACTTGCTCACTACAAAACAAAATAGGATATTTCGCAATCTTCCAAACAAAACAAAAAGAACAAGTAGCAGCAATTGAAAAAATAAAACTATTTTTATTTTTAAACAGCACAAGTGTTGCCATCTACATGTTGAAAATCGATTAAATAATATTTTCAGAATGTATTTTATTGGCAACTTTAGGCATTATAGCTTCAATATTATTCTAATAGTATTTTAGAAGCCTAAATTGGGTATGTTGCAGAAAAGCAACACTCGGCATTTAAGGGTTAATGTATTGTTATTTATTTAATTTCGTTTTTCTATGTAGAACCCATATTGCTTTTCTGCTATATCTATAGCATTTTTACCAGCTTAACTTAATGTATGGTCTCTGAAAGGAATCTTTTTTTTTATGATGGGGTATCCCCTGGTAGCTTCTTCGCCTCTCCTTTTTGCAACTAATAAAATTTCTTTTTTTCTAAATTTTTCTTAATTTTCTATTTTTTCTTTCTCATTTTTCTCTTACATTGTTAAACTTTGAGTATTTTAAGTGCTTATTTTATAAGCTATTCTTTTCTTAACTTTTTATAGTTATTTTTTTTTGTGGCTACCAGCCACGACTAAACATAATTTTTTTTTAAGGCTCCGTAATGCCCTTGCAACACGATCACCTCTTAACTGGATATAAAGTTGCCACGCAACTAGGCAGTCCATTAACTTGATTACATTGTTCCATAGTTCCACAGAACTAATTTTATTTCATTTTATTTATTTAACAATAAATAAATAAATAAATAAATAAATCTCGAAACGAGTTTACTATGGGACAAATTAAACCACATTTTTATGGATTTTAGAGGGACATTGACAGGTACAGTCGTGGGGGAAAAAAAGTAAACACCCCCTACCAACTCTACACCAAATTATCGTAGAAGAAAGTCACTGATACCGAACGATTGTAAATAAAGTCTGCTTTCAAATGATGCATATAAAATTTTCTTAGGAGGCCATCTACATATTAAAACGAACCATAACTTTTTTTTTTTTTTTTTTTTTTTTTCAATAGCAGTACATAATTCTGACAGCATAAATGAACTCTACGCCCTTCAATTAGCATAAAACAAATTTTTATGCAATTCGTACCATAAGTTTCAGAGAAATTAATTATTTTAAAACGAGCGTATTTTAAAGGCTGTATCCAAATTGAAGTTCCGTACTCGATTGTTAACCGAGAGAGTCCCCTTCTTGATCAAGGCACCTTAAGCGCCACTCAAAGAGTCAATGAAACCTGGTAGATTGCGGGACAGCAGAATAAATTTCAAAATATCTACTCACTTCTGTCATAGATAGCCCCTTAAACCATCATTTTGCCGTTTTTTAAGCATAATTTGAAAACTACTTAGAAGAAAAATGTGAAATACTTGGAAGAAAAATGTGAAATTTTGGATTTCCATTATGCAGGACTTAATCCATCAAAAAAATTGTAGATTGCAATTCATATTTTTTTCGAATATTAATTTCATTATTCATAATTCATATCATAAAAGTATAAAATTTTCAAATTCAGCGTATTTATGTTTAGGTATATCAGTATTATTGCTACAAAAAAAATAGCACATTAGGAGGATAATTTCAGGAGATATAAATAAAAATATGGAAATGTTATTTAACATTAGAAGCACTAAATTTTGAATGTTTATAATTCAAAAACTTATTATTCAAATGACTTGAAATTTGGTGTCTAGGCATAGTTTGAACCGAAGTTTTGAAATATATCGGTAAAATTGGGTATTGCCATTGGAAAAAAATGAAGTTTGGATTCGTTTTAATATGTAGATTTTTAGATTTAGATTTAGATTTAGAAAATTTTATGTACATCATTTAAAAGTAGACTTTATTTCCAGTTGTTCGGTACCAGTAACTTTCGTCTGCGATAATTTGTTGAGGGGTTAGTAGGGGTTGTTTACTTTTTATTTTCCACGACTTTACATTTCCTTTCTATGATATTTTGCATCATAATGATTATCTACTTCTAAAAATTCTTGTTCTTTCTATAAATTTTCTATAAATAAATTTTATGCGTATCTATGGACTTTTTATTCTACTTCATCTACCTCTTTAATATGAATATTGCAGTTAGGGGGAAATATATTTTTTAAATAATAAATAAAATATACCGATAATAAAGTGTTCATTGCGGCAAGCAAATTGTTTTCCCCCCATTATGCTTCCATAAAGCATTATGCCTTAAAGTACGCTACAAATGCAAAATAAATACAAACTGTGGGGAGATAAATTTAAGATTTGTTTAAATATTATTAATATTTATATTTTGGTAAATTTTCTGATAACATTTATTTTTTATCATAATGATAATAGGAATATTTTAAAGAAGTGATTCCCCCAAAATTTATTGTTACGCGACCCACTATAAAATTTTAACATTTTCCGCGACACATCCAATATGTAAATGTATATGGACTTTTAATAGTCTATCCTATACTGTTAAAATCACTGGGCTGGGTTGAACCTACTTTTGGTGCTGCTGTAGCTGCAGCTATAAGATGGTGAAATCTTGTTCCAACATTTTTAATTACGGTTGAACCATACCTCCAAATGTTGGAACGAGATTTCAATTATTTTTAAGAGTGTGAGAAAAGACTAACTTCATACAAAATATACACACAGTAATAGTAAAAGTAAATATTAATGCGAAAGTGAAATAATTTACCTAATTAACAAAGCCCAATGATTTTAACCTACACTGTTAAAATTGTTGGGCTGGGTTGAACCAACTTTTGGTGCTGCTGTAGCTGCAACCATAAAATAGTGAAATTTCTTTCTAACATTTGTAGTTTCGGTTGAACTCCAAATGTTGGAACGAGATTTCAGTTTTTTTTAAGAGTGTAAAAAAAGACGAACTTCACACAAAGTATGCACATAATAATGGTAATAGTAAATACTAATGCGAAAGTAAATTAATTCACCTAATTAACAAGCCCCGAAGATTTTAACCTACACTGTTAAAATTGTTGGGCTGGGTTGAACCAACTTTTGGTGCTGCTGTAGCTGCAACCATACGATGGTGAAATCTCATTCCAGCATTTGTTAGTTTCGGCTGAACCATAGCTCCAAATGTTGGAACGAGATTACATTTTTTAAAGAGTGTAAGAAAAGATGAATTTCATACAAAGTATACACATAGTAATAGTAATAGTAAATATAAATGCGAAAGTGAAATAATTACAAAACAAAACCTTTTTATTAAAAGTCGTTTATTACTGAATCGATTATATTAAAATCTGACTGTCTGTTGATATTTTAAACTACTACTCCTGGAATATGGGTGGCAGAACGATGAAATTAACACCAGTTATCTGCATATTATATAAGCAAGTAGAATTTTAAAATTTAAATTAGCTTCCGTGGTTTTTTTTTTTTTTTTTTTTTTTTTTTTTGTAACTTTTAACGAAGTTTTTCTATGGATGGCAGCTGAATGACTTCATTTTTCGGGGAAAAAATTAAGAAAAGGGTAAACTAGAGAACAGGAATTCTGCTTTTGCAGAATTTAGTGTCGCCTCCGGCATTTCCATTACTTCATTTTCTTCTGGTGGACTGGTGGCTTCCATTATCATGAAACAGCCATTATAAATGAAAAAAAAAAAAAATGGCCATTTTTTTTCCCATTCTGACCAGAAAATCAGAGTTCTTGCTTTTTACGACTGTTCTTTCATCTTCACCTAACGCTTCATTTATAATGGCTGTTTCATAATAATAGAAGCCACCAGTTCACCAGAAGAAAATAACTAGGTTAAGCGGGACTCGGATAATCGGGACTCTACTGCAAAACATATTTCAATTTTAAGACTTAAAGCACATGCTTTTATTTTATGTAAAATGACGTCATTTGCATTAATATAGATTCTTAAAATTAAATATACTTTTTAATAGCTCCATGTTTTATCATAAATCCTTCATTTATATTTTTCTCAAAATTCCACGTATTTTAATTTTTTTTTTTAAATTTTATGAGAAAATGGCAACAAAAAGATATAATTGCTAGTTTTCAACATTTTTTTCTTTACTTTCTACAGAAATGGAGTACTTGAGTTGCCAAAATGAACCAAATGTCGCTAAAAACTACAAAAAAATTAATATTTCAAAAACAAATGAGGATGCAATTTTCAAACAAATTGCATTAAAAAGTACTTTTTCCCCCCAATACGACGGTATAAACGTTGAAAATGTGCAATGCTTAGAAGTTTTAAAAATTGCTAGAGTATTTAATCGCACAATGAAACATCGGCTTTTGTTTTACGGCTAGCGTACATAAGGTAATGTTATTTATTGGAGACAAAATAAGCTGGGAGAAAGAAATAGCATTCCGGGGGCTAATTATATCGTCTGCAATCCGGAAATGGTGAACAAATGTATTTATTTTCGTTTTGTAAAAATCGTGTTGAGGATTTTAGGTTTACAGACTTTGTAAAAAAAAAAAAAAAAAAAAAAAAGTAATGTAAAGAATATTCATATTTCTACTTCCACGCATCCTAAATTTATTTTTTAAAAGACTGACAGATTTTAATATTATTGAGGCATATGAGATAATATTTTCCGACTTTTTTTAAAATCGAAATTAACGGAATGTGATAGAACATGGATATTTGAGCGTTGAGTCTGGACATAGGCACAGATCATATACTCAACTTATATTAAAAATTTTTGCCCAAGCAAACCACACTAAAGGACTTGCAGAACATGACAATAGTCACCTTAATGAATTCACTTAGACAAATCAACAAACATTAGCTTGTCAATGATGGTACGCTCTTCATTTTTTTTTTTTTTCAAAATCTTCTCAACTAATGGATTTTTATTGTCCCTACGCCGCAATTTTGTTGTAAAAGCATTCTAGTATAATTGCATTAAAATCAGGTAACCTGAAACAATGTAATTTTCGTAACTGTCACTTTATTTATGCACTGTAAACGTGATTTTCTTATGATAAAAAATTGAATACAATTAATGTCATTAATATTTTCGAAATGTCGAATTAAATTAGATTTATTTTTCCACCAAAATCGAAAGTTCTAATGCAATGCAGATGCGACACATCCCGTTACTATGCAAGCTGGTATATGATTATTTTTTAAATCCAGTTAAAAAATCTATGAGACCCATGACATAGTTTTCCATACATGGCAGATTTTAAATCAGAATTCAGAATTGTCATTTTAACCACAAAGTTTAATAATATAACATTGTCGTTTCAGGAAAGTTTTTATCTGTATTATTTCTTTGAAGTTGTATTATTTCTTTGTAACACATTGTGTTCGTTATATTTCTGCGGCATATAAAATTAATCTTTTTTTTTTTTTTTTTTCCTAAATCTGACTTGTTCCGAGACCGACCAAAACATTACTTATAGACCGGGAGGTGACAGCACAGACAATCACCTCATCGAGTTCACGGCTGAAATTCCAAAAATAGTTAAAACTCGATTCGCATATTAAAACGCAATCGGCCTGCCAAGTCCTATCTTGGTGGAAAACACCTGAAAACCCTATTTTTAACGGTTGACTCGTAGGTTTACCGTTGTGTTTTCCTGCACCCAAATAATTGAAAACATGGGGGACTGGGAGCAGGAAAACACAATAGTAAACCTACGAGTTAACCTCTAAAATCAGGTTTTCAGGTGTTTTCCACCAAGATAGGACTTGGCAGACCGATTGCGTTTTAATATGCGAATCGAGTTTTAACTATTTTTGGAATTTCAGCCATGAACTCGATGAGGTGATTGTCTGTGCTGTTGTCTCCCAGTCTATTACGATCCGCAGTTCTTTCTAAACTAAAAATGTATAAAATATAAATTAATTAAGCTTATTTTACGTCTTTAATTTTGAAAATAAGGATATTCATTAATCACTGCTTACATCACTGTTTTTTTTTTATCAACATACCTAATGTTTGTTTTTTTTTTTAATGATATGCATTCTTTTCAAAGGTATTTATTTTTCTTCCTCATTTTTTCTATGACAAATGACACGTAAGTGAAATAAATTGTTTACATTTGCATGGTTACACTCTCTTGAGAATCATTGTTTTCGCTTTACCCCTCACTGATCTGTTTACAGACTTCCTTGATTGCAATGAAATCCTTTACGTGGTCCGCGCTTTCAATCTCATCTTATCAAATTCATTTACATAAACGTCTGTCTTTCTCTGCAACTAGTTTACCCCTTGCCGAATGCAAACAAAGAGATAAGCTGGAAATTCGGTTTCCTGTGATATGGTAGTTTCTGAGCTGTTTCAGGAAAGTTATTATCTGTATTATTTCTTTGAAAGTTGTATTATTTCTTTGTAACACATTGTGTTCCTTATATTTATGTGGCATATAAGGCATATAAAATTAATCATACGTTTTTTGAAATCTTGTTCAGAAACCCACCAAAACATTACTTACGATCCGTATTTCTTTCTAAACTAAAAATATATAAAATATAAATAAATTAAGCTTATTTTACATCTTTACTTTTTAGAATAAGGTTATTCATTAATCACTGCTTACATTTTTAAGACTTTTTTTTTTTTTTTTAATCACTACTCCTAATGTTCTTTTTAACGATATGCATTAATTTTAAAGGTATTTCTTTTTTTTTTCTATGACAAGTGACACGTAAATGAAATATATTGTTTACATATGCATAGTTACACTCTCTTGAGATTCATTGTGTCGCTTCACCCCTCATTGATCTGTTTACAGACTTCCTTGATTGCAATGAAATCCTTTCGTGGTCCGCGCTTTCAATCTCATCTTATCAAATTCATTGACATAAACGTCTGCCTTTCTCTGCAACTAGTTCACCCCTTTCCGAATGCAAACAAAGGAATAAGCTGGAAACTCGGTTTTCTATGATATGGATTAGAAGATTGGTTGGTAGTTTCTGCGTTGTCTATAGTATATATCTTTCCAATATAGTAACTAACATAAATACATTTTATTTAATACTAGAACGTTAAATTATTAAAATAAAAAGATTGATTTAGTCATTCATTCATTAGCTGGTTTCGTTTAGTTTTTTAAAACCACACATTCTTTTCCGTGAATTCTTTTTAATTATTAGAGTATAATTGTAAATCTCGCTGATTATATATAGTGTGCAAGAATATACAAAAATAATAAATATATAATGCGTAATGAGATATAACTTATTTAGCAATAGAAAAGGAAATTATATAACATTTATATAATTTCGCTAACATAATGTAAATGTTTTGGAAAAATCTCTGTATAGAACTTATATTGTAAAAAAATACATAAACGTTGAAGAAACGTTTAACCCCTTGAGGGGCGGTGGGATAAGATATATCCCACCTAATTTAAACACGATCTCACCAGAAAATGTTAACTAAATTTTATATTTTTAACTTTGGAGGAAAGTCATTGAAAAATTGCATTTTCGTATTTAAAAATAAAATTTTTCGATTATTCCGGTGAGAAATCAGTATTTAGAGACATTATTTCTTGCCCCTCAAGGGGTTAAGTAAATTTTACGCAACATCCTGTTTACCAGTATTTATAGAAACCGCTCCCATATTTCCAGAAACCGTAAGGGTAAAACACCCACTTCAGAAATATCATAAATAGAAAAATAGAAACAACCAAAAAACCATAGAAATAACCAAAAATATATTTTCAGAAATTTGTATTATTGCAGAAATATATCTGCGAACTTCGAAGTTTTATTATTTTCTCAACAATCATATTTAGAACTGGAAATTTTATTTTAAAAAAAGGTTTCTTATAGTTTCGTTGAACATGTTCATATTAATTATTAATTGTAATTTCTGGGTTTAAATATTTTTCTTTGAACTGCGAGTTTTGCACCGGCATATACAGGAGTCGCATTATATAAGCAATATTTTATTATTCCTATCACTATTTAAAATATAATATATTCATCATACTTTTTTATACAGCGTATATTAAGTAAAATTATCATGAAGATCACTAATTAAGGGTTCCGGTACGATTAATAAAATTTTCCTTACATAATACCACCCCTGAAAATAGGATAGTTTCATATTTCAAATTCAGTGTGAACAACAACAACAACAAATAAGAATAATAATTTTCTTATTTCGATAAAGGGATATTTAAAACATTCATGTTTTTTTTTTTCATAATCAAAATAGCTTCAACTCATTCCAACTGTAATCCTAACTGTAAATCCTTCTTGATTGTTTATACTTTTATTCAACATTTTTAATTTTCTAGCATAATATACGAGTTGAATCAAATATACCTTTTTAATTAAATCCACATGTTTTTTCACCGAAATTCTCTTTTCAATTCAAGGAAAACGTAATTAATATACTTCGGAATGAAACGTGTAATTATCATTTCGTTATAAAGGTTGCTCTTTACATTGCATATATATTGCATTGTTGTTCATTTGAAATTATTTAAAATGATTTCTAAAAATAGCACTGTATTTAAAGTATTAAGAAAAAACATAATAATAACAATAGAAATTAAAAATACAAAAAAAAAAAAAAAAAATGCACCACTTTTGAAATCATTTAAACATCGATTTAGACCATTAAATTTGAATAAAAAATGCAAATTAAAAAAAGTGCAATATAGAACTGCCAAAAGCTATTTTCTAATTTTCATTTTTAATAATAAAAGATGGGATCCAAAGCGATATAAGTAAGCGTCCTATCTTAAATGGGAGAGGTAATCGCAAGATTAAAGGCGAGGTCACGTCAATCAAGGTCATACGCCACCTAGCGGACGGAGTGAACTACAAGAGGATTATTAACTTCTTTCCCCTTTGTGAATGATCTATATGTTCGATATCTATGAAATAAGTATGCGCACGCGCAGCCGTGATTTTATTCGTTTGTCGTCTGCAGTACTTAATTGTTGCAAGTAAAGATATAATTCGATTTATTTATTCGCCATTATTTAATTTATTAATTGAAGTTAGTTATTTAAACAAAATCAGTTCTTTTAAGAACTTATATTATTTGGGAAAATGCCACGTTGGCGTTCTAATTATTGCAGTTTTCAAAACTGCAAAAATAACTCTCTATCTGAGAGAACTCATTTTTTTCGCTTCCCAAAAGAGAAAAACAGGTTTGTTTTGTGTTTTATTATAATTTATAAAAAAGTTAAAATATTATTTAATATATATTATTAAATGTCAGTGATTTTAATACGTTCTATTTGAATTATGTTTTTGTAAGGCAATGAACAAAGACATATAAAAATTAGTTAATGTATGTTAAGATAGAATTTTACAGCAGCGTTTTTAATTCAATTCCTGTTAAGATAAAGTTATAAAAATTACATAAACATGTGTATTTCCAATGAGAATTAAACGTTTTATTACGCTTAGAGTTTAAGTATAAATTATTTAATTAATTTTGAGGCATATTTTTTATTTACCGGGCGCAGGCGATAAATTGCCAAATATTCTCTTGATCGAATTGTATTTATAATATTTAAAATAGAAGCATTTCATTCATTCCATTTAAAACTCATTTAATTTTACATTAGGATCCACTTTAAATTAAAATGCAAGCAGTAATTCTAGTACTATTAAACCAGCAATAATTGATTATTTATAGTTTTAAATATTATGTGAATTTTAGACAACAGCTTTAAAAAAATTCCTAAAATCGACAAATTACTTTTTTTTTTAAATCTAGAAATATGTCGGTCATTGTGTCATATCCGGGAAAAATAGTTTTCATGGGATACCTGCACTTCGCACAGGTGCATTACAGATATACACATATACACACATATATACACACATACATTGCAGAAAGCATACAAAGTATAGAAGAAACTTCAAAAATTGGAATAAAATATTTACAAATAGTACGTGGTATGCTCAATTAAACATTTATTATCTTACACCGGTTCTTCGCAGGGGTAAAATGGATAACTTTCCGTAATCGGGCCGATAGCCATGATTGGCGTCAAATGAGAAAACAGTATACAATTGTAACTGTATAAAAGTTAAATAATGGTTAGAAAATGAAAATAACTTTTATCGAAATAACCCAATTGCGGAACATTCTCCAAATTTAAAAAAGGCTTATGAAACACACAACAATTGCCAATAACTGAAAACTATAGACTAATAACAAGCTCGACGTAGCAGTTGTTGGTCGGTAGCCAATAATTTCAAATTTCCCTTTTAATTTTGTCCGGTTTCAATTTTTGATTTTTTTTTTTTTTTTTTTTTTTAATCTGGCTTCCGCAAAAGAGTCGGAATAAGTAGTAGAAAAAGGGCTGCGGACGGAGATGGGCCAATTGAACGTATTAAAATCACTGACATTTAATAATATATATTAAATAATATTTTAACTTTTTTATAAAAAAAATATAGGGCTGAAAATCACGTTTAAGATGCTTAAACGTTTTAAATATTTCTCTTTTGCAATTTCCCAACCAGCTGGTATATTTTCGAAATCGAGTTTGTTACATAACTTACTCAATTATTGTACTTGTATATACAGTTGTAACAACCATAAATAATGTTTAAGGATTTATCAGCTACGTTTAGATAACGTAAAATTAATTTGCTAATTTATAATCAAGTTGTAAAAATACTAGAAACACATCCATGTACATAATTTTTATTTTTCTAGCATATATGGGAGGGAAAAATCGATAAAAATTTTTTAACTTGTCATATATATGAACAGGGTGAGATGAAATAAACAGTGTAAAAAAGTACTTTTATGTTAGCCGGCCGCAGTTCATAAACCGTCAAATATTTTCCCCATCACCAGCGTTTATGTTGCATTCATTTCATTCAAAATATAAAATCATCATTTTAAAAATATACTCGTCATTTGAAAAACATAACTTTATTTAAAATACATACATACTGGTATATTACATCAATTTAAACACATGCTTTTCGCTCATTATATTTAAAATACATTTTTTTCTAATAAATAATAACATAAACCCAAGGTGGGCAAGTTTCTTCAAATGTGGAAAAAAACCTGGAAAAAACCATGGAATTAAAAGTTACGCCTATAACTTTTATTAACAAAAATGGTTTTCTTTTAGCCTGAATAGCTTGCATAAAATTCAGGTCTATTTGAAGATATTTACAATTTAAGAGTTATAGGCGGAAAAGCAAACAAAGCCATTTTAGAGAATACCTGTTAAAATTTTAATCGTGAATTTCAAATATTTACTCACTCATGGAAGATTAACATTGTTTACTAGATTTATTGCAAAATATTTTTGTTATAGCTTGTTTTGATAAAAATATATGTATTTAAAAAATAGTTGCAATGTCAGTTTAGTTTCGGGGCAAAAGGCAATACTATTTACGTAGCATTAGTGCTTTTTCTCCCGAAATTAAAATGACATTGCGATTTTTTTTTTAAATACACATATTTTCATCAAAACAAACTGTAACAAAAATATTTTGCAATAAATCTGGTAAACAAAGTTCATCTTCCATGAGTGAGTAAATATTTGAAATTCATGATTAAAATTTTAACAGGTATTCTCTAAAATATCTGTGTCTGCTTTTCCGCCTATAACTCTTAAATTGTAAGTATCTTCAAACAGACCTGCGCACGAGATGCGCAGATGGTAGATATTCTGTCATATATGACGTCATACAAAAAACCCGCGTATTTGCGTTATTCACTCCATCCACAAGATGGCGCAGCTGTGTCAATTTACGACAGATTCCAGCATTAACTTTGTACGCTTACTTATAGCGCTTTGATGGGATCCACCGT